>JAQNBH010000016.1:18395652-18475652 GCA_028752905.1 Cladorhizidae sp. MBARI D1340-BT2
CTCCACTTGTTGCTATTTTCTTGGATGAAGGGCTCTTCAGCTGACCCAAACCATGAGATAATTTTCTTTCAATTCTCACAGATGACTAGCCAAGGGAGGACAAAAAAAATCGGAAAGTTTTATCAAAATCCCAACTTTTCAGTGGAACTGCTTTTGTATGGCTCATCAAGTGAGTTCCCTAGCTCATAAATTGCCTGAAACACAATTGTGGAATTCGATTCAGCTACCCTACACATTACCAGGCTGTCAGTGAACAACTGATTTATTGATTTTGACATGAAATTAGTTTAATATTACAGTTAGCTGTTTGTCCTACCTGGAGGGAATCTGGATAAGGCACACACCATGTCTTTGCTAACTGTCTTTCATCATGGTGGCCATGGCTAAATCGTAATGGGCTATCTACTCTCCATATATATACTTAATTTATTGCATAGTAAATTGATGGCTCGGAATCGTATTAGGCTTTTAGAGTTATATCTTCAAAATGAAAAACCGGCTGCTAAAACTCACATGACCTTTGGCTGATCAATTGTAGCATTATATGCTGGTGATTGCAAAGTTTCCTGCTTGTCTCTACCCTAAACTAGACTTACAGCATAATAGTTAATTGCAGCTGCTTTTTTGGGTATAAACTCATGACTATGCCAATGGATATCTGCAGCTCATCATGGTTGCCAGTCATAAAAGCAGTAGGAAGAATATAATCTTCATATATTATGGTGATACACCTATCCTGTTTAGATTTTGTTGGCATAATTTCCTTGCAAAACTTCTTGATGTAAGTATACTTGATACCCTTGCTATGGCTCTTTAATAACTTCTCTTGACATAGAACTAATAATACCAACTCTATCAGTTTGCTTTGTGCATATTTCATAGCAAATTGCTTTTACAGATCCATCTGCTGGATTGATTAGTGTGATGGCAATGAAATGTCACAAAGTAATTTTATAGTAGCTAATAGTCAAAGAGGCACCGCATAGAATTATCTAGAGTCAAGTTCAGCTATATTGTCTTACATATTTTCAGGAAATTGGACAATATCTCTACAAGAAAATCATTAGGTAACATATGAATATATTCATCCATTCATGTACATGCTGAGTACTTATTTCCACCCCCACAACTCTCTGACCATTCATCTAACCATGAAGAGCTACTTGAGTAGAAAATGTTTACTGCTTAAATACCATATTCAAGTAAGTTTTATGAGCTGTTTCCTCCTATGCAGATGCAACTAGCTACACTATAATGCATGTGCAATGGATTTTGTTGAAGCCATTCCAAAGTGACTAAGCTCACTTTCTCTCTCATGACTCTAACTGGTACCGGCTTCATGTTTTTTGTAGTATTATATAAACAAGCAGAGCATGTAATTCCTTGCATGTAGAACATAATAGGATTGTGATCATATTAATACTTTACAACAACCTGTTTCCACTATATTTAGTGACTCAGTGCATTACACACGTACTGAATTTATTTCTGTTTATGACTAAATTATGAAGACATTAATTAGTGCCGAGTGTCTGTAGCTATGTCATTTTCAACTCTTTGCAGACATTTATTTTCTCTTTTATTACCTCTCTCTAAGGTGGAGCTCAGATTAGCATTATATCATCTTCCCACCACCCAGCTGCACTATTTACAACCTAACTGTACTTACATGATACAGATCCCACAGCATAATTGGCATGCTCCATTTTGTGTGGCATTCCGTATCTATATATGTAGGATACTTATGTGTATGACTAGGGGAGGTAGGGTTGGTGAAAAAGAGGGTGGGTGGAGGGTTACCCAGTGAGAACTGAATTGCTATAATAGGTGACCTATTAGTGAATTCTTTTTTTATGATGTCATCATAACTTGTAGTTACAATTGGCAAGATCAGATGCTAGTCAAGGGAAGTACCTCAGTATAATAGCATGACACTTTTATCCATCTGTATTGTATTGTGTGTCAATGTCTGTCACAAGACTGATGCATGGATGTACCTTAGGTCCTGCGTAAAAGTAGCTAGGTTAGTTAGGGAGTTACTTTTTCGAATTGTATTTACCATACATGAAGTTATGTGCTGTTGTACCTTTTCCTTTCTTCTCCACTTGACTCATCTGCTCATGCTCATGCTCTATGTCTTTTGTGCTTTGGCTATGGCCATAATGTGTATTATAGTTGTAGAGTTTCCTACAACCACAAATAATGGTATAACTTGGCATGCCATGTGTAGACATGGCAAATAGGTCATTCTGCTTGTGTGTAGATTCTACTGAAAAATGTGGTTTGTTAAACATTAGTGTTGAGAATGCACATTCATCATGGTCTTATATGGCAAGACAATCATCATGCACACATAATGGTATTGCATTGCAGTCCTTTTATAGCACATTCTATATAAACAATGTGAGCCTTTATTTCAATGAGACTGCAGTAGCTTTTCAAACAGCAAAGAGACTATACTCTATACAGAGAGAACAATGTCTGGACCACTTGTGGCAACTCATACACATGCATAACCTGCATAACCTCAGGATAATTTCAAGAGTCTGCAAAAGCCTGCTTTGCGAAATGTGTGAAGGTTGAAGTGAATTAGATATATACAAGTCCTTCCTTGTAGTATGCTATTGCACAGTGTTCATTGTGGGGAAATGGATTCATTATTTTCTTTACTCAACAGTCTAGGACATTAGGGGGGGAAAGGGCAAAAAATAATTGTTCACATAATATACTTCTCACAAAGTAATTTTTTTAAACTTTATTCTGATTAATTACTGGAAATGTATTTAGACAATGCAGTAATCGTTGTAGCTGGCCTCTTTTTTGGTGTGTTTACTCATTAGTTATTTTTACAGCTAAATTTGAATTCTCTTCCAAGGACATAAATTTCTCATAATAAGATGCTATCAAATTGACACTCTCCATTTGTGGGATTAGATTTTCAGTCAATATATTTCGTACTTATTAGAGAACCAAATTTCCAAATTATGGTCAATAAATTGATAGCACACATAGTATTCTGATGGAGTCTAGCTTGCTGGACAAGTATTAGCTCAATGTTGTTGAGTAGATGGAGTTTGTGGCTTTATAGTAACTGACACAGCAAGAAGTTCAATTCTACCAAAACCTTTTCTAAGCATTCATCAATCTGACATCTACAATACATATTTTCAGCCATTATATATCTGTAAAGCAGATCATAAACTTTACCTTAAAGAGATAGTATCACTGAACTAAGAAATCTGAGAGTTGCTTGGAAACAATGAGCCTTACTTACGATGTCATAAATTCTAGGCTCACCTGTAGTAGTGTACTGTTACTCTCTCCATGAACTATGTGATGTCCATTGCTATAACTGTATAATGATGTAGACTGAACTGAACCAAATATCTTGAGATTCCAGAGGAAAATAAACAATTTTAACTTTTTTTGTTGACATTAGCAGTCTTTTCTGATTACTTGCTTCAGATGTTAAGCCAGTCATCTATCTGAAAAAACATTAATCCCCCCCACACACACACCCAAACACACATAAAAACCTCACATAAGAGCAGCTGGTTCTATAATTTATATGTCGACATTACCATTCCAGTGTTGCTGCTTTAACTCTAAACTCCAAATTCCATAACATACAAACGTCATCCTAAATTACTGCGTTCTATTGAATCACAGGATATAGTTTTAGATGATAAAAATTAAATCATTGACCATACAAATCGAACTGGACATTGCCTACAAGGCATTTATGATTTATTGGAAAATAAAGAACCCTAAACTAATTTATGAGAGATATAATTCTAAGTTTCCTATAGGTATACAAACCTTTTGCAATTGTTAGCTCAAATCTTAGCCTTAATTCATTTACAATCAACATCAGATAATATAGAAAAGTATCATTATATAATAAGTTTCAAAAATACAAACACATGCAAACACCACACACACACAACAAAACATCATTATGTAGAGAAGCAAACACAAATGAGAGTTGTGTTTTCAAGCTTCTCATTTTTTAGGAGGACTAGGCTACATGAGTTCTCAATATCACTGGCACAGTAGATTCCAGCAAGTGATACAGGTGTGATTCCACGGTGTACTTTGGGAACAAGAGTATCTTTGAGGTTGAGGAGTTTCAAATGTTGACCTAAGGACATAGGAAGAGGAAGGTGTGGAGTAAAACTTGAGAGTGTGGTATATGTGTTCTTCATGGCTTAATTTGCCAGTGCTGCACAGTGGCTTGATAGGAGGAGGAGGTGCAGGAATAGAGGGGAGAAGGAGTTCTAGGAGGTGGTAAATATGTCTGGATTCGGAGTACAAGATGAACAGCGTTTTGATGTAAGCTCTCATCTGCTCACTCTAGCCACTTCAAAGTAGTCCCTGCCAGTAATGTCGACTTTGTTGGGATCAGCTCCGACTCTCAACAGCACCTTCACTGCATCTCTATTTCCCTTGTGTGCAACAATGTGCAGTGGAGTGGCATAGTTGAAGTCAGTGGCATTTACACTCCCTGCCTTAATAAACGCTGTTAGAACCTTCTAGGTTATTCGTTGAGCTACATTTTTGGTAAACATTGATGACTACCCAGTGTGACTAAGCCTGCCTTCAGGTCTACTGTGTCCACCTCTGCACCTCTAGAGATGAGAGATTTGATGACATCTTCTCTATAGTGTGCACAGCAGCATAATGGAGAGCAGTCATCTGATTCTGGACAGATGAGTTGACATCCACTCCTGAATCCACCAGTTACTCCACTTTGTTCAAATCTCCGCGTGTGCGTGCCGCTAGCAGTGCAATCTTCTCTTGCATTTTGTTTTCCTCTGCTTCCATTTTGGTCATTTTTTCCCTCTTGGGACACATCTCAATCTACGAAGGCTGGCTGAAAGAGGGCTATACCCACGTTGTGAACTGGTGTTACGAATTGGCTTGTGCTGAAACTGCGACCTTTTCCACTCCAAATAGGAATGGGTGGGATTTCTGTTGGACAATCCAACCACTAGCTCTGCTGAGGTTGAATCTTGATGCAGTGAAACAGGACGCAATGCCTCTCCACGAAAGTTTGGGGTTATTTGACTGCCCATTTCTAGTGTGATGTGTAGACGGCTCGAGTTTAAGCAAGCGTGCCATTCTGAAGCGGAAATAGGACCTCAAACAGGATGTTAACAGACCGGCAGGATGGTGGTACGATTGAAGGGGAGAGTTACAGTTAGAAAGCCAAAAAGTATGTGACCGATTTGCGAAAACTGGACTAAACTCTGGGACAGGATGCTGATTCAGGCTACATTAATTGCCATTGATAAACTCTTTTTAGTGTGAGGTTGGCATCAAAACTTGTAGAGTGAGTCAAATCTGCAAGCAAAGCCAGGGTACCAACAGGGGAGTTACTTCTACAATTATGCTAGAACATTTATGGTGCATTAGAGCTTCGAGATTAATCTTGGCATATATAACAGGCATAAAACATGTTTTAGGTAATTCTAACCTATCATTAAGAGTTACCTTAACCACTAACCACTTAAGAAATAGATATGCTAGATTAGCACATGCACTAATAATTTGCGATCGCCGCATGATGTGAACTAGTGAACTATATACATAGCCAATTCAACACAATCACATGCTTTCATACTGCTTGAATACAGGCAAAATCAGCACACCTAACCAATACTGTTTCATGTATTTCTATTTCTTCATTGCAGTAATAGAAGTGCATTCAGCAATGGCAACAAGACATGGCATGTGCAGGTATATATGTATAGTGTACAACAACTGGAATCATATAGGCATTTGGTATGTGGAGAACTCATACTTTGATATTGGCAGGCTCTCTAACTCTCAACTATCACAAAAAGCATGCACACACAAAAAAGCAAATGCAAAAGTTCAACCATAACTAAATCATCATTCTTGCCCTGTACTTTGTATAGGTTAATCTAACAGGGTGTGGTCTACATGGGTACACGCTTGTTTCCTTTCTGTTTTCAAGAGTCAACCTAATATAGCAACTACGATGCCATGGAAAATCAGGTAAAATTCTTGTCAGGGATTCTACCGATATATGCAGACCACTTTCTACTCACCATATGCAGTCTTCTGAGCCGGAATTTGAGTGTGTTTGCCAAACGAGCTGAGATTTTAAAAGTTCTCCAGCATCTGAGATGCCCATCATTTCATCTTCATTGGGATAGAGATGTCTGAGCTTTCAGCAGAGAGCCTTTTTTATTGGCAAGGATCATTGTGGAGTAGAGATTGAAGGTCAGGATATTCCTGTACCTACTCCAATGTCTTTTAGTGCTTTAGTTCAACTGTCGCCCAGAGCTATTAGGACTATTTTTAATTTGTTTAATTTGTTTAAAGTTTGTTTAAAGTTTTTAATTGTTATTTTTTACAATAAATAACATCAGAAAAAAATAGAAATGTGTCACCACATAATACAATTCAAAAATACAAACACACACAGTGACACACACAAAAAAAACATCATTATGTAGAGAAGCAAACACAAATGAGAGTTAGTGCTTTCAATCTTTACTTTTTCTACGAGGACTAGGCACTACATCGGTTCTCGGTATCACTGTCACAGTAGGTTCCAGCAAGTGATACAGGTGTGATTCCGAGGTGTACTTTGGGAACAGGTACAGAGTATCTTTGAGGTTGTGGAGGAGTTTCAAATATTGACATAAGGACGGAAGAGGAAGTTGTGGAGTGAAACTTGAGAGTGTGGTATATGTGTTCTTCGTGGCTTAATTTTCCAGGCACAGTGGCTTGATAGGAGGAGGTGGTACAGGAATAGAGGGGAGAGGGAGTTCTAGGAAGTGGTAAATATGTCTGGATTCCTGCTGATCATCTTTCTTGGAATACATGTAGAACAATGTTTTGATATAAGCTCTCATCTGCTCACTCATAGCCACTTCAAAGCAGTCCCTCCCAGTAATATCGACTTTGTTGGGATCAGCTCCGAGTCTCAACAGCACCTTCACTGCATCTCTATTTCCCTTGTGTGCAGCAATGTGCAGTGGAGTGGCATAGTTGAAGTCAGTGGCATTTACACTGCACCCTGCCTTAATAAGGGCTGTTAGAGAACCTTCCAGGTGATCAGTTGAGCTAGTTTTTGGGGAAGCATTGATGACTACCCAGTGTATGACTGAGTAGCCTCCTTTCATGTCTGCTGTGTCTACCTCTGCACCTCTAGAGATGAGAGATTTGATGACATCATCTCTAGTGTGCATGGCAGCATAATGGAGAGCAGTCATCTGAGGTCAGATGTGTTGACATCCACTCCTGAATCCATCAGTTTCTCCACTTTGTTCAAATCTCCGCGTGCGCAAGCCGCAATCTTTTCTTTCATTTTGTTTTCTTCTGCCTCCATTTTGGTCGATGGTGGGACTTTCAAAAATCGGCGTCTTTGGACAGATCTCAATCTACGAAGAGTGGCTGAACAAGGGCAATACCCATGTTGTGAACTAGTTTTACGAATTGGCTTGTGCCGTTGTTGCTGCGACCTTTTCCAGTCCAAATATGAATGGGTGGGATTTTTGTTGGACAATCCAACCACTAGCTCCGCTGTTGTTGCAGGCGTTTGATCTTGATGCAGTGAAATAGGACGCTCTGTCTCTCCCCCAAAGGTTGGGGTATCTTGACTGTGATTGTTACCCATTTCTAGAGTGATATGTTTGTCTACATTCTAAGCCAACCGAATCTAGTGTATTTTATAGCATACCGGCTAGCGTTAATTAATTAAGCATGCGCACCATTCTGAAAGCGGAAATAGGACTGGAAGCAGGATGTTAACAGACCAGCAGGAGAATGGCGATTTGCCAAAAAGTATGTGACCGATTTGCGGAAACCGGACTAAACTCTGAGACAGGATGCTGATTCAGGGTACATTGATTGCCATTGCTAAACTCTTTTTAGTGGTCGCCATCAAAACTTGTAGAGTGAGTCACATCTGCAAGCAAAGCCAGTGTACCAACAGGGGAGTTACTTCTACAATTATGCTAGAACATTATGGTGCACTAGAGCTTCGAGATTATTCTTTGTTTTAGGCCTATCATGACGAGTTACCTAGACCACTAACCACTTAAGAAATAGATATGCTAGATCAGCACATGCAGTACTGATTTGTGACCACCACATGATGTGAACTAGTGAACTATATACATAGCCAATTCCACACAACGACATGCTTTCATACTGCTTGAATACAGGCAAACCCAATAAGTTAGTTTCATGTATTTCTATTTCTCCATTGCAGTAATAGAAGTATATTCAGCAATGGCAACAAGACATGGCATGTGCAGGTATATATGTATATGGAATCATATAGGCTTTTGGTTTGTGGAGAACTCATACTTTGATATTGGCAGGCTCTCTAGCCCTCAACTTTCACAAAAAGAATACACACACATACAAAAAATATTTTCTATAACCAACTATTTGAAATCATGCACACAAATCATTCTTGAAGTGTACTTTGTATAGGTTAATCTAACAGGCTGTGGTCTACATGGGTACAGGCTTGTTTCCTTTCTGTTTTAAAGAGTCAACCTAATATAGCAACTATGATGCCATGGAAAATCAGGTAAGATTCTTGTCAGGGATGCTACCGATATATGCAGACTACTTTTTACCCCACCTTCTGAGCCGTAATTTGTGTGTCGTAGCCAACTTAGCTGAGATTTTAAAAGTACTCCAGCATCTGAGATACCTATCATTTCATCCACATTGGGATAAAGATGTCTGAGCTTTCAGCAGTGAGGCTTTGACCTTTTTTTGATTTGGCAAGGAGCATTGTGGAGGAGAGATGGGAGGTCAGGACATTCCTGTACCTACTCCAATGTCTTTTAGTGCTTTAGTTCAACTATCGCCCAGGGCTAGTATGACTATTTTTAATTTGTTTAAAGTTCTTAATTGTTGTTCTGTGAAAATTAATGTCTATAAATATGCCAAAAGTTATCTAGTCACAGACCTATTCATTGCAAGCATGAGAATACTCACGCACATAAAGATAGATATTAAATGCCAAGCCTAGCTTCCAGCCACCTAGAGTACATATGGAAGGTTAAGCCAGGCACCGCTACTAGTTATGTATATATATGCAAATATATATATGTTATGTGAATGTATGTATATGTGTATGTCTGTCTGGTGTATGAGTATGTGTGTGTCTGTGTGAATTTCTGTGTGTGTGCATGTCTGTGTTGTGTGTGTGTGCATGTCTGTGTTGTGTAGGTGTGTGTGTGTGTGGGTGTGGGTGTGGGTGTTTATATTGTGCATATGAGCTTGCACATGCAATAAGATGCACAGTAAATACTACTCTGTTTGGGTAATTGCAAGGAATGTAAATACACAACAAGAGTTTACAGGATATATACTGGACTGTTTCTTATGATGTCTGGCAACAGGGATGGCTTCTTCTCTTGAAGACCATACACACCACGTACATCATGCAATAAACCACAATATCTAGTGTTTGCATTACCAAAATTAGTATCATCCTTTTTCCAGTGATCTAGCATCCTGACAACCCATTTGTTGACATAGAGTTCGACTCACTTGAGCAGACACTAGAAAAGACAAAATAATTGCGCATGATGATGCAATATCAAGATCCTGTGGTGGCATCACTCTACTGGAACCATCTAGTCATTGCGGCTGCACACTCACCTGATCAATGGAAGCAATCAATACCATATCTACACATGGGGGTGTTGACTCTGACAGGTAGTCTAGAAGGTTATACACAATTTTGATTATGCATGTTTGAATAGCTAGGCTATAAAAGAACTACAGCCTTTTGATAATTTCTTGTCATACTGTGTTTTGTGAGAATATATTTCTTGTCGAAAGCAACTCACTTCAGTGGTGAACCTGACCTTCATAACGTTCGTTTGGAGTACAATAACCGAACCAATACCGTTACCCTCAAGGCTGAAGCTACCTACCTTCTGGACCTCCCAACCTCAGGTGTGGTTCCAATAAACAGAGGTTCAGTTTACAATATGCAACATAACTTGGGACCAGACCAGATATTGCTATACCTTAGCCGTGGACCATTACACAGCAGGCTGCCTCCTCGACTTACTCCTTGCACCTCCATTGGAAAACAAGTATGAGACCATCAAGGCCCACCTCACGAAGACTTTCAACCTCACGAAGACTTTCAACCTCACCCGTAGGTCCGAGCCAATAGGCTACTCCAAATGGGTAACCTTTGAGACAGGATGCCCTTGGTCCTAATGGGTGAGATACTTTCTCTACTCGACGGACATTAACCATGCTTTTTGAGCAGCTGTTCCTCAACAGGATGCTGGATGTCATTTGCCTTTAACTGGCAGACATTGATTTCACGGCCCCCCGCAAAGTCGCTGAGCATGCTGATGAGTTGGGGCAGCCCATGAGTCTCAACAGCTATCCTACCATTCACAAGTTGACAGCACCCAGGCATCAGGTCCATGCCAGCCAACAGGCCCAGGTAAAGAGACCGACAACAACAATGCTGACTGGTACTTTTACCACAACAAGTTAGGAGACAAGGCTAAGAAGTGCGTTAAACCCTGTACATTTTCGGGAAATGCCTTAGCCCGGCCGTCAATAGTGATGGTGGTTGGCTTTAACAAAACTCGCCATCTCTATGCTTGGGACTACCATTCGGGCTGGTTGACATGGGAGTAGAAGTAAACGTTTTTCCATCCAACGAGTGGATAGTAACACTCGCTGCCAGGGATCCAAGCTAATTACTGCTGATGGAAGTAACATCTGCACCCATGGAAAGCGCACCATCCAACTGGATTTTGACAAATGTCAGTTTGAGTGGATCTTCACCATCGCCCAAGTCTCTCAGCCATTGCTCGGTGCCAACTTTCTCCGAGCCCACTCATGATATCAACGGTCAATGCCTCATTGACCAAGGAGATTTTACGTCCTTCACTCTATGCAGTACCACTGCAGAAGTGCCCCACCTCGGCTCCATCACTTTAGTGCATGATGGGTTTGCCTTATTGCTGGCCAACTTCCTAGATATCACAATGCACTCATTCTCAAACCCGTTACCCAAGCACGGAGTTGAGCTTTTCATCCCCACAAATGGGCCACCCTTCCATGCACGTACAGATCGGCTACCGCCGGACAAGTTGCAACTAGCCAAGGATGAATTCAAGAAAATGGAAGAGCTTGGCATCATATGCCATTCTGACAGTTAGTGGTCCTCACCTCTTCACATGGTACCCAAACCATCAAGTGGTTCGAGAGTCTGTGGAGACTTCCGGCATCTAAACATTCCAAAATGCCTGACTGCAATCCTGACCCACATATACAGGATTTTACTGCCAACCTGGCTGGGGTGCAAAAAGTTCTTCTCAGATTGAACTAGTCTCTGGCTATCACCAAATCCCAGTGCACACAGAGGACATCCCCAAGACAGCTGTCATCACCCCATTTGGTCTGTGGGAGTTTGTCTGCATGCCTTTTGGCCTTAAGAATGTGTCACAAACGTTTCAACGTGTCATAAACACAGTTCTCCGAGGGCTGGATTTCACTTTTGCTTACGTCGATGATATCCTAGTTGCCGGCTGCTCCAAAGAAGAACACAGAATGCATGTAAGACAGGTTATAGGATGCTTGCAGCAGCAGCACCTTGTCATAAATTTGGCCAAGTGCCAGTTCAGTCAGCTGGAAATCAAATTCCTTGGCTATCACATCACTAAACATGGTGTAACTCCCCTACCCTCCAAGGTAGATGCCATCAGTGGTTTTGCCAGGCCGTCTACAGAAGGACTCCCGGAATTAATCGGTATGGTGAATTTCTATCATCGCTTTGTGCCTTTGGTAGCTAGTATCATGCAACCCTCTCTTCCAGACCCTCACAGGGAAGCCCAAAGAGCTACGATGGGACAAAAAGATGACCTCAGCTTTCAACCTCACAACAGCTAATTCAACCATACTCGCCCAACCCCATACTGATGCCCCCATGGCCATCACTGTCGATGCCAGCTGTAGGTGCTGCACTTGAACAACTCGTAGGTTGGTCACGGCAGCCACTGGCTTTCTTTAGCTGGCAGCTCAGACCTGTAAAGGAGAAGTACAGCACATACGACAGAGAGCACTTAGCCCTGTACCTGGCTGTGCGACACTTTCGTTACTTTCTGGAGCAGCGTAACATCACAGCTTGGACTGACCACAACCTACTCACATTTGATTTCTCCAAAGTGCTGATCCTTGGTCAGCTCGGCAACAGTGCCACCTCTCTGCAATATCTGAGTACACTACTTGCATCAAATACATTGCAGGAAAGAGTAACCTCGTGGCCGATCCACTGTCCCACCACCAACACAGCTCTCCACAACTTGGAGCATGGGGTAAACTTCACTGCCTTGGCAGCAGCTAAGCAAAATGACAAAGAAATGGCTGCATACTGCACAGCTGTATCAGGGCTGGTACTCAAGGTCTTTCAGTTCAGCCCAACAGACACTACGCTCCTCTGCGACATCTCCACGGGGCAACCAAGACCTATCGTCCCTGCTTCCTTCCACTGGACAGTGTTTGCTGTACACACGTACTTTCTCATCCTTCCATCCAAGCCACTCAAAAGCTACCGACTCACAGATATGTTTGGCATGGTATCCGTAAGCAAGTTGACAGCTGGGCATGAACCTGCAAACCTTGCCAAGTAGCCAAGATCCAGCAACGCTTAGGGCCCCCTCCAATCTTTTAATGTGCCACATCGGCAATTCAACCACATAAATATATTGACATTGTGGGCCCCACCATCACAGGGCTACACCCACCTGCTCACAATGGTTAACCATTTTACCAGATGGCCAGAAGCAATCCCGCTCAAGGCAACAGATACATAGTCTTGTGCGAATGCATTGGTCTCCCATTGGATTGCTCGTTTTGGTATGCCCTTGGACATGACATCAGACAGAGGTTCCCAGTTCATGTCTAAATTATGGACAGCAATTGCTAAGCTCCTAGGCACCAAACTTAATCACACCATTGTATACCACCCACAGGCAAATGGCCTAGTTGAGTGTTTCCACCAACACCTTAAGCACTCACCAGCCCCAACTGGTTGGATGACCTGCTATGGGTCTTGTTAGGCATCTGAACAGCACCAAAAGAGGATTTGCATTGCTCCTCTGCCGAACTAGTATATGGTGCCATGCTTACAGTTCCGGGCGATTTCATTGCCACATCATAAGGGAAGCACGACCCAATGACTATTCTACCACAACTCCCTGACACTGTCAGTAAGTTAATACCTATCCCCACCACCCACCATGGAGGCACTAAGACTTCCATTCCTCCTGACATACAGAGCAGCGATTACATCTTCATCCCATTACGATGTCCATCGCATGCCTCTTCAGCACCCATATGAAGGCCCTTTCCACGTCCTAAAGGGGTCCCATGTCCTCCATAATCGACTTCGGAGGCAAGCCCGACAACATCTCAGTGGGATGTCTCAAGCCAGCACATCTCGATATTGATCAACCTGTTCAGGTAGCCAAGCCACGGTGCCGGGGATGTCCACCAAATACAAAAGCCAGACACCAACAGTTCGGGGGGGGGGGGGCTGTGGAAGCACCACTCTACTCGAACCGTCTAGTCATTGCGGCTGCACACTCAACTCGTCGAAGAAAATCAACACCCTATATAGACATGTGGGTGTTGACTCCGACTGGGAGTCTAGAAGGTTCTAGACAACTTTGATGTGTGCATATGTTACTAGCTAGGCTATAAAAGAACTACAGCCATATTTGATAATTTAATTGTGAAATATTGTGTTTTGTGAGAATAAATTTCTTGCGAAAGCAACTTACTTCAATCTACAGGATACCGGTTGAACTTAGTTTGTTGGCGGCAAAATATTGTAGATTTTTTTAAACCAGACTTTGGTACCCAATGCTACAAACAAATGGTTTTATCTTCAACCCTGTATATACTTGATATGTAACCCTCAAAATCAAAATGTTAAAGTTTCCATGAACAAAACAAATATCTTCTTTATCCAATGACCTGGCATCCTGACTGACCTGCTCCTTAATTGATGTAGGGATTATCTCATTTGAACCAACTGCATAAAATGTAAGGTCATCTAGAATAATGATGTTGCAATATCAATGTTAACTTTCCTCTATTGCTCGAGGACTCCTTGATCAAAATATAGCTCTCCCTATGTGTTCTATTCTAGACTAATTTCCCCCTATATTTTTCAATACATAAAGAGTTACTGGGGAAAAAAATGACAAGAATTTTTTATAAAGCATTGCATTAAAGCAATTGGAATGTAGGAACACTTATCCCTTTTACATTTTGTACATTTGGAGCACACAGAGAGAGCTCTCTATCCATATACAACAAGTATCTATAGAGCACCCAAAATATGCAAATAAACTGACTTGCCAACAGGTTGATCTTCAACCAGAACTTCTTTGATAAAAGCATTGACTGTGAGAAATGTTTATATGCGGGTATTAAAATGATGAATGTTTGTGGTTGATAAAATGTAAGTAGAATGAAAGCATAGTTACTGTATGGCAGAAAGGATCAGAGAAGTTATGGAACAAAGCTAGGCATGTTAGATTTCAATAATCTCTAACTACGAGATTAAAACCAAAACTGAATTTGTGTACAATTTATTTATTTTACAAGTACATTTAGCTTTATAATTATCCATGTGGTGGCTGTGGTGCATTATTATTATCTTCTATTGTACTTGTATTGGCACTCAATGAAAATTAAGCATAACATAGATTTAAGTTTTCTGCTTGTCGGAACAAAAAATATTACATGTACTTAGCACTTAAGATCCATAGATTTCTAATTCATGGATACTTTTCAGTGAGTATGTCTGAAGTTTATGGCAGAGCAGAAAACACTATGTTAAATGTTATTTAAAATGTAAAGACTGTGTTTATTATCATTATTATTATTATTGTTGTTGTTGTTGTTGTATATATTATTATTGTTGTTTTTGTTTTGGTTGTTGTTATTATTATTATTATTATTACTATTACTATTATTACTATTACTATTAATAATACTATTACTACTTTTACTTTTACTACCATTACTACTACTATAATTACTACTATTACTACTACTATTACTCTACTAATGTCACTACTATTACTACTACTATTACTACTACTACTACTACTACTATTACTACTACTACTACTATTCTACTACTATTACTACTACTACTATTCTACTACTATTACTACTAATACTATCAATACTACTACTATTACTACTACTCCTATTACTACTACTACTATTACTACTACTACTACTATTACTACCACTACTATTACTACTATCACAATTACTACTACTACTATTACTACTACTACTATTACTACTACTACTATTACTACTAATTTCAAAATTTCCCCCTTGTCCCTTCCCTACTCTAGACTTACAGCATAATAGTTAGTTGCATCTGCTTTTTGGCAGTAAACTCATGTCTATGCCAACAGATATCTGCACCTCATCATGGTGGAAAGTGAGAAAAGCAGTAGGCAGAATATGATCTTCTATCCTGTTTAAATTTTGGGGGCATAATTTCCTTGCAAAATTTCTTGATGTATGTATACTTGATACCTGTGCTATAGCTCTTCAATAACTTCTCTTGACATAGAGCTTGTGATACCAACTCTATCAGTTAGCTTTGTGCATATTTTCGTAGCAAATTGCTTTTACAGATCCACCTGCTGGATTGAGCCATCTAAATGATTAGTGTGATGGCAATGAAATCTCACAAATACTTACAATCATAGTAGCTAATAGTCAAAGAGGTAAAATGAAGAACCCTAAACTAATTTATGAGAGATATAATTCTAAGTTTCCTATAGGTATACAAACCTTTTGCAATTGTTAGCTCAAATCTTAACCTTAATTCATTTACAATCAACATCAGAAAATATAGAAAAGTAATAAGTTTCAAAAATACAAACACATGCAAACATCACACACACACACAACAAAACATCATTATGTAGAGAAGCAAACACAAATGAGAGTTGTGTTTTCAAGCTTCTCATTTTTTAGGAGGACTAGGCTACATGAGTTCTCAATATCACTGGCACAGTAGATTCCAGCAAGTGATACAGGTGTGATTCCACGGTGTACTTTGGGAACAAGAATATCTTTGAGTTGAGGAGTTTCAAATGTTGACCTAAGGACATAGGAAGAGGAAGGTGTGGAGTAAAACTTGAGAGTGTGGTATATGTGTTCTTCATGGCTTAATTTTCCAGTGCTGCACAGTTGCTTGATAGGAGGAGGAGGTGCAGGAATAGAGGGGAGAGGGGGTTCTAGGAGGTGGTAAATATGTCTGGATTCGGAGTACAAGATGAACAGCATTTTGATGTAAGCTCTCATCTGCTCACTCTAGCCACTTCAAAGTAGTCCCTACCAGTAATGTCGACTTTGTTGGGATCAGCTCCGACTCTCAACAGCACCTTCACTGCATCTCTATTTCCCTTGTGTGCAACAATGTGCAGAGGAGTGGCATAGTTGAAGTCAGTGGCATTTACACTCCCTGCCTTAATAAACGCTGTTAGAACCTTCTAGGTTATTCGTTGAGCTACATTTTTGGTAAACATTGATGACTACCCAGTGTGACTAAGCCTGCCTTCAGGTCTACTGTGTCCACCTCTGCACCTCTAGAGATGAGAGATTTGATGACATCTTCTCTATAGTGTGCACAGCAGCATAATGGAGAGCAGTCATCTGATTCTGGACAGATGAGTTGACATCCACTCCTGAATCCACCAGTTACTCCACTTTGTTCAAATCTCCGCGTGCGCGAGCCACTAGCAGTGCAATCTTCTCTTGCATTTTGTTTTCCTCTGCTTCCATTTTGGTCGTTTTTTTCCGATGGCGAAAATCAGCGTCTTGGGACAGATCTCAATCTACGAAGGCTGGCTGAAAGAGGGCTATACCCACATTGTGAACTGGTGTTACAAATTGGCTTGTGCTGAAACTGCGACCTTTTCCACTCCAAATAGGAATGGGTGGGATTTCTGTTGGACAATCCAACCACTAGCTCTGCTGAGGTTGAATCTTGATGCAGTGAAACAGGACGCAATGCCTCTCCACGAAAGTTTGGGGTTATTTGACTGCCCATTTCTAGTGTGATGTGTAGACGGCTCGAGTTTAAGCAAGCGTGCCATTCTGAAGCGGAAATAGGACCTCAAACAGGATGTTAACAGACCGGCAGGATGGTGGTACGATTGAAGGGGAGAGTTACAGTTAGAAAGCCAAAAAGTATGTGACCGATTTGCGAAAACTGGACTAAACTCTGGGACAGGATGCTGATTCAGGCTACATTAATTGCCATTGATAAACTCTTTTTAGTGTGAGGTTGGCATCAAAACTTGTAGAGTGAGTCAAATCTGCAAGCAAAGCCAGGGTACCAACAGGGGAGTTACTTCTACAATTATGCTAGAACATTTATGGTGCACTAGAGCTTCGAGATTAATCTTGGCATATATAACAGGCATAAAACATGTTTTAGGTAATTCTAACCTATCATTAAGAGTTACCTTAACCACTAACCACTTAAGAAATAGATATGCTAGATTAGCACATGCAGTACTAATTTGCGATCGCCGCATGATGTGAACTAGTGAACTATATACATAGCCAATTCAACACAATCACATGCTTTCATACTGCTTGAATACAGGAAAAATCAGCACACCTAACCTGATAAGTTAGTTTCAAGTATTTCTAGAAGTGCATTCAGCAATGGCAACAAGACATAGCATGTGCAGGTATGTATAGTGTACAACAACTGGAATCATATAGGCTTTTGGTATGTGGAGAACTTATTGGCTGGCTCTTTAACCATCAACTATCACAAAAAGCATACACACACAAAAAACCAAACGCAAAATTGCAAAATTGTTCAACCATTAACTAAATCATGCACACAAATCATTCTTGCCCTGTACTTTGTATAGGTTAATCTAACAGGGTGTGGTCTACATGGGTACAGGCTTGTTTCCTTTCTGTTTTCAAGAGTCAACCTAATATAGCAACTACAATGCCATGGAAAATCAGGTAAGATTCTTATCAGGGATTCTACTGATATTGCAGACTACTTACTCCACAATATGCAGCCGGAATTTGTGTGTGGTTGCCAACCTAGCTGAGCTTTTAAAAGTACTCCAGCATCTGAGATACCCATCATTTCATCTTCATTGGGATAGAGATGTCTGAGCTTTCAGCAGAGAGCCTTTTTTATTGGCAAGGAACATTGTGGAGTAGAGATGGAAGGTCAGGATATTCCTGTACCTACTCCAATGTCTTTTAGTGCTTTAGTTCAACTATCGCCCAGAGCTATTAGGACAATTTTTTAATTTGTTTAAAGTTTTTAATTGTTATTTTTTAATTATTGTTGTTGTTGTTCTTGTTATTAATATTATTGTTATTGACATCATTTGCCTTTGCCAAAAAAATTAAAAGAAATATAGTTCTTTATTTTACATCTTTGTAGTCGAGGGAACACTTCTGCAGCTGCATACATTCACAAAATGCAATTTTATTTCCATATCTGTAAGGCTGTTTGCTTATTCCTTTATTGCTATATTTGTGAATCAGAGCAGTACACAGTACCTTCATTAAGGTGTGCTAATACCCAGCGATCACTGTGAAAAAATAATCCGTCATTTGCTCTCCTCGTCGGTCCAGTACTTTAGGAAAGATGGCATTTCTGGAAATTACCTAGGAATAGAACACTTCCATCCAATATATCTATCAGTAATTAGAATATTGATGAATAGAAACTTTTTGACATTGTGCTAGGTATTTATCATATATCGGTATTTATCATATATCACACACACTTGTCACACTACACAACAAATATACAAAATACATGACACATTTACACCCCATAAACACACAAACACATTATTCAACATTTGCAATCATTTGTCATTTTGTTGGCTGCTCCCTCACATGATAAAAATCACCATCTGCATATGTCTGCTTTGCTACAAGTTAATTAGAGGTATACAAGTCCTTCCTTGTAGTATGCTATTCCACAGTGTTCATTTTTGGGAAATGGATTCATTATTTGCCTTACTCCAGAGTCCAGGACTTTATGGGGGAAATCCTGCTTGTGTTGAGGGCGTATCTGGAAATTTCCTGGTCAGAAGAACTCTTTCACATCGATCTGCTCTCATTTCTTTAAATAAGCAAATATTCTTTGTCTTATTGTGCTAAGGTACTTAAACTTCTTACACACACAAACCCATATACACTCATTGCGCACACACAATCACACAAACACACACACATGCATGCACACATACACACATTTGCTTGCACATGCATTATATGCAGTCGATAATCATTAGAAAAGATGAGTGACGGATCCTAGCCGGGCTATTTCCTATGATGTCTGGCTACGATATCTTTCTTCATGTCTATATCCTGTCTAAAACACATGAGGTAATCTATGCAATCCTTTAAAAGTTCACAAGGTTCATAGTTTGCATGACTAAAATTGATATGTTCCCCGATAATTTAGCTTCCTACTGTCCATTAATTGACATAAGGTCAACAAGTTTGTACGGTGACCACATGAATTTTATCAAGTATTTTACATGTATATCGAGGCATCATTATTTTAATTATTTTAAAGATAACTAAAGGAATAATTCTCCCCTCCAACCCATCTACCTCTTACATGTTGATTACAAATAACAATATTTGGAGCACACTTACAAGCTCTCTTGAAATGACTCGTATACAACATGGGTTAATTCATAGAACACATGCACTAAGGCTGTGCCAACTCGACATTAATTTGGTAGATGAAAAAGTCTACATATTAAGCAAATATACAAAAAATTATTTCTTAGATGTGAAAGGTATCCAAATATAGATGGCCACCGAATAAACCCACTTCTCTCCAATGTTTTGGAGTATCATTAAGAAGCATTGCCTACAATTAGGGCTTTGAAAAGTGAATTGGCTCTCAATTGAGGAAAACTGTTTTATTTGGGGAAGATATGTCAAACCTTGAAAAAGGCTGTCTTGATGGAACTTTAACAAGGAGTATTTGGGAGATATTTTAAGAAATCACTATTTTTAGGACACATTTGGGAGTTGGGGTTAGAGAAAACATTTGCTAAGTCAATTGCAGCTTGAGCATTTGTGAAGAAGCTATCTGCTAGTGTCTTGGTGCATACTTGTGAGTGGCCTAGATAATTGTGAAATAACTCCACATTGACTTTGAAGGTCCCAAACCTGGCGGCATTTCCTTGCAGTTGTCAGTACCTATTTAAAGTTGGTGGAAGTGATAGGACCAGCAGGTGGCTAAGTGGAATTTCTTAATCATATATGATTTGTAATTTTTAGATTAATTGCTGCCTACTTACATCTGGGGTGTTTGTAGATTTCAATAAGGCCAATACAATCCATATATGATTAGTAATTTTTAGATTAATTGCTGCCTACTGACATCTGGGGTGTTTGTAGATTTCATAAGGCCAATACAATCCATTGTTCTCCCCTGACTGACATATGGCCTTGGAGATTGTAATTCTACAAATTACTAAATCATCAAAAAATAGTTCAGTAATGGTCAGCTGTTGTAGTAATGTAGATTTGAGTCAGCACCTCACCCTCCCTCCACCCTCTTCTCAACCAATACTCACCTCCACTGAATCCTTGGAAAAATTGGTAGACCAAAAAAACTGTACATTAATAACTCATGACAATGTTCTTGCCCTTTTCTGGTTATCTTTTCTAATTAGAAGGCCAGTTTCAGAGACACATTTTGCAACATCCAGCAAATTATGTCCTTATATGTGAACGATAGCCAGGGATCTATTTAAAGAAATTGTCTGGGTGTGGTGTTGGTGGGTTGGTGTGGCATTCAATGTGCTATTAATACATGGCATTTTTGAGAGCAGCATGATTTGAAATGGTATCATAATTGTGAATGTGTATAATAAACATGAAAAACATAAAGAGTCAAATTTATTAGTCTTTAACAGGATCCAATTGGCCTTCTTTTGATAAATTTCATTTCGTGAAAGTACTAATTTTCACGAAGAATCAATAACATCATTAATCCACTCAGCCTCACTTCTTTCAATGGTCCAAAGCTTTAGACGATGAAGGGGAAAAAATGATCATTCACATAATACACTTACCACAAAGTTTTAAAAAATTACGATAATCTAATGAATTACAGGAAATGTATGAAAACTGCATTTATTAATTGTTGTAGCTGGCCTCTTTTTCATCCTTTGGAAGCATTTGTATGATTAGATATTCAGTGGAAATATCTTATTAGAAAACCTCATTTCCAAATTATGGCCATTGATTTGATAGTACAGTACTGTATTCTGATGGAGTCTGACTTGCTTGACAAGCACTGGCCCAATGTCTTTGAGTAGAAGGAGTTTCTGGCTTTATATTAACTGGAAGTTCACAATTCTGCCCAAACCTTTTCATCATTCTGGCATCTACAATGCATTTTTCAGCCATTACATATCTGTAAATCTTCTTAAAGATCACAAACTTTAACTTGAAGAGCTAGTGTCATTGAACTGAGAGATGCTTGGAAAACAAGTACTGCAACAATGAAGTGACTATCCTCTAAAAGCCTTACTTACTAAGTGGCATAAATTCTAGACTCAACTGTACTGTTACTCTGTCCAAGATCTCTGTGATGTCCTTAGCTATAACTGTATAATGATGCAGATTTAACTGAACTGAATTATAACAAAGAGATACGAGGGGGAAATTAAAAAAAATTAACTTGTTTTTTTTGTCCTTTTTTTTAATAGCTTTAGCAGGCTCTCCTGCTGACTTGCATGTTAAGCCAGTTAACTCTCTACTATTGGCTGGGAAAAAACAGCAACCCCCCCCCCCCCCCCCCCCCCTGCCCAACACCACCTAAAAAATAAACCTCACATAGAGCTGCTGGTGAATGGTATAATTATTGATTAACAACCTGTACTGCTATAGACACAGTTTAATCAGGTCAATAAATGATCATCAATTTAAGTTACATTTACAAGTATTGATATTCATAGCAGCATTTTATCTAATTTTTTGGTCCTGTCTCAAATTTAGGGGGGACAAGTGCTCACCTTCCCCCCACCCCCTAAATATGGCACTAGTACCCAAATTAGACAACACCAGATAGTCCATTTCTCCAAGGTTTTGGTGTACACTTATAAGCATTGTCTACATTTTGATGTAAATTGCTGAAGCTGTACTTTTTAAAGTGGATTGGTTCTATACTGAGGATAACTTTTTTCTTGAAGAAGAAAAGTAGACATTCATCAAACCTTGAAGCAGGATGTCTTGAAAGTAGCTTCACAAGGAGCATGTGGCGAGTCTTGAATGAAATCACTAGTTTGAGCGCATCTTTGGTCTAGTTGGGGTTACATAGATACTTGTAAACATTTGCTAAATCATGTGCTGCTAGTCTGATTGTGAAACAGCCACCTGCTAGTGCTACCCTGCACCCTTGGGTGTGGCCAAGATGACTGTAAAAATTACTCCACATCGACTTTTCTGGTCCAAAACTTGACAGGACTTTCCTCGCAGTTGTCAGTACCTGGGTGGAAGTGATCCAAGATCCCATCAGGCCACAAAGTGAAAGTTCTTCATCACCTCCTTGTGACTCGTGGATTACCTGAGGAAATGGAACTCAACAATGCACCCCAATTTATTTACACCTGGCATGTTTGCAGATTTCATGAAGGCCAATGGAATTCTACATATCTGTTGTTCCCCATACTACCCTTCATCCAATGGAGAAGCCGAGAAATTTTTTTAAGCATTCAAGGTGGCTATGAAGACAATTAAGTGAGATGGTTTGAAAGTAACATTGCAGAATTTTCTACATATGGCAACTCCTCATAGTACGCTGGTGGTACATAACCTTGTGAGTTGTAGATGGGAGAAAACTTAGGAAATTATTGTAGCTAGACATTGAGCATGTTATTAATCAAAGCCAGAGGACTAATGATCACATCAACAACCACCCAACTAGTGAGTTCATTTCACATGTTCATCATTTACCAAAAGGTTTCGCGTTGAATTCAATACTTCCCCTACTGTTGTATATTATGTCTGACTTCTGATTGGTACTAAAGGCATATAGAAACTCATAATGAGTTTTATTATATAGCTACACCTTCATTGTATGATCCTTGGCTCACATTTTTCCTCGCCAATGTCTATAGAACTGGAGATTGCTCATTACTAGTTCTTATACATGTTTATCTCTAGAATAATAATTGTTATGATGTTTTGAACTAGAAAACACAACACAATTTCATTGTAGAACATCTATAAATTATATGTCCACATGACCATTCTAGTGTTGTTGTTTATTGTTAACTCCAAAGTCCATAATATTTTAAAGGTATAGCTTTACAAACATCATCCTAAATTATAGCATCACAGAATGTTTTAGATGATAAAAATGAAATTATTGACCATACAAATCGAACTGAAAATTGCCTACAAGGCATTATGATTTATTGGAAAATGAAGAACCCTAAAGTAATTTATGAGAGATATAATTCTAAGGTTTTTATAGGATTTTTTAATTGCTAACTCAAATCTTAACCGTAATCCATTTACAATAAATAACATCAGAAAAAATAGAAAAGTGTCATCACATAATACAATTCAAAAATACAAACACACACACACACACACACAACATTATGTAGAGAAGCAAACACAAATGAGAGTTAGTGCTTTCAATCTTTACTTTTTCTAGGAGTACTAGGCACTACACGAGTTCTTGGTATCTAGAGTGATAGGTTTGTCTACATTCTAAGCCAACCGAATCTAGTGTATTTTTATAGCGTACCGGCTAGCGTTAATTAAGCATGCGCGCCATTCTGAAAGTGGAAATAGGACTGGAAGCAGGATGTTAACAGACCAGCAGGATGGTCGATTTGAATAAAGCTGAGAGTTACAAAGCCAAAAAGTATGTGACAAAACTTGTAGAGTGAGTCACATCTGCAAGCAAAGCCAGTGTACCAACAGGGGAGTTACTTCTACAATTTAATGCTAGAACATTTATGGTGTACTAGAGCTTCGAGATTATTCTTGGCATAACAGGGATAAAAGCTGTTTTAGGTAATTCTAACCTATCATTACGAGTTACCTAGACCACTAAACACTTAAGAAATAGATATGCTAGATCAGCACATGCAGTACTGATTTGTGACCACCACATGATGTGAACTAGTGAACTATATACATAGCCAATTCCACACAAACACATGCTTTCATACTGCTTGAATACAGGCAATATTAGCAAACCCAACCAATATTGATAAGTTAGTTTCATGTATTTCTATTTCTCCATTGCAGTAATAGAAGTATATTCAGCAATGGCAACAAGACATGGCATGTGCAGGTATGTATAGTGTACAACAACTGGAATCATATAGGCTTTTGCTGGTGGAGAACTTGTAGTTAGATATTGGCAGGCTCTCTAGCCCTCAACTTTCATAGCAACTATGATGCCATGGAAAATCAGGAAAGATTCTTATCAGGGATTCTACCGATATATGCAGACTAATTTTAACCCCACCATAATTATGCAGTCTTCTAAGACGGAATTTGTATGTGGTTGCAACTGAGCTTAGATTTTAAAAGTACTCCAGCATCTGAGATCCCATCATTTCATCCACATTGGAATAAAAATGTCTGAGCTTTCAGCAGTGAGGCTTTGACTTTTTTTTGATTTGGCAAGGAGCATTGTGGAGGAGAGATGGGAAGTCAGGACATTCCTGTACCTACTCCAATGTCTTTTAGTGCTTTAGTTCAACTATCGTCCAGGGCTAGTTTGACTATTTTTAATTTGTTTATAAAGTTCTTAATTGTTATTGTTATATTATGTTGTGGTTGTTATTATTATTGTTATTATTATTGACATCATTTGCTTTTCAATATTTTTTTAAAGGTTTATTTTACATCTTTGTAGGTGTGGGAACAACACTACTGCAGCTATTTTATGTCCATATCTGTAAGGCTGTTTGCTTATTCCTTTATTGCTATATTTTTGGATTGAATTGAATCAGAACAGTACACAGTGTCTTCATTAATGTGTGCTAATGGATTGAAATGAATCAGAACAGTACACAGTGCCTTCACTAATGTGTGCCAATGCCCAATGTTCAAAATAATCTGTCATTTGCTCTCCCCATCAGTCCAGCACTTCTTTAGGAAAGAAGTGTTGTTTGTGGTGATCGCATTTCTGGAAATTACTTAGAATAGAACACCTCCATCCTATCAGTAATTACAATATTGCTGAATGGACATTGTGCTAGGCATTTATCATATATCACACACACACTTGTCACACTATGCAACAAATACACAAAATACACACATGACACCTCTACACCCCCATCCCCACATAAACACACAAACACATTATTCAACAGTTGCAATCATTTGTCATTTTGTTGGCTGCTCCCTCACATGATAAAACTAACCATCTTGGTGGTACTCAGTGAATATAATCTGTCCCAACTTCCTTCAAGTTCAAGTAGCTGTACTTTCATGTGTCATCTCCACCTAACAAAGGACAAGGTATAGCTTGGTCTCACAAAATAGACCATTTAGCTACCTCTTCACTTTACCTTAAGATCCAGTAAAGTGTCCGGCTCATGAGATATTAAGCTTGCAAATAATGATAAGGCTCATTTTACCATGCATTTACACATGACAACTCAATTTTGGTATCTTGCATTATCCAACAAAATTGGCTCCCAAAGTAATTTTAATGTTGTGAGTTCCCTGAAGTTCTGTAACTTCATCACTAAATTCTGCCTTAGCCAGCAAAATAAGCATACCAGAAGTGTATTAATACTCTCGCCCATCTTAAACACCAAAATAAATAATTATTTCCACTAGGCAAAATTTCCGACCAGAAATGCAATAGGATGTTTGGCTAAAGCTCTGCTACCTCAATAGATACTGGGACAGGAGATACCATGGATTCTCTTTTCAACTTCAAGTGACTGCAGTTACTTCTTTCCCTTTCCATTTCATGCTGTCTCCACAAGCCAAGCCCAAGTGACCGCTGTATTTAACGCAAGGATAACTCTATATTAGTACACCTCTCTTAGATCCAACAACAAGCTGCAATTATGCCATAAATTTTGTAACTTGTAATGTCTATATATAAATTAATATGCCAAAAGTTATCTAATCACAGACCTATTCACTCATTACAAGCATGAGAATACTGAGGTACATAAACCTAGTTTCCAGCCACCTAGAGTACATATGGAAGGTGAAGCCAGGCACCGCTACTAGTTATGTAATATATATACAAATATATATGGTATGTGACAGTAACGGTATGTATATGTGTATGACTGACTGTCTGGTGTATGAGTATGTGCGTGTCTGTGTGAATTTCTGTGTGTGTGTGCATGTCTGTGTTGTGTGTGTGTGCATGTCTGTGTTGTGTGGGTGTGTGTGTGGGTGTGTTTGTGGGTGTGGGTGTGTTTATATTTTGCATATGAGCTTGCACAGTGCACAGTAAATACTACCCTGTTTGGGTAATTGCAAGGAATGTAAATAGACAGCAAGAGTTTACAGGATGTATACTGGACTGTTTCTTATGATGTCTGGCAACAAGGATGGCTGCTTCTCTGAAGACCATACACACCACGTGCATCATCCAATAAACCACAACATCTAGTGTTTGCATGCCCAAAATTAGTATCATCCTTTATCCAGTGATCTAGCGTCATGACAACCCATTAGTTGACATAGAGTTCGACTCACTTGAGCAGACACTAGAAAAGACAAAATAATTGCAGTATGATAATGCAATATCAAGATTAAAACTAATATCTTTTGTGGAAGTGTCACTCTACTGGAACCCTCTAGTCATTGTGGCTGCACACTCAAACTGATCAATGGAAGCAATCAACACCCTATCTACAAGTGAGGGTGTTGACTCTGACAGGGAGTCTAGAAGGTTCTAGACAACTTTGATCTGTGCATGTGTGAATAGCTAGGCTATAATAGAACTACAGCCTTTTGATAATTAGGTCTTGTCATGTTGTGTTTGGCGAGAATAAATTTCTTGACCACCATAACATTCTGTTGTAGCACAATAACTGAAGCCAATGCGGTCAGCATCAAGCTAACCTTCTGCATTTCCCAACCTCGGGTGTGGTTCCAGCAAGCAGAGGCTCAGTTTACATAACTTCAGACCTCCCAACCTTAGATGTGGCTCCAGCAAGCAGTTTACAATATGCAACATAACTTGGACCAGACCAGATATTGCTATACCTTAGCCACTCTCCACAAGGATACAGCTGGCGGCCTCCTTGACTTACTTCTTGCTCTGCCATTGGAATACAAGTGTGAGACCATCAAGGCCTGCCTCACGAAGACTTTCGGCATCACCCACCAAATGGGCGACCTTTGAGACAGGAGGCCCTTGGTCCTAATGGATGAGATGCATTCTCTACTCGACGGACATCAACTGTGTATGTTTTTTGAATAGCTGTTCTCAACCAGATTCCGGACATTATTCGCCTTCAACTGGCTGACATTGATTTCACGGACCCCCACAAAGTCGCTGAGCATGCTGACAAGTTGCGGCAGTCGAGTCTCAACAGCTATGCTACTATTCACAAGTTAAAAGCATCCTGACATCAGATTCAAAGCCAACAGGCCCAGGTAAAGAGATAGACAACAACAATGCTGACAGGTTCTTTTACCACAACTAGTTTGGAAACAAGGCTAAGAATTGCGTTAAACCCTGCATGTTTTCGGGAAATGCCTTGGATGGCCGCAGTACTACTGAGCAGTGATGGTGGTCGTCCTTAACAAAACTTGCCTTCTCTATGCTTGGGACTGCCATTCGGGCAGCCGTTTCCTGGTTGACATGGAGACAGAAATAAACATTTTTCCATCCACTGAGTGGATAGGACCTCTCGTGCCAGGGATCCAAGCTAACTGCTGCCAATAGAGCAATATCTGCACCTACAGAAAGTGCACCATCTAACTGGATTTTGACAAATGCCACTTTGAGTGGACCTTCACCATCGCCCAAGTCTCTCAGCCATTGCTCGGTGCCGACTTTCTCTGAGCCCACTCACTTCTTGTTGATATCAATGGTCAATGCCTCATTGACCAAGGAGATTTTACGCCCGTCACTCTATGCAGTATCACTGCAGAAGTGTCCCACCTCGGCTCCATCACTTCAGTGCATGATGTGTTTTCCATATTGCTGGCCAAATTACCAGATGTCACAATGCCTTCAATCTCAAACCCGTTCCCCAAGCATGGCGTGAGCTTTTCATCTCCACAAATGGACCACCCTTCCATGCACATACACATCGGCTACCGCCGGACAAGTTGCAACTAGCCAAGGATGAATTCAAGAAAATGGAAGAGCTTGGCATCATATGCCATTCTGACAATCAGTGGTCCTCACCTCACAACCTGGCTGGTGCAAAGTTCTTCTCAAAGGTCGATCTAATCTGTGGCTATCACCAAATCCCAGTGCACCACAGAAGACACCCCCAAGACAGCTGTCATCACCACATTTGGTCTGTGGGAGTTTGTCCACATGCCTTTTGGCCTTAAGAATGCGTCACAAACATTTCCAAATGTAATAAATAAAGTTCTCCGAGGCCTGGATTTTACTTTTGCTTACCTTGATGATATCCTAGTTGCCAGCTGCTCCAAAGACGAACACAGAATGCATGTAAGACAGGTTCTAGGATGCTTACAGCAGCAGCACCTTGTCATAAATTTGGCCAAGTGCCAGTTCAGTCGGCAGGAAATCAAATTCCTTGGCCATCACATTACTAACATGGTGGTGACTCCTCTACCCTCCAAGGTAGATGCCATCAGGCGTTTTGCCAGGCCATCTACAGAAGGACTCCAGGAATTAATCGGCATGGTGAATTTCTATCTTCACTTTGTGCCTTTAGTAGCTAGCATCATGCAACCTCTCTTCCAGACCCTTGCAGGGAAGCCCAAAGAGCTATGATGGGACATAAAGATGACCTCAGCTTTCAACCTCCAATGGAAGTATTAGCCAATTCAACCATACTCACCCACCCCCATGCTGATGCCTCCATGGCCATCACTGTCGATGCTACAGGAGTAGCTGTAGGAGGTGCACTTGAACAGCTCGTAGGTTGGTCATGGCAGCCACTGGCTTTCTTCAGACCTGCTAAGGAGAATTACAGCACCTTTGACTGAGAGCTCTTCGCCCTTCACTTGGCTGTGCGATACTTTCGTTACTTCCTGGAGGGGCGGAACATCACAGCTTTGACTGACCACAAGCCATTTGCTTTCTCCAAAGTGTCTGATCCTTGATCAGCTCGGCAACAGTGCCACCTTCCTGAAATATCTGAGTACACTACTTGCATCAAACACATTGCAGGAAAGAGTAACCTCATGGTCGACCCACTGTCCCATACCACCAACACTGCTGTCCGCAACTTGGAGCCTGGGGTAGACTTCACAGCCTTGGCAGCAGCTCAGCAAAATTACAAAGAAATGGCTGCATACTGCACAGCTGTATCAGGGCTGGTATTCGAGGACTTTCAGTTCAGCCTAACAGAAACCACGCTCCTCTGCGATGTCTCCACGGGGCATCCAAGACCTATCATCCCTGCTTCCTTCTGCTGGACAGTGTTTGCTGTACATGGATTTTCTCATCCTTCCATCCAAGCCACTCAAAAGCTACTGACTGACAGATATGTTTGGCATGGTATCCGTAAGCAAGTTGGCATCTGGACATGAATCTGCAAACCTTGCCATGTAGCCAAGATCCAGCGACACATCAGGGCCCCACTGCAGTCTTTCAATATGCCACATCAGCAATTCAACCACATAAATATTGACATTGTAGGCCCCACCATCACAGGGCTACACCCACCTGCTCACGATGGTTGACCATTTTACCAGATGGCCAGTAGCAATCCCGCTCAAGGCAACAGATACAGAGACTTGTGCGGGCATTGGTCTCCCATTGGATTGCTCGTTTTGGTATGCCCTTGGACATGACCTCAGACAGAGGTTCCCTCTAAATTATGGACAGCAATCGCTAAGCTCCTAGGCACCAAACTTCACCACACCTTTGCATACCACCACAGGCAAATGGCCTAGTTGAGTGTTTCCACTGACACTTTAAGTCTGCATTGAGAGCACAACTCACCAGCCCCAACTGGTTGGATGACCTGCCATGGGTCTTGTTAGGCATCTGAACATCACCAAAAGAGGATTTCCATTGCTCCTCCGCCGAACTAGTATAATATGGTACCATGCTTACAGTTCTGGGTGATTTCATTGCCACATTACAAGGGAAGCACGACACAGTGACTATTCTACCACAACTCCCTCACACAGTCAGTAAGTTAATACCTATCCCCACCACCCACCATGGAGGCACTAAGACTTCCATTCATCCTGACCTACAGAGCAGCGATTACATCTTCATCCATCGTGATGTCCATCGCATGACTCTTCAACACCCATATGAAGGCCCTATCCACGTCCTAAAGGGTCCCATGTCCTCCATAATCATCTTTGGAGGCAAGCAAGTTGGACACCATCTCAGTAGGATGCCTTAAGCCAGCACATCTCGATATTGATCAACCTGTTCAGGTAGCCAAGCCACGACACCAGGGGTGTCCACCAAATACAAAATATATACCAGACACCAACAGTTCGGGTGGGGAAGGGGGCGGGCGGTGCTGTAGCAGCACCCCTCTACTCGAACCGTCTAGTCATTGCGGCTGCACACTCAACTGATCAATCGAAGCCAAATCAACACCCTATCTAGACGTGGGTATGTTGACTCTGACTGGGAGTCTAGAAGGTTCTAGACAACTTTGATGTGTGCATGTGTGAATAGCTAGGCTATAAAAGAACTACAGTCATATTTGAAAATTTTATAATGTCATATTGTGTTTTGTGAGAATAAATTTCTTGCGAAAGCAACTTACTTCAATCTACAGGATACCAGTTGAACTTAGTTTGTTGTCTGCATGTCTACCAAAATATTGTAGATATTTTTAAAGCAGAAATTGGTATATACCCTATGCTTCAAACAAATCGTTTGATCTTCAACCCTATACTTGATATGTAACCCTCAAAATCAAGAGGTTAAAGTTTCCATGAACAAAACAAATATCTTCTTTATCCAATGACCTGGCATCCTGACTGACCTGCTCATTAATTAATTGATGTAGGGATTACCTCATTTGAACAGATTCTATATAGTCATTCTGTGTAGTGTGTAGGTCAAGGTGTAATATGAAATATCAATATTAACTTTACTCTGAGGAGCCCTTGATCAAACTATAGCATGTTCTACATTAGAAAGGATCCCCCCCCCCCCCCCCCCCCGTTTCCACTATATAACCACTATATAAAGATGAGAAATAACATTGAGAAAAATGATAAGAATTTGAAGCCATTATTTTTAAAAGAATGTAGGAACACTTCTCCCTTTTACATTTTTTAAAGCTTATACATTTGGAGCACAAAGGGAGAGCTCTCTATCTATTTATATATATATAGAGCACCCATAATATGCAAATAAACTTACTTGCCCTCAGGTTGATCTTTGCCCAGAACTTGTCTGACAAAAACATTGACTGTGGTTAATGTTTATATGACGATATGAAAAGGATGAAATATTGTGATGGATAAAATATAGGTAAAATGCAAACATATTTACTGTATGGCAGAAAAGGGTAAGTTGAACAAAACTAGGCATCCTAGGTTTCCATAATCTCAAACTACAAGTTTAAAACAAAAATTGAATTTGTGTACAATTTTTTTCTACATTTCAAGTACATTTAGCTTTATAATTATCCTCGATTGTTGTTGATGATGGCTGTTGTGTACTGTTATTTCTTCCTTTGTGTAGCATTCAATGAAATTTAAGCAGAACTTAAATTTATAGAGTTTTCTGTTTGTAGGAAAAAACTAATTATTGCTTGTACTTAGCACTTAAAACAAACTAACAAACAAGAAAACAAACAAAAGATACAACAAAATGTATGGAAGTGTTCATGGCATTTCACTGCCTCACAATAGCTGAAAAGTCAATAGTTGCACTACTTGAACTTGTCCACGTACAGCGCATCAAGTTGAAGCCATAATGTCATACATCTAAGCTCCATACTGCATATTTGCCATGTTATGAGCATCACTCTGATGATGACTCATCTTAACACTTAATCTAAAATATTTATCTTGTGTAGTCTGATCCAGCTCAATGTAGCTTCTCCATAAACTTGCAACAGTATTCACAGCTGCTGTTTAACTTTGTTTCAACTAACCTGATCAGACTTCTAGATTAATTATGTTGTGGGTTTGACCTGACCTGTTACCTTAACTGGATATGCAACAACATATGAATACTTTTCAATGGGTATGTCTGAGGTTTATGACGCAGGCTATATTCCCACTTGAAAACACTATATTTAAAATTTTAAGAATATAGGACAATAGTTTATTATTATTATTATTATTATTATTATTATTATTATTATTATTATTATTATTATTATTATTATTATTGTTATTATTATTATTGTTGTTAATGTTGTTGTTATTGTTGTTATTTTTATTATTATTATCATTATCATTATTATTATTATTATTATTATTACTATTATTACTACTTATAACTTATAACTACTACTATTATTATTACTTTTATTATTACTATTATTATTACTATTATTATTACTATTATTATACTAATATTATTATTACTTATTATTACTACTAGTATTATTACTATTAGTATTAGTATTATAGTAATACTATTACTATTATTATTAAAATCACCTTCTCAATAATCAACTTCAATTTTTATTCACTCTATGTTTCAACAAGAATAGTCTTCCTGATGAAGACTATAGCATCTATTCGAAACGTCGAGTGAATAAAAATTAAAGTTGATTATTTAGGTGATTTTAATGTTGTCAAATGAGAGGTCATTGTGAGACTATTATTATTGTTGTTATTTTTTTTTTAATTGTTACTGCTGTTATTGCTATTTTATTATTGTTGTTATTGTTGTTGATGTTGTTGTTGTTTTAATTGTTATTATTGTTATTGCTATTTTTATTTTATTGTTGTTGTTATTGTTACTGCAGTTGTTGTTGTTATTGTTGTTGTTATTATTACTATTATTACTACTATTATATATTGTTGTTGTTTTATTTTGATGCTCTTGTTTTTTGTATTTTTTGTAGGTTTTTGTTGTTGTTATTGTTATCATTGTTACTTGTTAACAGTGTTATTGTTGTTGTTATTGCTATTTTTATTATTGTTGTTATTGTTGTTGTTATTGTTATATTAATTTCTTCTTCTTATTCTTCATCTTCTTTTTCTTCTTCTCCGCCTCCCCCTCCACCCCCTCCTCCTCCTCCTCTTCCTCCTCCTCCTTCTTATAAATATTATTATGTCTACAAACATTTGCATATTTTCTGGAATTGCAAAGTAATTTTAATTCATGCAGAATGCACTTCAGGAAGGAGATAAAATGGCCATCAAAATACAAAAACATGAACATGCATGAAATATAGAAAACATCATTATTTGTAAAGAAATAAAGAATCATGGGTTAGTATTTGAAACTTTTTTTCCCTAGGAAGAGTAGAAGATCTCCGGGAGTTCTACATATTGTTGTTAATTAGAATTAGTTTCCGTCATGTGATACAGGTGTAATTCTGTGGTGTACTACTGGAAGTGTCGAGTTGTTTCAGATGACCTCCTAAAGTTGGAAGGTGTGGAAGAGTGGAAATAGGAGCGGTAATAATTGTATTTCTTGTAAGTCGATGTTCAACTGCATATAAATTTAAGGATTGACTGTACTGTAGGTCAAGGAGCAGGATTGGTTGGTGTGTGTGGGGGGTGGGGGGAGTGGGGGGGGGGGGGGGGGGGGGGGTTGGTGGTGTTCTAAGACTTGGTAAATATACCTTGATTCCAGCTGATCATGAATAAAGTTTTTTTTAATGTAAGTTCTCATATACTCTTTCTTAGCTACTGCAAAAAAATTTCTCACAGTGATGTCGACTTTTTGGGGATCAGTTACATTCATCCCTAAATCCATCAGTTCCTCTTTGTTCAATCTGTGTATGCGGTAGTTCCTGTATAGTTATGTACTGTCCTATTGAAGGTTGTTTCTCTCTGCCTCCATTGGTTGTTGTTTTCTTGAATGAAGGGTCCTTCAGCTGACCCAAACCATGAGATGATTCAATTATCCCAGAAGTCTATCTGGGTCAAGGTATATAGGACAAAAGAAAAATCGGAAAGGTTTATCAAAATCAGGATAGTTGCCAACTTTTCAGTGGAACTACTTTTATATGGATAGCTATGGATATCCAGTGAGTTTCCTAACTCATAAATTGCCTGAAATTTATAAATTAACAGTTGTGGTATTCAATCCAGCAACCTTACTCATTACCTGGCTCATTACCTGGCTGTAGGTGTACAACTGATTTATTGATTTTGGCATGAAATTAGTTATAGTTGTTTGTATAGGAGAGTACCTGGAGGAAATCTTGTTAAAGATTTTAGTGTACACACCCTGTCTTTGCTAACTGGCTGTCATCATGGTGGACATGGTTAAATGGTAAAAGAGCTGGTTCATATACTTAATCAAAATTGGGAAAAAACAGTTGCTAAAAATCATGTGACCTTTTGCTGACCTTGTTAATTGTATTCTGGTGACTGCAAAGTTTCCTGCTTGTCACCACCCTAGTCTAGACTTACAGCATAATAGTTAGTTGCAGATGCTTTTTTGCAGTAAACTCATGTCTATGCCAACAGATATGTGCACCTCATCATGGTGGGACAGTCAGAAAAGCAGTAGGCAGAATATGTTTTTCATAATATATTGAGGACCATCTTGTTTAGATTTTGTGGGCATAATTTCTTTGCATAATTTCTTGATGTAAGTGTACTTGATACCTGTGCTATAGCTCTTTAATAACTTCTCTTGACAAGAGCTAATGATACCAACTCTATCAGTTAGCTTTGTGCATATTTTCATAACAAATTGCTTTTACAGATCCACCTGCTGGATTGAGCCATCTAAATGATTAGTGTGATGTCAATGAAATGTCAGAAATACTTACAAAATTATTTCATAGTAGCTAATAGTCAAAGAAGTACCACATAGAAATTATCTAGAATCCAGTTCAGCTATACTATCTGCATATTTTCAAGAAATTGGACAATATTATTGCTATTAGGTAACGTATGAATAGATTCATGCATTCACGCACATGATGAGTACTTATTTCTATCCTCCATAACTCTCTGACCATTCATCCAATCATGAAGAGCTATTTGAGTTACTGCTAAAATACAATATTCAAGTAAGAGCTGTTCCCTCCTATATATGCAGATGTAGCTAGCTACACTATAATGCATGTGCAATGGATTTTGTCTAAGCCATTCCGAAGTGACTAAGCTCACTTTCTCTCTACGACTCTAACGACTATTTTAAGCAGTAATGTGATACCATTCTCTCTCACTGGTACTGGTCTCGAGTTTTTAGCAGCACAATTTTTTTGTGCGTTACATGAAGTAGAAGATCATGTAATTCCTAGTGTAGAACATAGAGCATTAGGATCATATTACGGCCTGTTTGCACTATAGTTAGTGACTCGGTGCAGTATATACGTACTATATTTAATCCATTTATGACTATATGAAGACATTGATTAGTGCTGAGTGTCTATAGCTATGTCTTTTTGCAAATATTTTAGGTTAATTTTTCTCTTTTACCTCTTTCTCAGGAGAGCTCAGCTTAGCATTACATCATCTTACCTCAACTCAGCTGCACTATCAACAGCCTAACTGTACTTACATAGTATAGACCCCAGAGTATAATTGGCATTCCATTTTGCGTGACATTCTCTCTATATGTAGGATACTTGTGTGTATCAGTGGAGGTATATAAGCATGGGCGGATCTATGTACGTTTCCATAGTTTCCATGGAAGCACCCTTTTTGATGTAACCATCCAATTCTCACTCAAACTAGCGCATGTAATGTATCATTATTTAGGAACTGAAGTTCAGCATGGATATATAGCAGAGTGAAGGTGTTGGTAACCTCGGAAAGAGGTCGCAGCAATCATGCATAACATCCTTTTTTTTAAAGGAAAGTAGACCAGCATGTGATAAGTAGTATTTGTGAACTATAGCCTGCACCGCCTCCAGTTGCTTCACATGTGGGTCAGTGCCACGTGTTAGTGAATCATGAACAGCTAGTAGCTGTAGCTTTAATCTATGCTCTTGTCAGTAAAAAGTGTGTGTGGTGTGCCAATATTTTACTAATTGTAATGTTATTTAACTAACAGACACTGGAGATGGCATACACACACATGGTTCTGACAGTGACATGCTACCAAATGCCACAAACAGCAGCAATCTTTCAGAAAGCATCCACACTTCGTCTGCTACTGACACTACTAATGACACCTTGGCTCTATCCCTCAGTGGTAAGCCTGATGCCAAACACTTTGTGCACAACAACTGACATTCTTACCATTGTATTTATTATTATAGGTGAGACCCGATTTGGGACCCACCATAACGCCGTGAAATACAATTTTAGCTCGAGCCGTTTTTATTTTTTATTATTTTTTATGGTAATTTATTTTATTGCTCTAATTGCTCTAACAGTTAAAACTACTCTTTATGCACAACCTGTGGCAGTTATAAGCCCAGGCGCCCATTCTAGACAGCAAAATAAGCCCTAACATTGAGCTAAGTCGTTAGGCGCTCTTCTCCAGCTGCAGTTACACTTGCCTTTTATTCAGAGATGATCAGTGAAGGGAACATAGCGAGCGCACTCAACAGGTTTGCCAGAGAAGGCCTCACCTGTTGGGTAGATCCGACCGCCAGGCCTTCGAACAACTACTCGAGAAATACTTTACCAATCCTCCCAGTAAGTGAAAACACACCTCCGTAGCGTCGACAGCGATGAAAAATTCAGTTGTTATTATGAACAAACAGTAACATTTTTGAATAAATACAATAATACTATAGAAATACTATGAATACTATGAACATTATAATAGATTCTTCAGATGATTCTGGTGAAGATGATCCCTTTGGCACTCGTGAACTCCGCTCATCATCAAGGGAACATCTATCCCAGCTAACTATGCCCTCATCATCTTCACACCAGCCTCTGTCTTCTACAGCACCCCTGCCTCCATTGCTGTCTGCACTCCAGCCATCAGCTTTTATTGTAAGTTAAAACAAAATAATGCAATCATAATACAATACAATGATTTTAATTTTTATACAGGACCAAAAACTTACAGCATTCTTGCAGAAGGGGTGTGGCTGCAGGATGATAATGGGAGACCATGTTCGTCACAGTTTAGTGTGGAGCACTATCAAGACATGCGGTACCAATGTGCATCCTTGAGTAGGGAACCAGATGGATATGGCAATCCTGGGGCAGATCATGGCAATCCTGGGGCAGATCATGGCAAACATCCATTATGAGGACTTCGTGAGGAAGAGATCAGTCCATGTCAGTATATCCAGGCAGAGAGGTTGGCTTTTTATCACCATGGAGTGCACATCTGCAGTCACCTTTCTGAAGCTGCATGATGTTGGTAAGTATAATTTCACATAGTAGCATGCAAAATAATTACAACTATGTACTACAACTCCAGGAACTGACAGATTTAACTCTTTAGGGCCGCTAGCGACTTTTCACGCGCACTCGACAAGCTATTGTCGTGGAGAAACACTAATCACTTTAGCCTCTATATTTACATGGCCATTGCGTAATCTAATATCTTGCAGCTGTGTTTACTTGTAGCTGCTCTGCCCACAACTGATAATGACAAAAAGATTTTCTCTGGAGTGTGTTGTAGACTTTTTTTCTGGTTATGACAACAGCATCCTTGAATACATAGCAGAAGGAAGTGATGATGACCTTGAAGTTATGGAAGACAATGGTAATGTTTTTTAAATCTTGTATAACCTCCTCCAGCAAGTGATTCAGAACTTCACCCCAACATCAATGGTTTCTTTATGATGAATTGTTCAATGATTATATTTACAAAAATAAATATTTTCAGAGGAGTGAGCTTCACCTCCACCAGCTATAGGTCAGAATGATACTGGTACACAGCTCAGTCCAGGATTTACATTTGCTACAGGTGGGTGAAACAACAACAACAAACATGTAACATAACCATGTCAATACATAACAATGTCAATACACTATAGATGCTCTTCAGCAGTGCTATACATGTACTTATAGCACCAACTATACAACCATCTCAGTCGTCAACCAACACACCTCAACCACAACACATATCTCAACAAACCCTACCCTTGCCACCAAATCCAACACAACCACTCTCTCAGTCGACCAACCAGCCACTGCTCTCTTCTCAGAGGCCAAGTAGCTCTGCCACAGAACTATTACCACCAACACTTCCTCGCCTAGACCACTTTCCTGCAAGAGGCGATATATCTAGGAGATGCATCTAGTGCCAAAAAAAACGTGTGCCCTCCCGACAGAGCATATGGGTATGCAATGCCTGTCCTGGGAAGCCACATCTATGCCTAAAAGAGGACTGCTACAAGCTGGCACACTATTTCTCACATTCAATAATAATAGCTAGCTATATATATGATTATGTTTCATGCTCAACTTACTTCTACCTAACAAAACAATATATTATTGACATTCAATATCTCAGCAACTTATCAGTATATCCATGTGTCTTATATCCATGTGTCTTGTCCTGAAAATATTGGTAACATCATGTCCTTTCCTTTGAATGTGAACAGAGTACTGACAACAAAAATACTGATCGGAGGTAAGCTTCACGCTTGAACTATTTGCGTCATGAAACTACGTAGCATGGCTTCATGGCAGCTCTATAGTAAGAAGATCTCGAAGCCGACAGACATCGCTAAAAGCAAAACAAACATAGTGTGCTTTCTTTATAAGTAGCCAGGTAAACTAGCTACACGCTAACCTAGTTGAGCCCAGAAGCGAAGAAGCTGTCCCATGACTTCAAGGGCCAGGTAAGCTAGCAACACGCTAACCTGGTTGAGTCCTGAAGCGAAGAAGCTGTCCCATGACTTCAAGTGCCCACAGTGTTTTTCTCTCACGCGACTAAAACTAATTACTACTAATTATATACTCATCAATTATCTAGCTTACCTTTTTGAAACTATTTACGTGGATGAAACTACTACCATGGCATAATGGCAGCTCTAGCTCTATAGTAAAAAGATTTCGAAGCCAACAGACCGCAGAGATCGCTAAAAGCTAAACAAACTTAGTGCGCTTTGTTTAGAAGTAGCCAGGTAAGCTAGCAACACGCTAACCTAGTTGAGCCCTGAAGCGAAGAAGCTGTCCCATGACTTCAAGGGCCAGGTAAGCTAGCAACACGCTAACCTGGTTGAGTCCTGAAGCGAAGAAGCTGTCCCATGACTTTAAGTGCCCACAGTGTTTTTCTCTCACGCGACTAAAACTAATTACTACTAATTATATACTCATCAATTATCTAGCTTACCTTTTTGAAACTATTTACGTGGATGAAACTACTACCATGGCATAATGGCAGCTCTAGCTCTATAGTAAAAAGATTTCGAAGCCAACAGACCGCAGAGATCGCTAAAAGCTAAACAAACTTAGTGCGCTTTGTTTAGAAGTAGCCAGGTAAGCTAGCAACACGCTAACCTAGTTGAGCCCTGAAGCGAAGAAGCTGTCCCATGACTTCAAGTGCCCACGGTGTTTTTCTCTCACGCGACTAAAACTAATTACTACTAATTATATACTCAATCAATTATCTAGCTTACCTTTTTGAAACTATTTACGTGGATGAAACTACTACCATGGCATAATGGCAGCTCTAGCTCTATAGTAAAAAGATTTCGAAGCCAACAGACCGCAGAGATCGCTAAAAGCAAAACAAACTTAGTGTGCTTTGTTTAGAAGTAGCCAGGTAATCTAGCAACACGCTAATCTAGCAACACGCTAACCTAGTTGAGCCCTGAAACGAAGAAGCTGTCCCATGACTTCAAGGGCCATGTAAGCGCTAACCTGGTTGAGTCCTGAAGCGAAGAAGCTGTCCCATGACTTCAAGAGCCCAAGGTGTTTTTCTCTCAGGCTAATAAAACGAATTACTCAATTAATTCCGGCATACGCTTGCGCGGCGTTATTTCAATTATCGGCCCTAAAGAGTTAAGGCACTGAAAGCTCACTACATTGCTGTGGGACTGAACACAAGACAACATGGCAACTACAAGAGGCTGCCACATAATGTACTGTCTTTTGATGAGACCAGGGGTATCGTCGATCTGTACACTCTGGGGTAAGCTGACACCCCATATAATTGTCATTAAACCCATGACTGACCTATGCTGGGTGTGTCTGCAAAATAGTGCAGCAATAATGAGAGCCACCAATACTCCTGAAGAGGAGAAATCAGAGGTAACAAATCAAACAAAAACACAATGTAATGAATTAATAATACTTTTTACCATCCACAAGGTGGTGAAGCGGGCCGAGGTTCACCTGGAGTTAGCCACAAAGGCAAGGAGCTATCTGAAGGACAAGTCCAGTTTGCCAAGGAAACCATTAAGATCACCTTCACTGATGGTGGTTTGAGCCTACCCGCTCTCGGTGCCTGTCTCCCACGTGCATGCAAGGACATCACACTTTTAATTTTGCCCAACAAGTTTGAGCATTAATCTTACAAACCCCTGACATAACTGTGCTTGTACACCAGGTACACTATCCTTCTGACCCGCAGCAGCCTGGACCGTTGTATTTTTTTTACACAAAGGAAATGTGGCATATTTGGGATTTGTTGCGGAGGCAATACCACGACAGGTAGGCTCTATATAAGATTATTATACATAAGTAGTAAAATTCCAATATCAACACATGTCAACTACCTCATTGATGAAGGTCTGAGTATTGGCAAGGGTGCAAACTGCGTCATCAGCCTCCTTCACCACTTCCTCAGCAACAACCACTTGGGTGAAACAATCATCAACCTGCATGCGGACAATTGTTCGGGCCAGAATAAAAATCGCTTCATGATGGAGTATTTAGCATGGCATATTCTCGCTGGACTCAAACACAGGATTGAAATATCCTTCATTAGGGTTGGGGCTACGAAGTTCCCCTCCGACTGGTGTTTTGGCTTGTTAAAGCAGAAGTTCAGGAGGAGAAAGGTCGGGTGTTTGGCCGACATAGCAAAATTAATAAATAGCTCTGCAGTTGTCAACTACGCTCAGTTAGTGGGGATGGAGGACGGGAGTATACTAGTTCAACAGTAGGATCAATTCACATATACGGCCAGTAGCCGCGTGAAATTTGTGCGCGTGTAATTAACTTAAAATAAATAATTAACTAAAAGCATAACATAAACTGATGTTAATGGAGTATCATCCTTTGAAGACATTAATGAGAGTATACTGAATATAGACTCTGGACTATCATCCTTTGAAGACATTAATGAGAGTATTGCTGAATATACACTCAGCATTAGTCCTCAAGATGCATAATTTATATGTTTCTTGGTTCTACATAGATTAAAGCTCAGGCAATGGGTCCTGCTAATGTATCTGTGGTCTCGGGAGTATCCTGTATGCGAGGCAAGCCGAGATGCTGGCATCAGTCTACAAAGAGGGGTGGATATCTACCAGTGGCTGAGGGAAGTCTGTTCGACTAAGCTATTGCAAGCGCTTGGAGGGGTGGTGCAAATCGATAAATCGCTATTCCGACACAAACCAAAGGTTTATAGACAGATATAGTATATTTAGAAACCTACTTACTTTACCTTATCTACTTTACCTTACCTTATCTGGATCCCATTATCTTACTTTACCTAATCTAACATACAGCACTACCGAGGCAGACCTCCAGCCCAAGAAGTCTGGGTGTTCGGAATGGTCGACATCTCGACCTCACCAGCCTTCAGGAAGTGTCAAAAAGAGATGCGGCCACCCTACTGCCCATCATACAAGCCCATATTGCACCCAACACAGTCATCCACTCAGACCAGTGGAAGGCTTATAACCAAGTTCGATCGCTTGCTGGTGTCTCTAGCCACCAAACTGTCAACCATTCCCTGCATTTTGTAGACCCTGGGTCGGGTACCCATACACAAAACATTGAGTCGTATTGGAATAGAGTAAAGACCAAACTTAAGAGGATGAAAGGATGCCATGCACATCAGACTGGAAGCTACCTGGATGAATTTATGTGGCGAGAGCGGCATGGACAGTCAAAACACTTGGCATTTAATAATATAATGTTAAATATAAGTCAGCAATACCCTGTCTGAATGATATGATAATGAAATGTATGTATAAAATAACAATTGGATGGGAATAAGAATTGATAACAATTATAATAGCAACAATTGAATTATAGCAAGAATAATAAAATAGATGAGCCATTAATTAGGTCAACTAACACCTGGTTGTGCTATGCTTTTAGTTCATTATTTATTTTAAGTTAATTACACGCGCACGCATTTCACGCGGCTACTGGCCTTATATGTGAATTGATCCTAACAGTATAACTGGTCAGAACACTTTAGTCAATACTTCAAGAGAAATGCTTTCCAGGGAATCAAAGCATTTCACAATCTACTATTCGCCTCACACGCACCTGGAATTGCTCTGGTCAAAGACAGGACAGAGAGCAATAAGCAAAAGAGGTGGAACTGACTTGATTCCCAACTTGTTTTAAGAATAAAATTAAATTGAGAATCAACCAAGTTCATCACCATTGCGGTTCTATATGACCACTATATGACCACCAAACAAACATAGCTAATCTGCTATCTACATCCTTTTACAACACTTAAACTAACCATACTACTACTCACCTCTTCTCAAAACGGGTCTTCTTCTTCCACCAACTTCCAAATAACGCGCGTGGTAATTCCAATTTACGGAGGTATACGGCTTTGTATCGCGCACGCTTTAACAACGCGCGTGCTAGAGGGCTTCTATTCCTCGTCACACAGCTCAAACTAATAATGTAACAAAAATCTCAGTTTTGAGGGAAAACGCGTTTAGGTGGGTTTTCCCAAATCGGGTCACATATTAGTATGATAGGTTCTGCAACTCTCTCTGATGATAGTATACCTCAAGTAACAGTGTTGATTGTGACATTGGTAAACTTTTGGATTCCAATGTCAATTTGCATAATCTTAGCAGGGAACAGAAGTACAACATTTTTACGAAGGTCATGATCCATCCACCTATCCATGCAGCCGACTATATGGATCTGCATCTTTTCGCCAATTCCAACCAGCCTGGTTAGCACAATATCCCTGGCTTCACTACAGTCGACATGTGGATGGTGTATTCTGCCGTGCCTGTGCGCTGTTCGCACCAGATAAGATTGGAGGGAAAGCTCTGGGTGTCTTTGTCTAACAAACACTTCAATTGTTGGTTGAATAAATCACGAAAAATTATTTCTCATGCTAAGCAAGATTATCATCTGATGTGCACAACAAAAAAAAATGAGTTTTTGGCCAGATTCAAACATCCATCTGTGGCAATCAATTTAAAGCTGAACAATGAGGCAAGGAAAAGGGTGGAGGATAACCAGAAGGTCACAGGGTCCCTGCTACAGGTCATAATGCTGTGTGGCAAGCAAGGACTTGCCCTCCGTGGCCATCGGGATGATCAAATTGATTGGACTGAACAGAAGACAAGAAACCAAGGCAACTTTATCAAGCTGCTACATTTTAGGGCACAATCTGATGATGTACTACGACTACATCTCGCAAAAAATGCACTGTACACTTCAAAAACAATTCAGAATGAATTGATTGATGTTGTCTACAAACACATTTGCCTTGACATATTGAGTGAAGTAAAAAAGGCTAAATACTTCACAGTTATTGCAGACGAGGTAGTTAATGTTGCCAACAAAGAACAGCTTTCACTCTGTCTACGTCATGTCCATAATGAGCATGTCAAAGAGGTGTTTATTGACTTCGTGAGAAAGGATTACTGGACAAGAGCTTGCAGCCACTATCTTACAGTGCTTGACAGCTTGGAATCTGTCTTTGTCATATTTGAGAGGTCAATGTTATGATGGTTGTTCAAATATGTCGGGCTAGGTCAGGATGTAGGACCATTGTGCAACAGCAGGCTCCAATGGCAATCCACACTCACTGTGCTTCACATCAACTGAATCTAGCAGTTGTTTCTGCTTGCAAGATCCAGTCTTTCCAAAATGTTGAATCCTGTATTGGAGAGATTGCAAGATTTTTCAAATATTCAGCAAAAAGGCAACGTTTGCTTGACAAAGTTGTAGATCAGGTAAGCCTAGCATCACATCCGTAAAGAAGCTGAAAGATGCCTGCCGTACTCGATGGGTTCAACGTATTGATTCTTACGTTGTATTTCTTGAGCTTCTTCCTGCCGTTCACATGACTTTGCAAGCCATAATCTGTCCACGTCATTTTGTGAACTTGGGTACAGATTGGAGATGGGATGGAGAGACCCTTAAAAAGCCAATGGATTTCTCTACCAGTTTAGGTCTTCTTCCTTTTTGGTCTGTTTTAGGATCTTACTTGAAGTCTTGTCGTGCCTAAGGGGGCTAACCCTTAAGCTGCAGATGCAAGCTGCAGATGTCATGCATGCATACGAAGAGGTGCACTCTGTTTTATCCACTTTTAAAGAACATAGGGAAAGATCAGAGCAAGAGTTCAACAGGATCTATATGGAGGCCAAGAAGCTTGGTAAAGAGCTCCAAAGGGAGGATTTCGAGCTGAGCCAACCTAGAGTCATCAGGAGCCAAATACACTGTAACAATATTCAAACAACGGATGCAGAGGAGTACTATCGGATCACAGTCTATAATGAATTCCTTTCTCATGTAATTGCAGAGCTGCAGGAAAGATTTGTTGATAATCAAATTCATGGTGTTGGGCTCTTGCATTTATTGCCAAGCCAGTGCTGCAGCTATGATCTTGAAGCGGCTATATATACCTGAAGACTTAGTTCAGGAAGTCAATTTTTACCAACATGACCCAGTGATATTTCCTCCAGAATATCGTATGTGGATTAGGAAGTGGAAGTTGTGTGGATATGATGTTCCCCAAAAATTGGTGGATGCTCTGCTGGCTTGTGACTACACATCCGTTCCTAACCTACGGGTGCTTTTTCAAACTTTCATTAACTCTTCCTATCATATCTTGTGAAAGTCAAAGGAGTTTTAGCCAGTTAATAAAAACACAGAACCGTTCAACAATGGTTGCTGACCGACTGAGTGGACGGTATTAATGAAAATCAACTGCCTTTATTGTGAAATACTCCAGCAATATCCATCCAAACCGAAGGAACTTGTGCAATCCTTTAGGCAGCTACATCCTCGAAGAATGCAACTACCCTTCATCCTTGCAGATGAATAGTATAAAACATTATAATTATTCTGAGTGTAAATATTCTGAGTTTTTTATAATTTTTTTACTGTTATTTTTTTTTAATACAGCTATGAAGTATGGTCATAATAATATATAAACAGTAAACACAAGTAACTCATGTACACACTACATAATTATATGCAAATACAGTTCCTATTACTATTAATTACACATACACATGAATATCAAAAGTTTTAAACCCACATGCAAGTCTAAACAATCCTATTCCCTCTGCAGCAACAGAAGGGTGGTGGTCTATATAGCCATGAGTGGTATTGGCTCTCCAAAGGCAGACAGAGAATCACTGAAAATGTTGTCGAATGTTTTCAGGTGAGGTGCCTATTCTTTGAGCCTGGACAAACGTTCTAGTTTATATATCAGAGCAGAGGCCACCACTATGGAGCTGTGTCTTCACTGTGGAGGAGTCAGCAGGTAACTGGAATTGTTACCCCCCTTTTTAGAATCCTAGATCCGCCCCTGGGTAGGGTTTGGTGATGAGGAGGGTAGGTGGAGGGTAACTCTGTGATGCATTGCTATAATAGCTGAACTATTAGTGAACTCTTTTTGATGATGTCATCATAACTTGTGTAGTTACAATTGGCAAGGTCGAATGCTAGTCAGGGGAAGCACCTCAGTATAATAGCATGCCACTTCTATCCATCTGTATTATATTGTGTGTCAATGTGTGTTACGAGACTGATGCATCATGGATGTACCTTAGGTCCCCTGCATAAAAGTAGCAAAGTAGCTACGGAGTTCAGTCGTAATGAAATTGTACCATATATGAACTTATGCACTGTTGTAACTTTTCCCTTCTTCTCCACTTGACTCATCTGTTCATGCTCATCCATGTATCTTGGGATTTGGGTTTAATTCTATGACCATAATGTGTATTATAGTTATAGAGATTCCTATAATTGGAACAACGACAGATAATGATGTAACTTGCCATGCTATGTGTAGACAATGGCAAATAGATCATACTGCTTGTGTGTAGATTATACTAAATAATGTGGTTTGTTAAAAATAAGTGTTGGCATTCAGCATGGTCTTATATGGAAAGATATAATGATATTTCATTGCAGTCCTTTTATGGCACATATTATATAAGACATGAGCCTTTATTTAGTCAATGACTGCAGTAGCTTTTCACACAGCAAACAGACAATACTCTATACAGAGCAAACAAAGTCTTTGGACCACTTGTGCAACTCATACATGCACAACCTGCGTAACTTCAGGATGATTTCATGAGTCTGAATATGTCTGGTTTTGCTACATGTCTGATGGTTGAAGTGAATTAGAGATAGTCCTTCCCTGTATGCTATTGCACAGTGTTCATTGTTGGGAAATGGAAAATTCTGTTTGTGTTGTCGGCATATCTGGAAATTTCCTGGTCAAAGAACTCTATCGATCTGCTCTTATTTCTTCAACATATTCTTGGTCTTATTGTGCTAATGTACTCAAACTTCTTACACACAGAAACCCACATACACACTCATGAGCGCACAACCCCCAAAAAACATCTGCATGCACACATACACACATTTGCAGTGAATAATCATTTAGAAAAGAAGAGTGACGGATCCTAGCTGGACAATTTCCTATGATGTCTGGCTACGATATCTGTCTTCATGTCTATATCCTGTCTAAAACACATGAGGTAGTTCTATGCAATCGTTTAAAAGTTTGCAAGGTTCATAGTTTGCATGAATAAAATTGATATGTTCCCCGATGATTTAGTTTCCTGACTGTCCATTAATTGACATAAGGTCAACTCAAGGGAACAGACTATCTCTCTTTGTTCTTTCTTGGGACCAATAATTAGGTATGTCCATTGCCAATTGTAGTCTGAACATGCTGAATACTTGTGCATGGTGAAGTTGTAGATTGTACTGTAACCAAATAATGATAATAGTAATAAGTATGAATTCTATCAAGCATTTTACATTTCACATGTACATTTAGGCATTATTATTTTAATTATTTTAAAGATCACTGAAGGAATACTTCTCCCCTCCCACCCCTCCCACCTCTTACATGTTGTAGATTACAAAACAATATTTGGGACACTGACAAGCTCTCTTGAAAGGATCGATATATGACAGGGGTGTATTCATAGAAACATGCACTTAGGCTGTGCCAACCTGACATTAATTTGGCAGATGAAAAGCTTATATTGCTCAAGTTGTCAACTCTTGGCAGCCTAAATGGTGGTTTCTTTTGTTACTAGCTCTGAAAATCCTTCCAGTATGTCCACATAGGCAAACTGTAATCCTCTTCAAGAGCTCATCAGTGCTGTTGCCATTTTCTGATCACCTTTTTTAGACAACATCAGAAGACCACTTTCAGAGGCACATTCAGCAAACACACAAGAAATTATTTTCTTAGATGCCCAAATATAGACAGCCACCTAATAAACCCACTTCTCTCCAATGTTTTGGAGTGTACCATTGGCTGTCTTGATGAAATTTTGACAAGCAGCATTTGGGAGATCTTTTATGAAATCACTATTTTGAGGCCACATATGTGAGTTGGGGTTAAAGAAAACATTATTACAGCTTGAGCATTTGTGAAGCAGCTATCTTCTTGTATCTCGCTGCATACTTGTGAGTGGCTTAGATAATTGTGAAAATGACTGGTCCCAAACCTGACAGGACTTTCCTTGCAGTTGTGACTGCTCAAGTGAGATGTAGAGAATGTGTGGGCACCACTGGTGCACCAAGACACACTATGTATTGTTACATACAACATTCCAAGGCAACCCGATATGCTTGAGGAGACTTCAACAGCAGCTCCCTCTTCCCATAAATCATGATGACCTCATCTCTACACTAGCAAAACTTAAGCAATACCCATTGTCCCATGACTGAGATTTGACCTTGCAGATTTAATTCTACAAATTAAGTTTTGTTAAATCATCAAAAAGAGTTCATAATGGTCATCTGTTGTAGTAATGCAGACCTGAGCCTGCACTTCTCCCTCCCTACACCCTCTTCTCAACCAATACTCATCTCCACTTGGTAAAGTTGGTAGACCAAAAAACTGTACATTAACAAGACAAAAACTCATGACAATGTTCTTGCCCTTTTCTGGATATCTTTTCTAGGCAACATTGGAAGGTAAGTTTCAGAGACAGATTTGTGCAATATCCAGCAAATTATATACTTAGATGTAAAAAATAACTAGTAAACTATCTAAAGAAATTGTTTGGGTGTGGGGTGGGTGGGTTGGTGGGGCATTGAATGTGGACAGCTATGGCGCAACATGACCTAAAATACAGTAACTTAATTGTGATTATTATTATAATAAATTTCAAGAACATAAAGAGTCAAATTTATTTGTCTTTAACAGAACCCAGTTAACCTTCCTTTGATAAATTTCATTTAGTGAAAGTACTAATTTTCAAAAAGAATCAATAACATCACTAATCCACTCAGCCTCACTTCTTTCAACGGTCCAAAGCTTTAGACGATGAAGGGCAAAAAAAGATCATTCTCATAATACACTTCCCACAAAGAAAAAATAATAATCACTATAATCTGTTGAATTACTGGAAATCTCATTTAGCTAATGCCTCTTTTTTGGTGTGTTAGCTCATCCACTTAGTTATTTCTACAGCTAAATTTGAATTCTCTCCCGAAGGACATCAATTTAAAGATGTTATCAAATTGACACTTTCTTCACTTGATTTTGGGAGTGTTTGTACGATTAGATATTCAGGGCAATATTTTATTAGAAAATCTCATTTCCCAATTATGGTCAATAAATGGGTAACACACATTTAGTCTATCTTGCTTGCCAAGCATTAGCCAAATATCGTTGAGAGGAGTTTCTGGCTTTATATTAACTGACACAGCAAGAAGTTCAATTCTACCCAAGCCTTTTCTAAGTAATCATTATTCTGGCATCTACAATGTATTTTCAGCCATTATATATATATATATATCTGTAAAGTTTGTGAAAGATCACAAACTTTACGTACCTTGAAGAGCTAGTGTCGCTGAACTGAGAGTTGCTTGGAAAACAAATACTGCAACAATGAACTAACTAGCCTTACTTACAAAGTGCTGTACTCACCTGTACTGTTACTCTGCCATGATCTCTGTGATGTCCTTCGCTATATGATGCAAACTGAACTGAACTGAATTATAAGAAAGAAATTCCAGGGGGAAATTTTAACTTGTTTTTATTTTAATTTTTTATAGCTTTAGCAGGCTCACTTACTTACACTTGCTTAAGATGCCATGTTAAGCCAGTTAACTATCTACTAATGACTATAAAAAAAACAGCACCACCCACCCCCACTACCACCTAAAATAAACCTCACAAATAGCAGCTGGTGAATGGTATAATAACAACCTGTACTGCTATAGAGATCAAAGACACAGTTTAATCGGGTCATTAAACGATCTTCAATTTTTGTTACATTTACAAGTATTGATGCTTTTTGTCAATTTTTTGGGGCCTGTCTCAAATTCAGGGGGGACATGTGCTCACCTTCCCTCACCCCCTAATATGGCACTAGTACCCAAATTAGATAGCCACCAGATAGTCCACTTCTCTCCAAGGTTTTGGAGGCTTTGTGATGTAAATTGCTGAAGCTGTACTTTTTAAAGTGGATTGGTTCTATACTGAACATAACTCTTTGCTTGAGGAAGAAAAGTAGATATTCCTCAAACCTTGAAGAAGGATGTCTTGAAAGAAGCTTCACAAGGAGCATGTGGGGATTATCTTGAATGAAATCACTAGTTTGAGGGCATGTTTGGTAGGTTACATAGAGCATTTGCTAAGTCATGTGCTGCTTGTCTGATTGTGAAAGAGCCACCTGCTATTGCTGCCCTTAACCCTTGGGAGTGGCCAAGATGACTGTGAAAATGACTCCACATAGACTTTTCTGGTCCAAAACTTGACAAATCTTTCCTCAAAGTTGTCAGTACCCACTTAAAGTGGGTCGAAGTGATCTAAAATCACAGCAGGCTACAAAGTGGAAGTTCTTCATCACCTCATTGCGACTCATGGATTACCTGAGGAAGTGTAACTCAACAATGCACCCCAATTTACTTACACCTGGCATGTTTGCAGATTTCATGAAGGCAAATGGAATTCTACATATCTGTTGTTCCCCATACTACCCTTCATCCAATGGAGAAGCTGAGAAATTTTTCCACACATTCAAGCGGCTATGAAGACAATTAAGTGAGATGGTTTGACAGAACATTGGAGAATTTTCTCCATATGTACTGAGCAACTCCTCATAGTATGAGGGTATATAACTTGTAGATGTGTGAAAATTTATGGGCCAGACGGAAATTATTGTGGCTAGACATTTAGCATGTTATTAATCAAAGCTAGATGTTATAAAAGATCAACATGCCATGTGGAGAGGTTTCAGCATAGGTTAATAGTATAATGGCTAAGGACCTGTTCCATGACATTAACTGGATTCATGGAGTAACAGTCAAACAGCTGGTCCAGTGACAAACTTAGTGGATACATATCACATGATGGCAGAAGATGGAAGCAGCACATCCTAATGATCACATACACAACCACCCAACTAGTGAGTTCATTTCACATGTTCATCATTCTCCAAAAGGTTTCAGGTTGAATTCAATACGTTCTGAACTGTTGTGGTGATTACATCTACTAAAGTATAATTATATAGATGTTGCCCTAACCTCTTCTTCAGCTCAAGAAACTATCGCTCGAGCCTTGGACTGGCTCAACTCTGATTCACATTGATGCCCTACTACTACCAATTCTACTACCAATTCAACCACATGTCATTATCATATTGATGAAAACTGTCTCCTGAAAGGTTAATACATGCCTGACTTCTCATTGGTACAAAAGGCGTATAGGAACTCATACTGGGTTTTATTATAGCTACACTTCATCATAATATGAAAAATGATCCTTGGCTCACATTTTTGCTCACCAAAGTCTATAGAACTTGACATTGCTCATGCCTATAAGTATTGTTCTTATACATGTTTATCTTTAGAATATGTATAATTATATTACTGATGTTTTGAACTAGAGAACACAACACAATTTCAATGTAGAACATCTATAAATTATATGTCCACATGACCATTCTAGTGTTGCTGCTTTCTGTAAACTCCAAAGTCCATAACATTTTAAAGGTTAAGCTTTATAAACATCTTTGGTCTATTGGATCACAGGTTATAGAAAATCATTGACCATACAAATCCAACCGTCAACAAGGCATTTATGATTTATTGGAAAATGAAGAACCCTTAACAGGTCTACAAATCTTTTGCAATTGCTAACTCAAATCTTAACCTTAATTCATTTACATTCAACATCAGAAAAAATAGAAAAGTGTCATCATAAAATACGATTAAAAAATACAAACACATGCAAACATCACACACATGCACACAAAAACACATCCTTATGTGGAGAAACAAACACAAATGAGAGTTAGTGTTTGCAAGCTATTCTTTTTCTAGGAGTACTAGGTACTACATGAATTATCGGTATCACTGTCACAGTAGGTTCCAGCTAGTGATACAGGTGTGATTCCGATGTGTACTTTGGGAACAGGTACAGAGTATCTTTGAAGTGGTGGAGGAGTTTCTAATGTTGACATAAGGACGGAAGAGGAAGGTGTGCAGTGAAACTTGAGAGTGTGGTATATGTGTTCTTCATGGCTTAATTTTCCAGTGCACAGTGGCTTGATGGTAGGAGGAGGTGCAGGAATAGAGAGGAGAGGGACATTGTAAATAATTATGTCTGGATTCTTTCTTGGAGTAGCTACATGATGAACAGTGTTTTGATGTAAGCTTTCATCTGCTTATTCTTAGCCACTTCAAAGCAGTCCCTCCCAGTAATGTCGACATTGTTAGGATCAGCCCCAAGTCTCAACAGCACTTTCACTGCATCTCTATTTCCCTTCTGTGCAGCAATGTGCAGTGAAGTGGCATAGTTGAAGTTAGTGGCATTTAAACTGCACCCTGCCTTATTAAGAGCTGTTAGAGAACCTTCCAGGTGATCGGTTGAGCTGTGTTTTTGGGCAGCATTGGTGACTACCCAGTGTATGACTGAGTAGCCTGCCTTCAGGTCTGCTGTGTCTACCTCTGCACCTCTAGAGATGAGAGACTTGATGACATCTTCTCTGGTATGCATGGCAGCATAATGGAGAGCAGTCATCTGATTCTGGTCAGATGAGTTGACATCCACTCCTGAATCCATCAGTTTCTCCACTTTGTTCAAATCTCCGTGTGTGCAAGCCGCTAGCAGTGCAATCTTCTCTTGCGTTTGAACTTTGTTGCCCTTCTTTGGACCTTTTCCAACATAGTGATCTCCTTAATTAACCGTGGCCTCCAAACTTGTGAACAGTATGTTAGCTTTGACCTGACCAGAGTGAGATAGAGTGTTCTCAGTGTTTCTCTCGATGACATTCTGCCAAATGTACGTTTCAGTATTCCCAGTTGCTGATATGCTTTCGCAGTGATCGCACCATATTGTTGCGACCAAGATAGGTCTGTCGAGATGACAACTCCTAAATCCTTGTGAGCTGGTAGTGGTTGAAATCAATGCTGTGTTTGGTGGAATTAAACCGTAACAGGATGCATTTGGAGACATTGAATGGAAGTTTCCATTGCAAGCTCCATTCTGCGATGGCAGATAGACCCTGCTGGAGTTCAGAGCAGTCATCAGTGCAGGTCACCTCCTTAGTCAACTTGGTGTCGTCGGCAAACATGTAAGTTTGCAGAGTTGGGATGCAGAGAGGAACTTCGTTGATGTATAGTATAAAGAGAAGGGGACCCAGAATGCTGCCCTGGGGCACTCCCGACATTACTGTTGTGAGACTAGACACCTCTTTGTCTATGGCTACACACTGAACTCGTGAAGACAGATAATCTTTGAAGAAACCCCAGAGGTTTCCTGCTTTACGAAGCTTCAATAGGAGTTCAGCATGTGGAACACTGTCAAAGGCCTTTCTTATGTCCAAGTATATCACGTCATGCTGCATTTTTCTCTCCTGACTATTCAATATTGATCCAATGAATAGCAGCAGCTGCTGCAGACATGAGTGATTTGGAAGGAATCCAAATTGATCAAGGCTAATTGCTTTGAAGATAAAGTCACATATTCTGTCGTAGATCAATCGTTCGAGAACTTTGCTGATCGAACAAAGGAGTGATACTGGTCTATAGTTGTTCACTCTCCAGACTTGAAAATCGGTGTTATTTTATGTATTTTCCATTCGTCAGGTAGTTGGTGCTGAGCAAGACATAGGGAAAAGAGGTGGTGAACAGGCCGAAGAAGAGGTAAAGCACACGATTTTAATATTTTTGGGCTAATATTGTCGATTCCCATAGCTTTGTTAGGGTTCAGGCATACAAGGGCCTTATACACCTCTTCATCCTTCAAAGTAATATCACTGACTACCTCAGCAGGAGTGGGTATCTCTTCCATCTGGGGTAGGGTGAAGGAGCTCGATGTGAATACCGATTTGAAGTATGTGTTGAATAGTGATGCCTTTTCTATATTAGAAGTAGCAGAGGTTGTATTGTTGTACATAATTGGAGGATAATTGTCCATTTTCAATAAGGTCTTGATGTACTTGTATAACTTGGATTTATTCCCACAAAAATTCTTAACTAAGTTGTTTTCATAGTTTCTTTTGGCTTGCTCCATTTGTTCCCGAAGCTTTGATTCCTGAGCTGATAGTTTTTCTTGAATCGTAGGCGAAGGATTTGTCCTGGCTTTCTTATGCATTGAGTGGATGAGGTGTAGATAGTGCCTAATAGACGAAGTAAACCACTTTGGTGATGGGTGAGATCTAAGTTTTACCTTTGGGATAAATTGATGAACTGCTTCTGTAATTACTTTCTTCAGAAATTGCCATACAACCTCCACATCCTCCGCACCAAGACAGCTACTGAAATCATAATCCATCAAGTATTCCTCGGGACAGTGTAAGTCTGTTTTGGAGTAGTCTTATCTCTCCCTACAAGTCTCTTTTAAAACTACATGCATGGGGTCACCTACAGAGAAGTATATTGGAAAGTGATCAGTTGCAATAGGGGTACATAGTTTGTTGACTCTAACATCATGTATTTGCTCTGGAATACTTGATAAGACTAGGTCGAGAGTGTTGCCTTTGTTGTGCGTGGGCTCCTTGATTAATTGCAATAGGCCATGATCATATATAAAGTCACAGAAGATGTTGGAGACTTCAGTGGAGGCTGAAAGGGTTTGCCAGTTAATATCAGGTCTATTAAAGTCACCCATTATGATTGTACGCTCACTATCCAGTAGGTCGTGTAGATACTCCAGAAGATTCATGACGTATGAGTCATAAGCACCAGGTGGACAGTACACAACACAAATAATTAAGGAACATGGACACTTCACCTGTACTGTAACCACCTCAAGTTCATCTGGAATAGACAATGCTCTTGAGGGTATCGATTGATCAACGGCTAGTAAAACACCCCCACCACGATTGTCTCTGTCTTTTCTGTAAATGTTGAAGCCTGCTGGGATGATCTCATTATTTGTAATACATTTAGATAGCCATGTTTCTGTTACTGCTATTATGTGTGTACTGAGGATAACACAATTGATTGAAATTTATCTAATTTATTTACAAGGCTGCGGGAATTAGTTAAGCACACCTGAAGTGGAGTGCCTAGTCATCCGGAATCAGGGAAGTTTGCATCTAGCTTAGGTGGCTGAGATTGAGATGGAGTATTCAACTCAAGAGACGGGACTAGGAAGGGGGTGGGAGTAGATGATTTTATGGATGGCAGAGCAGATGCTAGAGATTGAGCAGAGGAAGTACCTCTATTATTTGTTTTGACCTTAGAAGCTTCAGAAGCCTCTGGAACAGATCGGCCTTTTGAAGGCAATTTAGCTAACTCTTGACTCTTGACATGGTAGTTGTTGTCAATGTCTAGTGTACCATGCTTCCTGTTCTTAATATAAATGCCGTCATTACGCACCTTTATGTCTTTGCGGTCAAAACCAGACTGAATCAAGGACCACCTCTCCTTCATCAGGAGACTGACTGTTTGGCACGCTCACCTTTTGTCATATCTTGTTTAATGGAGAGTGGGTACAACAATGAACTTTTCTTTGACAGGATACTAAAGGCATCAGCTGATCTTAGAAATTTCACCATGATTGGCCTTGGATACCTTCCTTCATGATTATATTTGATCTTGATGCAGTGAAATGTGACGCACTGCCTCTCCACGAAAGGTTGGGGTATCTTGACCGTGATTGTTACCCATTTCTAGAGTGATAAGTTTGTTACATTCTAAGCCAACTGAATCTAGTGTGTTTTATAGCGTAGACGGCTACATTTAAGCCTGCGCCATTCTGAAAGCGGAAATAGGACTGGAAGCAAGATGTTAACAGACCAGCAGGATGGTGGTACAAGTGATTTGAATAAAGGGGAGAGTTTCAGTTAGAAAGCCAAAAAATATGTGACCGATTGGCGAAAACCGGACTAAACTCTGGGACAGGATGCTGATTCAGGGTACATTAATTGCCATTGCTAAACTCTTTTTAGTGAGGTCGGCATCAAAACTTGTAGAGTGAGTCACATCTAGCAGGGGAGTCAGTTACTTCTACAATTATGCTACAACATTTATTGTACTAGAGCTTCTTGGCATAGCAGCTGTTTTAGGTAATTGTAACCTATCATGCCTCGAGTTACCTAGACCACTAACCACTTAAGAAATAAATATGCTAGATCAGCACATGCAGTGCTGATTTGCGACCACCACATGATGTGAACTAGTGAACTAGCTATTTCCACACCACAGATGCTTTCATACTGCTTGAATACAGGAAAAAATCAACCAATATTGATAAGTTAGTGTCATGCAGGGCAGGCTCCATAGGGAGGGTAGGGGGGGGGGGGGGGGGGGGTGCCATTGCTCCCCACAATGATTTGTGGCCTGTCAATGCATGTATTATCTGCCTGTAAACCCCAGACCACATGTTTATCTGCCAAAACCACCTTCCAAAACCACATTATGATTGCAGCTGCTCAAATTATTAAACCTACATGTGCATAATAAGCAGAGAAAGGAAACTCAAAGAAGTCCAACAGAAATGTATGTGCCCAAAGAAGAAGAAATCTTCACAAAAAGAAGGGATGCCTGGTCTATCTAGGAATGAGCTCTTACAAGAACATGACTTTGAAGTTCTTTCAAAACCAAAGTCTGCCGATAAGGAACAGGTATGTAATGAGCTTGATTCATGTATGGAAGAGAAAGTATTTCTGTTGGTGACAATGAGTCTGTTAGTGTCAATGAAGAATGCATGAATCAATGCTGTACTGAAGGGAAAAAATGCTTACTAACCAAAAGGAAAGGAGGCACTATCTCTATTTGCTAAGAATGATCGCAAATTTCTCGCTACATGGTATGACAAACATGAATGGCTCACGCTATGGAAGAAGATTGTGTCTACTGCAAATATGCACACAAACATGACCTACTTACATTTTCGAATAAAGGTGAGGAAGCTAACGGATTTGATAATTATAAAAAGGCTACTCAAAAATTTCGTGTCCATGAGAATTCAGATATGCATCTTGAAATGAAGTTGAAATGGTATGCTCTTGCCAATCCATCAATTGCTACTCAGCTCAACACTCAAATTGCTAGAGCTCAACTGTCTCGGTGTACTGGTCTCTTGAAACAACTTGAGGCTATAAAATATCTTCTCAGGCAAGGCATAGCATTGCGTGGACATTCTGAAGAAGAGGGAAATCTACCTCAATTGTTAAGCATGTGGTCAAGTGATAATAATGACATCGAAAACTGGATCAAGGAAGGGAAGTATTTATCACATGATATTGTTAATGTCTGATGGGGCGAAAAGTATTACTGTTGTTTAGATGATTATATGGTGGATGAAGATTCGGTTTGTTTATTCTATCTTCCATATAATCATCTAAACAACAGTTTAAAAGTAACGTTAGTAGTTTCATCAGCAATCACATATCAACTACGAATTCTACTCATGCATGATTCTTGCTAAAATTTGTCGTAATACTTTTTGCCCCTATTGTTATTAGTTATTGACATCATTTGCCTTTTCAAAACAAAAATTAAGAATTGTAGTTGTTTATTTTACATCTTTGTAGGTGGGAACACTTCTGCAGCTGCATACATTCAATTTTATTTCTATATCTGCAAGGGTGTTTGCTTATTCTTTTATTGCTGTATTTGTGGATTGAATTGAATCAGAGCAGTACACAGTGCCTTCATTAAGGTGTGCTAATTCCCAATGTTCACTGTGAAAAAATAATCCGTCATTTGCAGTCCAGTACTTTGGGAAAGAAGTGTTGTTTGTGGTGATGGCATTTCTGGAAATTACTTAAGAATAGACCACTTCCATCCAATGTATCTATTAGTAATTACAAATTGCTGAAATAAATAATGGTCTGGATAGCAACTTTTTGACATCGGGCTAGGCATTTATCATAATTATATCACGCACACTTGTCACACTATACAACAAATATACAAAATACACACATGACACATCTACACCCCACCCCCTCATAATCACACAAACACATTATTCAACAGTTGCAATTATTTGTCATTTTGTTGGTTGCTCCCTCACATGATAAAACTCACCATCTTGTTGCAACTCGGAGAATATAATCTTTTCCAACTTCCTTCAAGTTCAAGTTTAAATATAGCTATAATTTCCTGTGTCATCTCCACCCAACAAAGGACAAGGTAACATTGTCTCACAAAATAGACCATTTATGTACCTCTTCACTTTACCATAAGATTCAGTAAAGTGTGCGGCTCACGAGATATTAAGCCTGCAAATAATGAAAGGGCCATGCATTTACACATGACAACTCTGCATCTTGCATTAGCCAGCCAAATTGGCTCCCAAAATACTTTTAATGTAGTGAGTTCTAAGAAGTTCTATAACTTCATCACTAAATTCTGCCTCAGGCAGCAAAATAAGCATACCAGAAGTGTATTAATAATTTACTACTCCCACCCATCTTAAACACCCAAATAAATATTTCCATTAGTTATATCTAACACTCACCAGAATTTCCGACCAGAAATGCAACAAGATGTTTGGTTATGAAACCTCTGCTACCTCAATAGATCAAGGACATTATCCTGGGACAGGAGATACCATGGATTCTCTTTTTCCCAGCATCTGTCTTTTCAAGTTCAAGTGACTTCAGTTACTTCTTTCCCTTTCCATTTCGTGCTTCTCCACAAACTCAAGCCCAAGTGACTGCTGTCATTTGTGCAAGGATAACTCTACATTAGTACACCTCTCTTAGATACAACAACAAGCTGCAAATATGCCATGAATTTCTGTAACTCCTCCTAAATTCTGTAAAAATTAATGTCTATAAACATGCCAAAAGTTATTTAGTCTCAGACTTATTCACTCATTGCAAGCATTAGAATACTGAGGCACATAAAGATAGATATTGAATGCCAAGCCTAGAGTACATGTGGAAGGTGAAGCCAGGCACCACTACTAATTATGTGATGTGTACAACTAAAAAATGTATAGTATGTTACTGTATGTATATGTGTATGTCAGAGTGGTGTATGAGTATGTGTGTGTCTGTGTGAATTTCTGTATGTGTTGTGTGTGAGTGTGCATGTGTGTGTTTATACTTGTGCATATGTTGTACATGCAATCAGATGCACAGTCAATAACTACTCTGTTTTTATAGTTGCAAGAAATGTAAATACACTACAAGAGGTTACAGGATGTATACTGGACTGTTTCTTATGATGTCTGGCAAATTCTGAAGATCATACATACCACGTACATCATCCAATAAACCACAACATCTATTGTTTACATGTCCAAAATTAGTATCATCCTTTATCCAGTGATCTAGGGTCATGACAGCCCATTAGTTGACATAGAGTTCAACTCACTTGAGCAGACACTAGAAAAGACAAAATAATTGCAGTAATAGAGCATGATGATGCAATATCAAGATTAAAATTAATATCTAGAGGATACCGGTAGTTTGTTGTCTGCATGTCTACCATATTTTGGTAGATTTTTTTAAGCAGCCCTATGCTTCAAACAAAATTAATGGTTTGCATGTGTAACCATCAAAATCAAGAGGTTAAAATTAACAAAACAAATATCTTCTTTATCCAATGACATGGCATCCTGACTGACCTGCTCCTTAATTAATGTAGGGATTACCTCATTTGAACAGCCTCCATAAAATATAAGGTCATTCTGTGCAGCTACATCTAGAAAAATGATGTTGAAATATCAATTTTAAACAAATATCCATCCATTCCTCCCTCTCTCCCTCCCTCCCTCCCTCCCTCCCTCCCTCCATCCAGCCAGCCAGCCCGCCATCCATCCCTCCATCCCTCCATCCATCCATCCCTCCATCCATCCAGCCATCCATCCATCCATATCCATCAATCCATCCACATCTTTCCATCCATCCATCCATATCCATCAATATTAGTGCATAAATGTGGCTACTCATTGTAAGGGTTGCTCGAGACCGCGAGGAAGGACTACCCTGTTCTTCCTTCCGGCTAGCGATAGTAATGGTGTTGTGGATGTGGAGCGATGGGAGGGGCCGCTCGTGGGGGAGAGGCCTTCCTCGTCACCGGTCCTGGGTTGGAGCCCCCATCCTCTGGAGATCCTGCGGCTCCTCAGCGAGAGGCTGCTTAGCGCTGGGTAGCGGTTACACATCCAAGAGAACTTATCTTTTGTGATATCCTTAGATAGTTCTGATCAAGTTTTGTAGGATAGATTATATTCTTATTCAACAAACAGCTTTCGATACAATGAGGTATCTTCATCAGTGTCCTACCCTCCATTCATCTATCCCTCCATTCATCCATCAATCTACTTTTTCCTCCATCTAATTTGCATATTTAATATGTCCATATATCACCAGAAGACTTGAAACATTCAATACCTGGCAAGGACAAGTCCCATTCTTAATTTAACTCCATCTATCTCTCCATGTATCTTTCTACTTTATCCACCCAAAACTTGCATTTATCATAATTGTACTATCAGAAGACTCCAAAGTGTCCAATTCATTGCAAAAATTAACGCGTTTCTCGATTTAGCAGTAATGAAACAGCTGGAAATCAGTAAAGTGTTTCGAATGTCATAAATGTCATAAACACGCTTGTCCATGTGCAACGTTGAGTCTAGCTGAGTTAAGCAAACAGCTGCTCATTTTCATAGCATGAAGTGACCAGTTGGTTTACTGAGAAGTTTATACTCTTGGCACAATAGTTAACTCCACAAACCTTCAACAAAACCAGGTTATATACATAGGTATATTCAGTTGGTTTCCCCAGAAGCTTGTTCTTTTGACAATAGTTAACAGCACAAAATTGAGCTGAGTTACCAACAGCTGCATATTTTCTTTCCAAGAAGTGATCAGTTGATTTCCTCCTGTGGCAATAGTTAACAGCACATAAATTAAAGGTAACTACTTATAATACATATCTTTGTATAAGCATACTATGTAAAGATAGGCAGGGGCAGATCTAGGAATTCTTGGGGGGGGGGCTCTTTTATTAAAATTTAAATAGATATAATATCAAATATATTATATCAAATACAGCAAATACAAACTAGACTAAATTACATTGAATACGAACAACAAATCCAAGTTATTATGATGGGTTATCACAATGAAATTGTGAATCTGAATCATGAAGTCCAAGGGTCAATAATTGAAGGGAAAAAAGGGAAAAAAAGAATTGCAAGAGAAATGCTATTAATACATTATGTACATATTTATAAAGCGATGCACAGCAGTATGTAAAGGTCAGGAAAGTAGTAATCCTTGTCACACTCTTTCAGAGCTGATTGAAGGGTGTATGGCTGCTTGTCAGCATCTTGACTCTGCCACTTTGCCCTCCACCTCCACACCTCAGTAGACACAAGTGCAGTACTTGGCAAGTCATCAAGAAATCAAGTCCTCAAAAGATATAACATCAGAGGAGTGATTATAGAAGGTATAAGATTGATTAAATTGGCTGCTACTGTTTGAGTCTTACCATAATCTATCATTCATTTGTTGAACTAAATGGTCCAATAAAAGAAGCACAGCAGTTCTTCGATAGTATTCTTCCACAGAACTGTACTCTACATTATTTCTGTAAGTTTGTCGAGAAGATACACGTGGGACTTCAGGAACCACACCAACTATCAGGCCTTCTGGACCTCACAGAGCTATAGCTTGCACATACCATGAGTGTAACATTTCCTCACTTTGACGAACTGCACAAAGTTCATTCAGTACGTCTTTAACATCCATAAGCTTTAACTATAATTATTATCACTATTTTTCTTTTGTAATTTTATACTGTTTTATAATAGACATAGAATTCATTGTTGCTATGAAACGTATTATAAAAGGAAAGGAAAGGTACATCTTGAGCAAGCCATTGGCTGCCACAATTGTTTTCATATCCCAGTTCATATCCCCATATGTAGGATCACATTCCGTAATTGCTTCCATTGCAGTTATATACAAGGAATTGATACAAAACATAAAAAAATTCATAAGCTTCGTGCCGATAAATCCATCTTGTTCTACAAAGATCCTTAACTTTAATAACGCTAGTTTCCTTATCTCAAAAAATAGTTGCCATTTAGCACTATAATGGAAGAAGTATGCTGTCTCAGTAACAGTAGAATTCATAATTATTACGAATAGAAGGTAAACTCCAAACAATACACAAATTAAGCATGTGACTATTACAGTGGATATATGTGGCTTTAGGATTTTCTGCCAAGAGATGACCCTACACACCCCTCTAGACATAATTATTGCTAGCACCATCACAGCCTTCCCCCCTACAATCTTCAAAGTCTAAGTCAAACTTATTCAGTGCTTCCTTTATTGCAAGAGCCAAAACCTCTCCAGTGATCCTTTCTGTACTTATGAAATCTAAGAATTCTTCTCTTATATTACAATTACTATTGACAAATCTTAACACTACTGACACCTTCTCCTTACTGGATATATCAACGACTTCATCACTAAGAATAGTTATCTTGTTTAATTTCCTGTATTATACTATCTCTAATATGATCACCTATGCATTCAATGAGTTGATTTTGGGTAGTTTTGATAGTATAAGTTGCATTTTTTTAAGCATCTTTCAGCTAATATATAGCGTAAACAACCAATTATCAACCAGCATCAATTATCAACGCATTAATTATCACCCAGTCAAATATCCGAAAGTGCGCGGAGGAAAGCGGGAGTGTCGGTGTGAAGAAGCGAAGTTTGTTTGTATATAGGCTCTATTTGCACTGAGGTAAGTCTTTTCAGTGATTTATGGAGCTATATTCTAGCTATTCTACCCTTTCATTTCATAGCTATGCCTTGGAAGGGTGTGAGAAAACGCGAAAATCTCAACCATCGCCGTCATCATCTAGCAACCCAGCTCCTATATAGGCCATTAGTAAAGCGAAAACAATGGACTGACCAGCAAATGGAAGCAGCAATGAAGGCAGTTGAAGGAGGCCAAGGGATACATAAAGCAGCTGGCGATCATGGGGTCCCTGTATCCACTTTGCAGAGTCAGTAAGTGGCAGAGTAAAACATGGTGACAAACCGGGGCCTAGGCCATACCTATGTTGCCAGGAGGAACATGAACTTGGCTCCTTTTTGAAGCAGTGTGCAACTGTAGGCTATGGTAAAACAATAAAGGATGTCATGCATATAGCAGAGTATGTTGCCAGAGAGAAGGGTTTGCTGAAAGAAGAAAAGAGAAGTGAAGAGGAAGTGTGAGGAAGAAACAGGAAGGAGAAAAGAAGTGAAGAGAAAGCGACAATGCATCAAAGTGCACCCCCACGCCAGCTACAGAGAGTAAAGCAGGTCAGCAAAGGGAAATTGACACAAATATCTGCTGTACGTGCAATGGCTCATATGAGCAAGATGTCAGCAAGATGTCATTGAGGGGAATGGTGCAGATTGGCTGGCATGTGCGTGTGGGAACTGGCTCCATGAAGATTGTGTGGATGATTGCATAAGAGAGAAGATGGAAAGGATTGCATTTGCCCATTCTGTTTGGATGATCTAGCTACAAAGTTTGCGTGACAGTTTCAACGTTTCCTGTACAAACACATGTTCTCATACATGGACAACAATATTGTTATTAAATACTGCAATGCAAGATGAAAATCTGGTAAAGGTTGAACTTCTACAAAATTGCTTGGGGAGGGGGGAAATCTCAGTGAGTGATAATTGATGTACATTAATGAATGGTTGATAATTGATGCCCATGATTGATAACCGGTTTTGAGTGAGCAGCATAGTCAGTTACTGGGGTTCCGTTTTGGAATATGATAATTAGAATGAGACTACACCAGTTCACTGTTAAATGGTTGATGGAGCTCCTGGTCTGGAATGAAGTCTTTCAGCACAGTCTGCAAGTAAGATATAGCATTGGGACAAAACTTGGGTGATAATTGGTTGCTTACGCTACAACATTTCTGGACCTCACAGAGTATTCAAGAAGTTCTAAAAAAATTCCCTCTGTTGACCTCAGAATCAGCTGTGCTATCATCTCTGTGACCTCGAATAGCTATACATTGCTTGCTACAAAGAAGTATCGCAACAGCCATACTTCTTATTATGTACCTATTTGTTGCTATGTTACTCTAATCTATATGCAGCAAATGATTCTTAATAGAAGACTCTGGACACACATGGGAAGACTTTAAAGCATCTGCCTGAGCTAAATCCAGCTGGATGGTACTGCGTACAGTTGTGACAGGCAAACTTTTTAGTTTTCCTAGACCATGCATTAAATCCATTACATACAAAATGACCCAAACCCTTTGTAGCAAAGACAACACATGGCAAAGATCTTCTACTTTACTATAAACAAACCAAGGGTTTTCAGCCAAGTATTCATATTGACAAGACCTATTACAGCCATCTAAATAACTACTTGGAAATGGAAATGAACTATCAGGCCTAAAATGATTAATTAAAAGTGAATACTTGCGCTCTGGAGCCAAATTCAGGATATCTGTTTGGGGCATTGAGCGCATAAGCAAGCCAATATCGTTACACTTCTCAAAATCAATTGAAGCACTTGACGAAGAAGCAGCAGAAAAAGTGGACAAGGGAGTGCAGGGCAGATGAGATGCAGAATGTGAGGGCAGGACAGAAGCGGAACATGAAGGCAGTAATAGTGCAGACTCAGTAGGCTCAGGGGGAGACACACACACAGATGGCTGGGAGAGAGGGCTGGGTGGGAGACACAGATAGAGAGTGCTATGTGACAGACACAGAGGGCTGGGTGAGAATCACAGACACAGAGGGCTCGGAGGAGACACAATGGACTGAAGCAGGAGACCATGGACGAGTGACAGGTGTACTACAGCTGGAGATGGAAAAGTGATGTTCTTGTTGGTTGGTCCTTTGTTGTAATGAGATATTCATAGAGACCAAATGATGTTATAATGGCAGTCTTTGGGATGTCCTCTTGGTGCACAGGAATCTGATTAAAAGCTCAGACAAGGTCTACCTTGGAGAAGATTGTAGCTCCACGCAGTGATGCTCCGAAGTCTTGGATGTGAGGGATGGGATATCGGTCAGGTGTGGTGATGTCATTGAGAGCACGATAATCACCGCAGGGACGCCATGCTCCTGACTTCTTGGGCACCATATGCAGTGGTGAAGCCCAGGCACTGGAGGAAGGTTGGATGATACCAAGCTGAAGGAGATTGTTGAACTCCTTCTTAGCAGCAGCCAGCTTTGCAGGGGAAAGTCGACGAGCCTTTGCGAAGGTTGGTCTGCCAGCAGAAACAATGCGGTGCTGGACACCATGTTTAGGTGTCTTGTCAGCCACTTGAGGAGCAGTGAGTTGGGGGAAGTCTCGGAGAATGACGTAATACCGATTGTGTGCCGTAGAAAAATAGTTGAGGTGGAGTGCTTCAAGGTCAGAAAGGTAAGCAGGAATGCTGCTGCAGGGTGCTTCTGAGTCATATAGTTGGTGGTGCTTGAGGTCAATGAACAATCCATGCTTATGGAAAAAGTCTGCACCTATAATTGGTTGGCTGACATCGGCCAGGATGAAAGTCCAGTTAAAGTTCTTCCTGAGGCCAAAGTGCAGAGATAAGGTGCGTTTGCCGAAGGTGGAGATGGCAGAACCGTTCGCGGCCCTGAGAGGGAGTCCCTTCTTGAGTGTCTGACAGGCAATACGTGTTGCAGGAAGCAAGCCGACTTCGGCACCAGAATCAACCAAGTAGCGTTGGCCGGAAGTGCAGTCAGTAACAAACAGAAGGCGACTGTTATTTCCCGATCCACTGGTCGCCATCAGTGGGCAGGGAAAGCGTTTCCCGACATAGAGCAAGGTTTTTTGCATTTGGTGGCATCCTGGCCAAATCAGGCATGGTACCAACAGAGTGTTGCAGAAGGGGAGGTGGTAGAGGGAGCTGAAAATTGCCAGTTTTCGGTTGCGATGAGAATCGACGTGTAAGGTCTTCCAGCTCAGAGCGGAGAGAGGCAATAGTGTCAACATTGGCAGTGACAGGTGCGATGGTGCTGAAAGACCCAGATAGAGAGGCTTCTGGGGTTACTGCAACGAGGCTGTCAGCAAGGGAAGCGAGCTGCTCTGTACTTTTGTTGGGGTGCGATTTCAAGACGAGCTGGACTGCCATTGGAAGGCGAGTGAGGAATATTTCTTGAAGAATTGGGTCGTTATTGCAGGTTTTGTCGGCTAGCTGTTCGATTCGTCGAAGTAGCTGTGAGGGTTTCTGGTCAACCAGTGGCTCCAGAGAGAGCAGTTTTTGCATCCTCTGGGACTCAGTGAGGGATGTGCGTGAGACTAGGTGCTCTTTCAAGGTGTCAAAAGGATCAACATCCGGAACAGTGACAATAACATCACGTACCTCACGGGCAATCTCAGGTGCTAGGGAGCCAACTATATAGTGGTACTTTGTTAGCTGTTGAGTTATGCCCTTGGTAGCAAACTGTGCCTCCGCCTGGTGAAACCAAAGAGCTGGGTCTTCCTGCCCAAATGGAGGCAGTTTAAGGGAGACAGTATGGACAGCAGCGCGAGGCTCTTCTAGAGCCATGTAAACTTGCTTGGAAGGCTGTGTAGATGCTACACAGGCAGCGTCGGGGTCACCAATGAAGTGATAATAATAAATCTTAACCAGGGCAGCACATTTCAACTGGTAGAGTTTTTTAGCAATCGAATATCATTTAGCAATTGAATATCATCAATACTGAATATAATTATATTGGGTAAAGTTAACATTAAGAAAGTCTATTTTAATTATGACATAGTAATTCAGTCCTGCAATCTAGAGGATGCCACACTATCCCCCCTAGCAACCTAAATGGTTGTGGCATGGAGGAATTGTACAGGTGTCCTGATTGCACGTCCGGAGCGAGTTGTTCGAGGATGTGGAACCAGATGTTCCTGTCTGCCAGTGACTTCTGCATAGGATGGAGCAGTAGATGAAGGTTGAGGTACTGTAGGTTACTGCCTGGGCAGCTGTGGACTTAGATTCGGCTTCCAAAAAGGCTGGCTTGAGGCGGTCAATTGATATAGTGTCAGACCTTCCATTCATGTCCAATGTGTAGAACTTGTCAGTCTTCTGCAGGACACGAAATGGTCCCTCATAGGGGCATTGTAATGGAGTCCTATGGGTATCTCGGCGGACGAACACAAACTTGCAAGTGAGCAGAGCAGTAGGTAAATGGCATGATGGCTGGCTATGGTGTGTTGTTATTGTCGGACGCAGTTTCCTCATGGCCTCCCGCAGGTGTGGCAACAACTCAGTGGAGGGGTTGTCTGGCAGTGGTCCGGTTTCAAAAAACTCTCCTGGCAATCTTAATTTCTCACCATACACCAACTCAGCTGATGACCAACCTAGGTCATCCTTGGGTGCTGTCCGAATGCCAAGCATGATAATGGGGAGCTCGTGCATCCAGTGTGGGCCATCCAGTCGTGCGTTTAGAGATGCCTTGAGCTGACGATGGAATCGCTCAATGGCGCAATTACTCTGTGGGTGGTAACTGGTGGTTTGGTGCTTCCGTGATCCTAAGAGAGCATTGAGCTGTCCCAATAGATCGGATGTGAACTGCCAACCTCAACCGAGGATATGTTACTTGGAACACCGAAACTGGCAATGTGTTCTAGAAGTGCTCTGGCATAGGATGTGGCAGTCTGTTCAGCCATTGGAAAGGCCTCTGTCCATCTGGTGAACCGATCGACTACTGTGAACAGATATTTCATGCCCCAAGACTCTGGCAGAGGGCCAACAATGTCCACGTGCAGCTGCTCAAATCTTCGGCTGGGTAATTGTCCATGTTGTACCGGAGTTCGGACATGTCGGTGCACTTTTGCCTTCTGGCATCTTATGCAGGTCTTTGCCAGTGTCCCACATCTTTATTGATGCCATGCCAGACAAATCTGTCTACCATCATCCTGCGTGAAGTACGTATGCCTGGGTGAGAGAGACCGTGGACTGTATCAAACAGTCGCCTACGCCAAGTGCGAGGGACCAACAGCCTTAGTTGTCCTGTTGACTTGTCACAAAGTAGGGTGAGATCAGTGTTGGGCAGGGGCTCATCTGAGAATAAGATCAGTGATAGCTGTACGTGTGGCCCATACCTCTGGGTCAGTCAGTTGGTCCTGCCATGGCTACAAAGTCCACTTCTGGCATATGGATGGCAGTTATGTCCAAAGAGCCTGTGTCAGTTGATTGTGGCTCCTCGGTTGGGCTTCCGCCCGGAAACACTCTGGAAAGCGCATCTGCTGCTGCATTGTCATTCCCACTGATGTGTCGGTTGTCGGTAGTGAATTAGCTGACATAGGCAAGGTGGCGCTGTTGTCTTGGGGTATACTTGCCAGCCTGTTTGGCAAAAGCAAAGGTTAATGCTTTGTGGTCTGTGTAGAGGACGAAAGGTCTGTCTTCAACAAAGTAGAGAATGTGGCGTACTGCCAGGTACATTGCCAGCAGTTAACGATCTAATGCACTATACCGGGCTTGAGCTGGATCCAGCTGTTTGGAGAAGAAGGCAATGGGGCGCCAATCTCCGTCCAAGAATTGTTCGAGGACTCCGCCAACAGCTGTATCTGAAGCATCAACTGTGATGCTGGTGGCTGTGTTGTGGCTTGGGTGTGCTAAAAGGGCTGCAGATGAAAGTCTATTATAACAATTTTAGATCACAATAAAATAGCATCATATCTAACTGGTTAAGTCCCAAATAAAGCTATTTTTCAATGCACTGTCAGTTGAGCTATACTTAGTAGAGTATAAATAGTGATTGGCTCAATGATTTACTTACACTTTCTCGATGTATCAATTAAAATTTCTAGCCTTCATCAGAAATATGGCACAACATCAAGTCATCAGCTCAGTTTAGTAAAGGTCAGCATTAGTTCAGAGCTGTGAGCTGATGTTTGTAATAGAAGGGTTTGTACCATAACACCCAAAAGACACTCTATGATATATAAATCAGGACTAAGATATTGAAAATCAGTATAATAGCTATTATGATTACATTCAAGAATACTATGATACAAAGATTCATGGAATGTTTCATAAATAAATGACATGACTGACATATATATCTAAACAACTAAAATTTTAAAGGGTACCTACCCAGTGTTAATAAAGTAAGAAGGTCTTCTTCCAAATAGCTCTTGTTAACTATATATCCAGGCTGGAAAACCAAGCTTGCGCTATAAAAAGATGTTTACACACAGGCACACATAAACGGATTATTATTCATATATACCTTCAACAATATTTCACACCTTTTGGTGCAGAGGAGAAAATTATTTCCTAGTGGTGAAAATCATGTTTTAAATGATAAAATATCATTTCTGAAAGCTATTGGGACAAGTGTCTCATTAGGCAGGCCAATCTGGAATGTACCACACTAAAATAAAGAACATAAACCACATGCTATGGCAAGTGTAAGATAAGCATCACATCATTTTTGCTTTCCTTACGGGAATATTTGCTCCTTAGTAATCATCAGAATCACTTTGTTTTTCCTGTTTAGCTGTCAATAAAACTCTCGATACTGTTGTTTCTTTGTGCCCTTCTATCCTAACTTAAACACATGCATTCACAATGTGATACAAAATGGGCTAGCTCCTCATGTCGCAGTCCTAGCACTATATCATCATGATACTAGTAGCTTCAGCTTGGGATAGGGCAAAGGTTGGAATTAGGGCCAAGCAGCTACTAGATAAGGGTTAGCACTAGGGAAATGGCTTGAGGTGCAGGTTTAGGATTTTGTGGTTGGGTCTTGACAGATGCTGTGGCTGAATGGTCAGCTGTTTCCAAGTATAGCGATTTTGTGTGCACAGTTCTGTGGTACCTGCTATATCAACTATTGAGTTCATACTGACCGCATATACATAATAGTGAGTATGCAGCACCGCCAATATTGAAATTAGGCGTGCCTCCCCCTCGAGGTAGGGGGAAGGGGGAAGAGGGTAGTGGGTTCTTAAGACCCTAAGCATCCTCAACTCTCCCCTGTAACTACCCCTGGGCCAGAGCAGTGCAATCAGTGATATATCATGATGATGGAATGCTAGGACTTTTATGACTTTCTTACGACATGAAGAATATGCCCCCAATGCTTATGTAAGAGGCAGGAGCTTCAGCTCTCCTTCAGTACAGCTGGATATTATGGAGGTGTTTTGTATTTGCAGTTTTCACGGTTAGTAATCAAATCCACGAACGGTACAATAAAGAGCGGCACAGGAAATGGTATGGCTTCCACTAGGCTTGGTTTATGCTAGTTTCGTTCATGCCAAAGGCTTGGGTTATTTTTATGTGGTTCATTTAGGAAAGGCCTGCTTAATGCCTAATAACCAATTTGAAACATATTTTCACCATTTGATGTCGGAGAAATATTGTTGAAGGCATGTATATGTATATATATACTAATCCATCAAAAGTGTCTGTGTGCAAACATCCTTTTTATAGCCCAAGCTTGGTTTACTAACCTGAGATGGTTAACAAGAGCTTGACTTGGCATTTCAAAGGTGATCTTTACCATTATTAGTACTAGGGTCGCCTCTGGCTTTTATTTCCAGCAAGTTGAATGCACGACATGACCAGGGGTCGGGAGGGCGGCGGTAACTCATCCGTCGAGACTAGGGAGTAATGGGTGTATGTGAAGGCCCTAGCCAAGCCTGAATCAGAGCTTGTGAAGAGGGTGGAAGAGTATTACGAAACTTTTTTTAGAAGAAACTGAATTTAGTTATTCTGCAAGGATTTCCATCGACACTGGTGGGGATGCCATATTCCCTCATCAGTGTCGCATGCTTTAAGAACGACTCAGAAAACCTAGAAAAACTTCAATTGGATACCAATACCGTAGGTCCCAGTGTTGCCAGAACTTTTCAGCAGTTGGATGCCAAATTCGAACCTGGAGGATGCCAATACTATGCCAAATTATTCATAGGCGTAGGAGAGGGGGAGCAAGCCCTGCACCCAATTTTCAAGTATTTTATTGCTGATAATACCTGAATGAAGATATTATTTTGGCACATTTTAGTTCTATAATTATGAAGGAAGTTTTGATTACTGCCTTTTGATGCACATATAATTATATTACACCATGAAAATAAATAATATGAGCATTTTAGGACGTAGATACCACATGATTTATTCTATTGCAAGGAGTTCAATTTCACTCCCATAATTGACCATGACTGTGAACCAGAGCTTGTTCCTGTTGTAGGTTCCTGAAGTTCTTCCAACATTAATCTCCCTGAAGACGCGCGTCTGTTGGTGACTTTTTTTTTGAGAGAGAGTCCTATAGCTCATTTTGTGCTAGCTAGCTGTTGATCTGTTGTTAGCTAATTCTTAGCTAGATTCTGCCAGACTTTTGTAGCTGAAGTTTTGCAGCCAGTTTTCAATACTCCAATTGTTAGTGGGCATTATTTGGAATATTCTTGAAACACTGCTACTCGAGTCCTTTCCAACTACGAATCAGTAGAGGTCCCTGCCCACCCCATTTTATCCTCAGCTTGGCAAACCTCCTAGCCCTAAAAAAAACAAAACAACAACAACAAAAAAACATGGTACGAGAAAACAGGGAAGTTGAATGTTCTTTGGGTTGTGGGATTTGGATGAGTGTGAATCTCCCGAAGAAGGGCTATGCCTCGGGCAAGAGGGTCATTTGTCCATTTTGTGCATCTACTCTTATTGCAGCGAAGGATAATGAGGTCAAATTACTCACTGAAAAATTATCTCAACTCGAGGAATCAATGTCCAAGCTCTCGGATCTTCCAAGAAACAATGACAAAGTTATACAGAGTTTTGCTGATGTTGTGAAATTGGATTTAAATTTGGCAAAGCTGTCTAAGGATCTGAAAACTGAGGAGTATAAACAAGATCAGCGGAAGAGCAACATCATAGTAAGTGGCTCCAAACCAGATGCTCGAGAATTTGTATTGGCCATTGGTCAAGCAGTTGAAGTGGACCTAGATGGAGTGAAAGTTGAGACAAAACGAGTAGGAAAGCCAAGAAGTGATGGTACACAGCTACTTCGTGTGACCTTGACCCAAGAGAAGATAAGGGAGCTTCTGCAGAAGAGGAGGATACTGAGGACCCATCAGACCTTGAATCACGTGTTTGTCTCCCCTGATCTAACTATAGAGGAACGGAAGATTCAGTATGAGCTTCGTCAGGAGCTACGTCAAAGAAGAGCAGATGATACATCCAGGGCGTGGAAAATCTCGCGTGGAAAAGTTATATCAGCTGGGAGTGCGGATAATGTGTCATGGTTGCAGCCACCACTCCTGCAATCCTCAATATGACTACCTACTGCAGAATGTGCAGCTGAAATACTGAAAGTGCAAGTAATAATAATAATAATTCATCTGCTAACCCCACTCTTGTTAATCCAGTACCCTGTTCTTCTAATAATTTTCGTCATCACAATAATTATCATTAATATACTTTATTACAATGCAAGAAGCCTTCCTCCTAAGCTCAGTGAACTTCAGCTGATTGTTAAAGCCTATTCTCCAAGTGTTGTCTGTATCACAGAGTCATGGTTGTGCGCTGATGTAAGTGATTGTGAAATGCACATACCTGGCTATCAGTTGGTGCGGCTGGACAGAAATCGTAATGGTGGAGGTGTCCTTATGTCAGGGGGTTGGACCTTGCAATAGGGTACAACCAACATTTTCTTACTGTTTTTAGTTATATAGGGTGTCCTCAGTACAAAACTGCGTGATGACACTTTGTCATCATTGAGCAATTTTTTTAATGGCCGTTTTAATCCTCCTACCAGCAACTTTATAAAGGTTTATTTGTTTTTATGTATGATTTTCACAGTATTTTTATATAGGAAGAGGGATGAAGAAAAATATACAGTGACCATATATGAGATGATAGCTGATGAGTTGAGGAACATTATGACCAAAATGTAGCTGCTTAGCAACAAACCACATTGTCATGAATATCATTATAATAAACAGGAAGTTAAAAAAAGAAGCGTTCAACTTTAGGTGTACAACAGTTTACCATTGCTCATCACGCTGGTAGCTGATAATTTAATGGAGTTAGATGAAGGAGAAAGGTTGAGAAATACATAACTTGGTCTTAGAGAAATTGCTGTGAAATTCCCAGGAAAGGACATAATTATAGGGATCCTTATTATAAAACTCCATGGTGACAACCTTAGAGTGGATAGATTTATAGAAACCTCCAGGTAGGATTCCTCTGAATTCTGCTGCCATACATTCCCCGATTGCTAGTGCATCATGAACATTTACCTTGTCATCATCAGCAATGTTCCCATTGACAATGTTAAAGAGGGCACCTGCATTTGTCTGCTGCAGTGGGTGAGGATACTTTGCTAGTTCCTGTTGGATTTTCTTCCTGTCTGCTTTGTCTGCCTTCATTCATTCTCTTCCTTCCTCTTTGTGTATGTTTGTCTTAGCATCATACTCACCTTCATCATGATCATGAAACATTTCATCCATCACCTGTGAAACTGTATTACAGACATGGTAGGAGAGAATCCATCCTGCAACCTGATCTGGAGATAGTGTCAGTCCAACAAGACCACCCTTTGCTTTGCCATGATGAATGTGTGTCTGTTCACCAAACTGATCTGAGAATACAGCATTCCAACTTCCACTGCTGTGCCGACAAACATGATGACCCATGTAGAAGACTACAAGTGCCTCCTCATCCAGCTGTGCCTGGAACTCCATTAGGTGCCAAGTTATGTATCTGGCCAATGGCCAGCAGCAAAGAAATATGGCACCATTTTGGTAAGACAATATATATGCAGCACATAATTGCCTTCTCGCTCTGCTCTGACAAACATGTGTGCCAATGCAACTGGATAGATGAGGCAGTCTATCCAAAGGCGGCCTGTTTTTGATGACCTAACAGACCCAAGCTCTTCCTCTATGGCCTCATAGGCCTCTGAGGATACAATCTTGCAGAAGCCCAGTGACAACCATTCGGAGACCTCTCATTGCCTTTGGCCAGGCTTTTCCATTGAGCATGCTGCTCACACCTTTATAAGCAGCGTTCAATATTTCTTCAAGGCCAGAGCTCTTCATTAGCTTCCCTATACAGTCCCCCCCCCCTTAGGTTGGCCACACCCACTTGTCACCCGTTCTTTACCTGCCTCTTATCAAGACCCACCCCAGTGCCAAATTTGGTGGCTCTAGGTCCACCGGCGTCGCCGTGCTGGGGCACCCGGCGTTGCTCATACATCGCAGGAATGACATTAGTGTGTGCATGCCTCCTGGTCTGACAATGAGGTTTTTCCATCTTGTTGGGTTAGACCACTTTATCTGAATTGCTACTTTATAGAGCTGTAGATCAGCTACTAAGTGAATATATCTCTGACCATGAGCCTTCATGAACTCTTCAATGTACAGAATACTTGTGAGTACCATATCTGGATGGCTAGGTGGAGCATCTATGAGAGGTCCATAGATGTATTTTGTGGCTTTAGATACATGCCCTTTTTCTCTTGCAAGGTGGTTCATGTAACCAGACCACTCAGCTGGCAGATTTTCTATATCATCCTCAGAAGTAACAATCTGTGTGAGCCATTCACAGTCAGCTTTTAGTGCTTGTGATACATCTTGCATTCTTTTAACTACCTCATGATAGGGGAATTCCATCATGGTCATGAATCACTGGTGGAGTTGGATTTTTAGGGCCCTGGTATATAGTGTTCCAATGAAAGGAATTTGAGATATTTCACTGAGTTTTGTCTTTGCCATCTGAGACCTGCTGATTCTGGGTATCACTGGATATTGCATTTCATTTTGATCTTCATTTTCATAATCAGGAGGCTGCTGTGTCAATTCTATCACTAAGGCATGAGTTTCTCTGCAGCCATTTGGTGTTAAGATCAAGTCATAATTGTCTATATATCCAAGATCCACCATATTTTTTCAGACTCTTACTGTGTATGGCTGGTTTCCTGTATATATTGCTGCTGAAGTTCTGAACCTGCGTATTTCATCATATGTGGCTGTTAGTCCATAATCATGTAAGAGATTACATGATTATGGACTTGAATTTTGAATTTTGGGTGGACTTTGGGTGCCTGTAACTCAGACGTTATGCCTATACCTATAATTTTAGTGTCAAAAGAGAGCATAAAGCAAGGGAAACATTTTAAATACAATATTAAGTATTTCCTATGAAGCATGTGGATGTTAGGGAAGTTTAAAGTAGACCACACTCATTTCCGAACCTAGTAATATTATTCGGGTAAAGCCTTCCCTTTAAAGAGCTGTAGGGGAAAATGCTCAATGATGACAGGGTGTCATTATGCATTTTCTGATTCAGTACACCTTAAAGGTCTAAAAACTGTAAAAACATTTTGGTTGTACCCTATTGCAAGGTTCAGCCAAATTTGGCCCTCCTGCTGCCTGACTAAGTTGTGAGCACTTAGAATTACTCTCTGTTGTCATCAGACATCAAACACGCAGAATATGTATATCCTTGTTCTATAGGCCACCTTCTTCAAAATCATCCTTACTTGACCAACTCTGTACCTTTCTAGAAGAGTGCACAGTGCCACAGAAATCTAATTTTATCCTATTAGGTGATTTCAATATTAATCTGTGTTCGCTACGAAATACTTTCCATTCCAAACTTGAGTCTTTGTCTTACTTGTTTTCCCTTACTCAAGTTGTCACTGAACCAACACATACTCATCACAATGGCTCTACAAGCCTTATTGACTTGGTTTATGTATCAAATCCAGTGTTGACAAATTTCTGTCATGTCATTCCACCTCTTGCAAATTCAGACCACAATGGTATTTCTGTGCAGTACAAATGGAAACCAACGTCACAGCACAACTGTATCAATCATTCATTGTCTGGTGCTACAATCGAGCGGATTGGGAAATGGCGTATACCCTAATTGACAATGTTGACTGGAATTTTATACTTTCAGAGGATGTTAATGAATCTTGGTCAAAGTGGAGCCTACAGTTTATGTCTATAATGGATGAATGTATACCCCAAAAGACACTTCCAAAACGCAAAAAATCTCCCATGGCTCACTAAAAGACTAATTGGACTCATCAGGAAAAGAAATGCTGCATACAAACAGGGAAAGCTGTTGGGTAACCTCTCGAAATATAAAATCATTAGAAATAAGGTTACTCACGAACTACGCACTGCAAAATGGAAGTTCTTTCAGAATATTGACACCAGGAGTCCAAAAGAATTCTGGAGGGCAATTAAATATCTCAGGAAGAATCAAACATCCATACCAACTCTGATTGATAAAAATGGGATTGAGGCTACAACTAGCTTGGAAAAGGCAGAAATGCTCAATTCATTCTTTTCAGATTGTTTTAACTCAAACTTGTCCTCCCTTAGAGACTTCAAGCATTCCTTTTTCTGATGTTATACCAGAGGAGTTACTTTGTAAAGAGGAAAGTATATGTGAGCTTTTGCAAGGTCTGGATGTATCAAAAGCGAATGGGCCTGATGGAATCTCAGCTAGGATGTTGAAGTGCACAGCAGCGAGCATTGCACCATCTATCACTCAAATGTTCAACCTGTGCATTATGCGAGGCAGGATTCCTGACGCCTGGAAAATGTCCTATGTAGTTCCTATTCCCAAGTCGTCATCAAATCAGCATTCACCTAGTAACTATCGACCAATTTCACTACTTTGTATTTTGGGTAAAGTATTGGAGAAGCATATTCACTCTCTCATAACTTGCCACCTGGAAAGGCATTGTCCACTTTCTGATAGTCAATGGGGGTTCAGGTCTGGCCGCTCTACAGTGACTGCTTTAATTTCGACAGTGCATGAATGGCTCAAATACTTGGAGTCTGGTAAGGGTATATGTGCAGTATTCCTTGACTACAAAAAAGCCTTCGACAGCATTCCACATGCACCATTAGTAAGCAAAATGAAGGATATTGGCATACATGCAAACCTGTTGGCGTGGCTGACTAGCTATCTAACCCAGAGAAAACAAAGAGTTATAGTGGATGGTGTCTTTTCTGTTCAGGTTGCAGTTACCTCTGGAGTTCCTCAGGGCTCTGTGTTGGGACCTCTACTTTTCTCTATTTACATCAACAACATCTCTGAAATTTTATTGTCATCTTTATCCCACACTCTCCTATATGCAGATGATGTTCTTCTCTACCGGCCTCTACGGCAGCCTGATGACCTTTTAGCTGTGCAATCAGATATTGAAGCCCTTGAGGAGTGGTCAGCCGGCCACTTTCTGCAATTGAATCCTGCGAAATGCAAATGCATGCTACTCTCCAGAAAGAGATCATCATCTATGAATACTCAAACACTCTACCTTAATGGAGAAATACTAGAGGAGACAGAAGAGTTTAAGTATTTAGGTGTTTTGATTAATAACAATCTAACATGGTCTCACCATATCACTAGAGTCTGCAACAAGGCTAAAAAGATTCTTGGACTCCTGTATAGACAATTCTACAAAAACTCATCTCCTTGCACTCTCAAACAGTTGTACGTGTGTCTTGTTCGTCCTCACCTTGAGTATGCTGCGCAAATGTGGGATCCATATATGCAGAAGGATATAAGTAAATTGGAATCGGTCCAGAAGTTTGCACTTAAGATGGTAACTCGTCGGTGGGACTTGAGTTATGAGGAACTTGCTATTTTCCAGAACATGTTTTTGAGTTCCACTCAGCATACTCGGGAAGGCTTGCAAGAACTGATACTATTTTTCAACCATTTGCTCGTACTAAACACCTTTACCACTCATTTGTACCAAGCAGTATTGTGGCTTGGAACAGACTTGAAGAGAGCCAAGCCTGTGCTAGTAGCCTTTTTTCCTTTAAACGTAGATTTGTTGTCTAAATCATAGTATATAGTTACTGTTGTTATTACTTTATTGTACCACATTAATTATGGGTTCACACACGATTCGCATATTGCTATTGTGTACCCATTGCATTACACTGTACATGTATTTGCATAAAATTTTATTAAAAAAAAAAATTATAAAAAATTTAAAAAAATGGGTAGCTATATATAGCTAGCTATATACTTTAGCAATGAGATATTACCATTCCTAAGCCTCGGCATTTTTTTCCCTACTTCAACTTCTAATAGTTTATGCAGGATGCCAATACGATGCCAAATTTTGCTCCGGTGCCAAATAATTATTCTTGATGCCAAATAGGTGCCTCTGCCGAATTTCTTATGGATACCAAACCCCAAAAATCGGATGCCAAACGTTTTTTAGGATGCCAATATTATGAAATTTGGCATCCTAAGATGTCAAATGGCAACACTGCCATAGGATATTTTGCAATGGGGGCGCCAAAAAGTGGAGATGATTGATTCGCTGAACACGGCCGTGCTGAGATGCCATGATCTACGTAGTCGACCTTCCTTCGCGCAGCACTGATTTGTGTGGTATATATATACTCTTTTACGAGGCGAAATCAGCACATGACTCTTTTTAGCGTATTGGGGGTGTGGCAGCACCAGACTACATAGCTCGAGACTAGCCGGGCGAAGTATAGCTCAACTATGGTGTGTGCAGTTGCATTACTTGCTCTTCTATCACTCACTGCGTCAACTAATGGATGTAGTAGCAGTATCCCCACTTCTGAACGGGAAATATTGTCCTATTATCGAGCAAATACGAACAGATGTAAAGGAGGTTAGTATAATTATAGGATCTTTGAGCTCGTACCTGTAACTACCTCGTTTTTGTATAAAATCCTGAATTATGCAGGAACTAATGGGGAGCCATTCTATTCTGAGAACAAGCTGTTGGCTGATTGCAATGAAGGTATTGCTAATATTACCCTTGAAGGTGCAAGGGAAAGCTCAGCAGCAGTGGTGGCTAGGTGTGCACTTCCAAATGGAAATTGCTCAGAAGAAGTAGTAAGCATATATAACATGAATTATAATATAGTCAGAAAAGTAAATAGGTTGTAACAAACGAATGCATGACATGTCCTTTGTATAGACTCTGAAGGAGTGTGATTAAATGTAAGGCTAGCACATAATGCAGTCTTTAACAAAGTTCTGGAGATTGTGTAAACTCAACTACAGCATGAAAATTATTCGTTGTTTTGTTTATATTCAACTTTTATACTAGCTAACAAAAAGTGCATCATGCCTGCTTGGCAAGAGATTCTGCTTCCTTTGTGCGAGGTATTGGTCAAAGCTGCATGGCCCTGTATAGTCACAATCAGTAGTAAAAACAACTGAGCAACTCGACCGAGCGTCTTCTTGATGTATACCGTTGATTGAATGCATGTGAGCATGGACTTTTGTAATAACACTAATTGTTGAAACTTGGAAGTGTTTCTCTCGCATTTTCTACATTAAAGTTGAATATAAACAAAACAACGAATAATTTTGGAATGGTTCCAGTCAGAGCATGATTCAAGAACCAGTTCAAAGAGTTTTTTCATCTTTGACATCGTATAAAAATTTTATGATATGTGAAGGGGGCCACTCTTTCACAACAGATTGTCTGTACCGATGATAAATTGTATTCGTCATCAATGTTTGTTACTCTTCATTTACTCATTTCTCTCATTTCTGTCATACGCTTTGGATCAGTAGCAGCCATAGCAATCGCATCTTTCAGACCACACCTTGTTGTTTTCTCATTAAAAAAAGTTTACATGCAAGCATAATTACTGCTAATTAAATATGCCTTTTGGTACCGTCACCAACTATTGCTAGTTAGTACCAATTGCCACGACAAAGTATATGCACTAGTGACAGTGCAATCTGGACGCTTCCTTTGGTGATGGCAGTGGTGAGGAGAGAAGGGGGGGGGGGGGGGTGGAAGGTGGGGGGACAGGGAGGTGGGGTTCAATTTTCAATGTACATGCAATTGCATGGCTCTGTATTAATTAAAAATAAAGGTCATCATTCTCCAATATAAGCTCTGCTATCCTGTTCTCTGTGCAGCTAAATTTGGTGTCTAGTCGGTTGATTTACTGAGAATAAAATAAGTAGGCAGCTATAAAGGAAGTGTACTTAGCAATAAACATGGTGCATA
>JAQNBH010000016.1:18480652-18777851 GCA_028752905.1 Cladorhizidae sp. MBARI D1340-BT2
TTTCAGTTGTGCCATAGCTGATGAAGTCTCACAAGACAATATTTTCTATGATAATTTGTTCAACTGCTGTTAAGAAAACTTCAAAGAATTATTCATAGCAATGAATTTGTATGAGAGAGAATTGATTTCACTTGTGCCTTTTATTTAATGATTGACCGCAAAGTTTATTTATAGTTTTTGAGCTGCAGTTTGGTGTATCAATCAGCACCCATAAGCAAACAAAAGACACATAGCTAGCATTACTATGACAAAACTTATAGCAAGGTATTCATTCAGGACCTTTTTCTCAGGAGCTAAAGAATTCAGAACAATTCTAGGTGAACATATGTGTCTGGGCAGCTTTCTCTAAAGAAGGCTTTCAGAAACAGCTTCAAAGGAAAAGAATGATCATGATGCCATTGTTATCATCATCATTGCTTTCTCGGTCTTCCACCAAACAGGAAAAATTGTATATAATAGTAAGAAGCCAATGTTTAGCATGTGGTTGATTATATGTGTATATATATAATAATAATATTTATTGTGTGTGTATGCATGTGTGTGTGTAACAGTATCTGAGTTAGTGGGTCAATTGGTTTAGTTGTGTGGTTAAACTTCAATGGCATAAGAAAATGTTTTTGGTATGTGGGGTTCCAGTATCCTGAGCTGATGGCTTGGTAAGGGAGAGTTATATAGATATTCCTCCTCCAAAGGAAAGCACCTAAAATCAGATGTGCCAAATATGTCAATATTCAAATTTTTATAAGCCAGCATACTCTATCCTTATTTGTACGTTAAGTCAGGACCAAAATTTCAAAATTTGGATGATCACTAGATTCCCACCATCCTAATTGGTCGTATCATGTCATGGACACTTCAAATATTTAGGGTGGCTCGATGTTGCTATGAGCTTTATTATGAATGGTGGGAATCTACTTACGATGTGCCGCGTGTATTTCACACAAAATTCTTCTTGTATTTCTCAAATGTTTTATGAGTACCAGTTGCCGAATCAACCATGGTTCCTATCCTACTATATACTATCAGAGAACACTCTAAAATGGGTTTGACCCCTCGTTTTGAAATTGCAGGCGGCATCCCACCCCCAAAAAATGAAAAAAGCTCTATCTCAGCTAAAACTCATGTTCGTAGCTTCTTAGCTCCTATGATTTTTTCGGCTGATATTGGCTCCAAAAATTGCCCAAGTATGCCCTAAATCCTTCGTCGTAAACCAGCCAATCTAAAATATGTAGAATATGGAGGGGGAAAAACCTCTTCAAGATCTATCTCCACCTCACTTAGCTTGTGTACCATAGGTCCCTTCATAAAAACAAAAATTAATACTAAAACACTTCAAATTTTCTGATGCATATCCATGCCTTAGCGGTTTCTCAATTGAAGAATAAAGCCTTTGGTAAGAATCATAACATGCTGATTAGCTTCACCAGTGACATGGTCAAGCTAACGTGAGTGCCATATATAAGCAGAAAAAATAACCCATGTTTAGTTCTGCAATGTAGTTTGTGGAGTTCTTGCTTTTGGACAGCTCTTACTAAATCTGAAGTGGGCTGTAGCCGATCCTATGCCAGTTCTCTTATGCAACTGTTTAAAGTCTGCTGTAGCTGATCCTATGCCAGTTCTCTTATGCTATTGTTTAAAGTCTGTCATAGCTGATCCTATGCCAGTTCTCTTATGCTAATGTTTAAAGTCTGCTACTATCGGCATAGCAACAAAGTATATATGTGCTGAATTTTGTGTGGTGTACAACGTGGTATACATGGGTGCAGTCACCAACAGCAACAAAACATGGCACGTGCTATATGTGGAGATCATCAAGATGGTGACTTTCAGTAGTTGTCAGCAGTTACACATTCCATTGTGTTATCCTGCTTCGGGCCTTTGGCTTCTTGAGCCTTGCCCAACTCCTATGAAACCTTCTTTGAGGCGGACCCTGCAGTGTTTTTTTCTCGGACAAGCTCAATACATGCTTGAAGAACTCGCTATTAGAGCTGCAGGGCAATGTTTGGCGGCAGCTGTTGCTGTTTGAAGGTCTCACAATTGGAGAGAAGCATGTGCACAATTATTAACTTGCGTAAAGGACATAGCTTCAGCTCAGTCTATACTGTGTTTGTTGAAGTATCGAGGCGCCTTTAGAGTTTCAACTTTTATGTAATATAATTTCAGCTCTAGCCACCTCTACACCTATATATATGTTTACACATATAGCTAGGAAATTGGATCACCTGTAGAGCATATCACTGAGCTTGCTATCTGAGCTGGGAAAGAATTACCCTCCCAGCAAGAACATTTGGGACAGCTTAAGTGGGAAGACTGTATGTGTGCTTGCCCTGTAGTCTCAGTTTAGCCAATCACTCTGCAGGAAGAACAGCAGTCCCACGAGAACCACTGGAAGTGAGTTGTGTTCCTCACCACCAGGGATCTAATACCATAGTTTGAGGTTATGTGTACTACCAAACCTAACCACAACTACTTTATTTTTGTGTCAGCTAAGATGAGATAAAAAGGGAGGAGTCCTTTCCACTGTGGTTCCACACTTCCCATGATCCATGTGCATCTGCAAAGAGTGGTGGTAGAAAGCGACTTTGTTGGAATGAGCAGCTGGTTAAAGCTTTGCTGTACTGCAACCTTTAGTGAGGGCAATGTGACTGGTCCTGTGCACATGCACAATTCGACCCATAGGACCACCAGTAGATGGCTAATGTGTGGGATGTCCACTGATGCTGCTTGGATTGGATGATACAGGTTATGCCTATAGTCTCATAGTGGATACGACTGGCCCAGACTACACTAGGTGTATGCTACTAAACCTCTTTCCAAGAAGTGAACATGTACCTGTTGAGGAGACTAATCAGGTAGGTATGCTTGTTAGTAATAAATTTTACTTTCATGGTCTGCTGAGAGATCATGAGATAATTCCATAGATAGCCTTGCATAAATTTGGACCTAGACTACAACTGATGATGCCTCAATAAATGAGTAGCAGTTATTTTCGATGTGGACTCGTCATATCACACCATATCTTTGTTGCTAGCCTAGCCCGAACCCTAGCTGGTCAATACTTGCTTTCTCCATATTTGTTTTGTATCTATTCATAATTATTGTGGCTAGTGTGTGGTGTTGCCACAGATCTTAATCACATTTGGGTGCAATTTTTTTCACATGCCAAAATATCTGCATGCGACCTAATCAAGTTAGATTAATATATAAATGCATATGTATGGGGAAGGTGGTGCCATCTGCCAGTTTTGGGTCATTGTTGTGGAAGCCAGGGTTTGTTTTGTGGATATTGCTGGAAAAGTCATTAGTCTCACATAACAATAGGTGCAAATAGTCAACATCAACAAGTTGCCTAATGGCATATCTACAGTGTACCACAATAGAAGCACATTGAATCCTGGTTATCATTTCAACCATATACATGGATTTGAATCAATATGGGTTGGTAGCATCCACACTAGCATTTCAATATGCAGCAACAGCGGTAATTCATTTTCTCCAGTTGTGGAAGTGCAAACTACAAAGCTGAAGGAGATTTGTGCTACAAAATTTAAAGAGCCTAGAACTAAGGCATAAGGCAAAGGAAATCGCTAAAGCATGATGCCCCATAGATTCTAATAAGAAGGGGAGAGATTTAGGAGGTAGCTATATACAGCATACCAGGATAGTTTAGATCTAGCTAACTTAAGGTTTACCTGATTGGCATTCTAGTCTCCTCCAAGCTCAGAGAAGCAGCAGTGGCGACGACTGTGTTGTATCAAGTAATGAAAAAATTAAGGTAATATTTATTCCTAATGTGTGGAGGCCTTTATTTTGCTACAAGTCAACTAAGAATAGAGCTGTGATGGCATGGACTTCTGTTACAAGAGAGCTGACAGAAGAACACACTTCTTTGTGGTTTCAATTAAAAAAAAAAATTTGATATACTGTCAGGCCACATTTCTATTGAAGTCAAGTATTTTGACAACTTCCAACCTAGCAAGAGAAAACCCATTCCCTAACAAAATGGCTATAGCACATCAAATAGAGTTACAGTAGTCTATATTTTGAAGGACTCCAATCAAATCCACACTAAAACAGTCTCTCAAAAAGCAAGTGGTCTGCGCTAGAGTGGGTGTAAAAATGTAAGATAAAAAAAAAACTTGCAGAGCATCATAATATGATTAGCCACTCCCAACACACTTTTCCAAAATGAGCAATTTTTTTCTTCTGGTAGTCATGATGCAAGCACAATTTATAGGGTACGAATGGATAACTGCCCACACCTGTGTACTAGCAGCTGCAAGTAGTAGTCCAATATACTGTGGGAACAGTGATCAAGTGTGCTTGTGGTTTGAGGAAGTTTTTGTAATGGGTGGTTAGTATAGGTTCAGTGGTGGGGTCATGGAGGTGGTCTGTGGCTAGAGGTCAGTTAATGTCGAAATTGTATTTGGCACCCAGGTGTCAAAGCCATGCATATGCAGGATGCTTCGCCTTTTCCCATGGTAGGTTCTAGAGGTGAGCTATAATTGGAGTGTGTGTGTGTGTGTGTACCCTAACAGGTAAAAGTTACCATATGCACCACAAAAATTGGTGCAGCAATGCCAGACCAGTCTAAAAATGCTCAACCTATTGAACCCCCTCCCCACCCTGATATCTGATAATCATATGAATAACTGATTGATATCAGATACTTGTAGAACATAAAGAAAGTAAAGATTAGAACTAAGCATTTCTAGACAGTTTACTAAAACCTACCACAACTGTGAATGGAAACAGAATCAGATAATCAGCCGCACCAATTCATATTGGGATTGTAATGGGCCATAACATAGTAAGCTGCGTTAGGAAAATTACACAATTCCAGTATAAGGGTGGTGTCCTGATTCATCTCCTTGGTTAGGGATATCTATGGTAAGCAATTGTGAATCAATTAGTGAGGTAACCTGCTCTCACACTAGGAAGCTATTTAGCTGCTCTCCATTATTCTGTATTGCATTCCATTTCATTCCATTTCATTTCCAGGACTGCAACTGGAATGACATGACACACCTCAAGCTGCATGTGTAATTAACCCTCTTACCATTGCAGGTGTATTTGGCGCTGTGGGTTTTATTGATTTAAAAAACATGTGTGCGATCATTTATAAGCCATAATTTAAAATAGCTAATTTCCTGTTCTATATGTCTCAAGTGCGTCACTTCGTGATAACAAGGTTGATAAAAAAAATTTTTTTTTTAAATTGAAACACAAAGTGTTCATTGTTTTGATGACTCAGAATATGACTAGGCAAGTAAGTGTAGCAGAAGTGATTTTTCTAGCGATAGGTGATAAACTTGATTCGTCTGAGGATGACTCTAGTGAGGAAGAAGAATGTGGTATCCATGCTTGCCTGGGTGAGCCTTCGTACAAGCGTAGAGCTTGGATAAGTTGGCCACAGAACTGTTGTAATACATATGGATGACCTCAACACTGCACTGGAAAAAGGTTTTATGCGTTTTAAAATCCTTTAAAATCACAGAATACCTCTAACCACTTCTTATTCACAGGTAACATCAGAACAACACAAACACGTTATAATTGGATACCGCACAGAATGAAATTTGGAAGTCAATAAAGATTTTTCTTACTTAACGAGCAAGAATCAGTGGCAAAGATTGATGTACATGTATAACCTTTCACTGGTACAAACGAGCAAAAACTTCCTGCTCTTAACGTGTTTTTGTGGTTCTTTTACACAGTGGGTGGATGGAAAGTGATTACAGGAATTCTGTGATTGAAGAGAGTGTATGTATCTTCACTGTACAGACTTATTAACCCTTTCACTGTGCATACCCGGTAGTATACCGGGTAGAATTTTTTTAATTTTATTGCGCGTACCCGGTAGTACCGGGTATGTGAAAATAATCCTTTTTTTTAATTGCGCGCTGCACGCGCCATCTATTGTTTTTTACTATGAACTAGATGTGATTTCCACTTGGAAAAATAGAGGACATTTAGAATAATGCCATTGCAATACTTGATGACCCTTACCACATGCATCAGATAGCCTCAACATTAATGTTATATATGCATCGATTGTTGAGTTTAGCATATGAGTAAATAGGGGTTGCCCTTATCTTCTATGTTGAGGCTAACTCTGAACAAGAGAAACTAGCCTGCAAGAATCGTCGTTAGCAAGGACAGCAGACCATCAAGCAGCAGGAAGAAGCATTCCATTTAAGGAACACCACCGTGTGCTAACAGATGCCTATCGCAGGGTGCCCGATAGCTGACTGCCTATATGAAACACCAGATGTGGACCCTATAGTCGCAGCAGCCCTCATCACGACCCATGCTACCACTCACAGTCCAGCCAGCTCAAGCGCAACTACCGCCAGGGTAGAGAAAGTCAAGCATCCAAGCATCTCGCTGGCTGGGACGTCCGAGGACTGGCAATATTTTAGATCTCGATGGGGTGACTATGTTAAAGCAACGAAACTGACTGGCTCTGACAAAGTGATCCAGCTTTGCTGGAATGTTGCGATGAGCAATTACGCAAATACCTCACTGGTGCCATACTTACGGGAAAAACCAAGGACGAAGCCCTCGCTGCAATTAAGAACTTGGCAATGAGAAAAGAAAATACTATGGTTGCTCGAGTAACTCTTCACAGCATGCGACCGGACCGAAATGAACCAGTCCGTGCATATGGGGCTCGACTCCGTGGCCAGGCGGGAGTGTGCAAATTTACAGTTCAATGCAAGAACTGGGCGGCAAGGGGTAAGCTATATTGAAGCCATTTTATAGGAACTACTATGTCGTGGATTGGACGACTCTGAGATACAAATAGACCTATTAGGTGACGTAAACCAGAACATGACATTGGAACAAATGCTTTGATTCGTGGAGGTCAAAGAAGCTGGCAAGCGCTCGGCCGCTCAACTCCTGATCCCCCATCGTGCAGATGCGCTGGCAGGAAGTGCATACAAGCAACAAGGGAAGGACACATTGAAAGGACCTCGTCAGAGTCAATCGACACATTTAGAGACCAGGAAATATGCTCATACTGTGGGAGAAAAGGGCATGGGAAAAGTGCTCCGACTCGAATATGCAAGAAAGAATGTCCAGCTTATGACATGATTTGCAATCACTGTGGTCGTGACCACCACTTTGAGAGTGTGCAGAAGCAGAAACAGCACTAGACAAAACAGATCGCAGAAATAAGAAGGACATGGAGGCGCAGTATCCGATGCCCTATGTGGGATTACTATCCTTTCAGGGGAAAAACACATCACCTTGAACCACCATCTGTACAGTGGTCCGTCCAGAAGATGGATAAAATGCTCATCAAAGCCTCAACCATTCGTGAGGGTATCAGCAACGTTGTCACTGGAAGACTACAAACACTTTGGATTCACACTACATACTGCTCAGAAGATTACCTTCATCGTGTTTCCCAGCGGTAGGCAGCAAAATGGAGGGAGCATGGCCTCACAGCAGGCAATACAAGTTGTAGACCCGATCTTTGCTGATACGGACAGTGAGGACAACTTTTAATTGGACGGTACATGTAATTCGTTTCCAACAGTTGACTCTGATAATGCCGACAGTAATTGGGAGTATTCTATGGATGAGGCCGATGATTTGCTCGACTTAGGGTGCCCTGCACAGGATCAAGGTGACAATATGTCTGTAGATTCTGGCGGTAAATCTGACGATATGCGGGTGATTTGCCAAGGCGCCCTAGACGAAGGCAGTCCCCTGGTCCTGATCGTATGTCAGTTGATGAGGAAGCTGTTCTTACTCATCATAGTGAGTTATCAGGTAATGAAAGTGACGCAGAAGACGAGCCAGTGCAGGCCTAACTTGGTCCACGTGTTCATGGTGGTGGGATTCGTGGCCGCAGCTTGCTGGTTCGTGGTGGCTTAGGCAGTTGCAGAGGGGGTCCTGTAAGTGGTCAGAGGGGCCGGCCCCGTGCTAGAGGGCAGAGGTGCAGGCCTGTAAGGGCTCAGAACTCCACGATAAATTGGGACATTGACCCGAATGACACTTATGAGCCAAAGCTAATTTCATTCGTTGATGGCGAGCTAGGCTTGGTGCATGCAACTATTGATGAATTCTTCGCCCAGTACTTCACTAACGATATCTTTAGGCATATTGTAGAGGAGACCAACTGATATGCTCAGCAGTTCATCGAGGCAAACCGTGAAAAGCTGAAGGATTTCTCCAGGGTTCATGACTGGGTGGACACTACTGTTGATGAAATGAAGACATTCTTTGGTTTACTTGGACTGATGGGTGTTATTCACAAGCCAAGGCTGGACATGTATTGCCACGGATGATCTGATATAAACCCATATATTCGAGCAAATAATGAGAAGGGATAAGGTTCTTTCTCCTCCTGTAATTCCTACATTTTGCAAATAATAAGGACCCTGCCCATGACCACAGAGACCCTGATAGGGACAGGCTGTACAAGATAAGGCCTCTCATCAGGAAGGTCAGAGATCACACATGCAGCATGTCTATGCCCCCAAGAAAGATCTTTGCATGGATGAATCCCTTCTTTTGTTCAAGTGGAGACAGCTTTTCAAGCAGTGCATTCGAACAAAACCTGCTCATTTTGGTATCAATATTTTATGAGCTTTGGGCATCTGACTTTATTTTATTGTCTATTCAGCTGAGAACATGTTCAGTGATCATCAAAACCCAGAACCACAAATACTTGTAACTGAGCATATACCTCTGAACCTGATGCAGCCTTATCTTGGCCTAGGCCACACATTGCATCTTGATAACAACTATACATTCCCAGCTTTGGCTACCTACCTCCTTGATCATAATACATACCTCTGTGGGACTATCAATCCAAAGCGTGCGGATTACCCTGGTGATCTTCGGACTACAAGACTTGGGAAGGGGACATCATGTTTCATGAAGTCACAAACTGGGAACATGCAGAAGTTTCTGCACTAAAGAACAAGTCAAATAATAAACCCAAGGAGGTATGTATGTTGACCACGGAGGGAAGGGCTGCTATGATTCCTACTGGAAAACAAGACAAGGATAAAAATCCTATACTCAGGCCAGCATGCATCATTGCATATAATCAGGAGTAGATATGGTAGATCAGCAGCTCCACAGTGTGAGTCTGGTCAGGAAAACGTACAAATGGTACAAAAATATTGCTTTGAGATTGTTCATGAAGTGTGCCCTGTGTGCCACAAACTTCACTGCAAATTCACCCCATCTACCAAAGTTTTCCTAGCTGACTTCAAGGAACTCCTGACAGTACTTGTATGTTCCAGCCCTAAACTTAACAAAGATGTAGCAGGGCAAGAACCAGTACATAGGCTAACAGGGAAGCACTTCCCTGATAAAAGAGAGGAGAAGGCTGGCCACACAAGGCCCAAGAAAGACTAAATGTGTCATGTGTACTGGGCACGTGGATTCCGCACCAGAGCTGGTAGAGAAATCAGGACAGTGTGGATTTACCCTGACTGTCCAAATAAGCCAGGTCTCCTTGCAGACAAAGATTGTTTCAGGACCTATCACACAAAATTAGACTACTCCAGAGGGCCTGACGGAGAGGATGATGGAGATATGTCTGATGGAGATGAGTAAATGTTCAAAGTGTGCGGTGTCCTCCCCACATATTCACACTATTAAAGCTGACTAAAGTTGAGGTTCTGAAATGAAGGAACAATAATTATAGTGTTTGCAGTCAAGCAGTTATATTTCATGAAAGACAATCATTATTGTTACAATTATTTACAAAATGAATTCAAAAAACTAAATCAGGTTATGGACAGAAAATCATAGTTTTCGTGTAATAGGATCTCTCCAGAAAGTGGTCGGTATTCACTCGAGTAGATTTTTCTTACCATTCAATTCTAAAATATGATAACATTGCCAAGTTTGGCTGTTTCTTTCCTTTAGTAGGCTTCAGAAAGAAGAACAATGTCATTATGTTACAACAAAGGTTTTTCTCCTAAAATGGTGCAAAATTGATTGCATTTTCCAATGAAACGACATCAATGTGACCAAAATATATGACTGCTAAGGGTTACATAACCAGATAAATGTTCAAAACACATTTGAAAATATCTATCTGAACTTTAAATACCTGCATTCCATCATCCCAGAAGGTATGGAGTAACTAATTATTGGGGGAAACACATGTTACAGTGATTTTTTGAAAATTTCATGTTTTTTCAACGATTCTGCCGACAAACATTGATTTTTGTCTGTTTTTGAATAAAATGATAATGTTTTTATTCTTTTTATGTATCTTCATCATTATCCAGTGAAAAAAACAGCATCCCATAAGAATTTCTTGGAGAAAAAGTAGTTTTTATCACAGATTTGATGAAAAAAGGGAAATCCAATATGGCCGCCATGAGGTTATATGACCACCTATTTATGCAAAATACCAAACTTCAATTTTCCCCCCATAGGCCAACCTCTTGCCCACCCAAACACACAAAAAAAGTTTCAAAATAACCTCTTAGTATTTTTGGGGCATTCATTTCCAAATTACCTTTTTACCTCAAAAAAAGGCCCAGCACAGGGAGTGGGTGGGTATTTACCTGCAGCAGTGAAAGGGTTAACCTTCATAAAGAAGATCATTGGAAAGCTCTTGAATAAGCTATATTTTTGCTGTGGGATGAACAAAAAATAACAAAAATGTTATGATAGTTACAAATTTCTAGTTCTTTTTTTTTAATGGGAAACCCCTCCATAAAGGAGTTATTGCATATTCTCTGTATACTTAAAGTAGTTGCAAATGACCTCACTCTCAAAGTAAGTTGTAAAAAATGCATGGTTCTTGCCAATATTATTTCAACCGAATGCTTTGGTCTTCATTAGAGTAAATGAAAAACGAAAAATGAGTATAATGCAATGAATTGGACATCATTCACAACTTATCTGAATACTCTAGTGCAGGGGTGCCTAATAGGTCAATCGCGATCGACCGGTAGATTGTGCATGTAGTATGGGTAGATCGCGCGCCATTCAATTTAAAAAAAAATTTTTTTTAGATGCTAGCCTATCATCTATCAGTAGCCACTTGATTGACATACAGGGCAGCTAGTCTTGTGTTACTTAACTTCTAACACACGGGTCACCACGTAGAAAACACATGAGCTACTGCAAAACTACAACGAGCTATATAGTGACCTAGTTAGCTTGCCAATTTATATCTACTAAAGAAGCGATATAAAAAAAATTAGTGGGGGAGCCGGACCAGGTAAGAAACCAAAAACTTACCACTTCCATGCGGAATGGGAGGACTTTTTTCCCACCATGTCATATTCGGCTGACTCCATTCACTGCAAGTCATCAGAGTAAGGTAGTGACCATAAATGTATTCAAGGTATGCCAACATATATTATATATATAAAGTATACTCGGTACATATATAAAAGTACATATATAATAGCATTTTTTAATACAGGTAGATCATTTTGACTTGGTCATTTTAAAAGTAGCTCGCAAGCCGAAAAAGTGTGGGCACCCCTGCTCTAGTGTATAATCAGCACAGTAAAAAAGCACAGATAATGAAGGGCATAGTTTCGCATGCACAATCTTGCAAACTGTCAGTTGACTGAGTGTAGATACAACCATCTCATTATTCCTGTTGAAGGCTAGAGCAACTAGCAGAAATGTTGATTTAATAATCATAGTATATCTCGACTGATCCTTAGGAGTAAGTTGGGTGTGCAACACCTCCTTCAAAGAAGTTCCCTCCATTTGCAGGGTCCATTGATTACAGAGGTCTCAAAATTGAGTGTTGACTATTATAGAAGATGTGATGAACCACCACCACCACCACCAAACCTTGTGGGAAGAGACCTCATGGATAGAACCACAAAATGGAAAGAGTTGTCTGTTAAGAATGCACTGCACATCTATTCTTACACATCAATCGAGATGTAGGACCCGGTTGCTGGATCTCATCTCTCAAGACAATGCCCATTAATTACAGCCATTATTATTAGTCAAGTTGGCATTTGGGTGAAACACTTTGCCAGTTAATGTTCATTTTACATTTGCCATGATGAAGACCAAAGAATTGGGTAGACGTGTTGGCCAAAAAGCCAAAAGCTGGTTAAAATAAGAGTTTTCGATATTCTAAATAAAGTCAGCTGTACATAATTCTTTTTATTGGCAAAGTAGTGCTAGGACAAGACAGTGTGTGGAAATGGAGTTTTGTGTATCAATATACTAGATAGTCAGATGGTCACACATAGGTGTAGTGAGTGAGTGAAGTACTTTAATTGGATATTTTCTTCATATATATATATATTTATATAATGCTCATTCAACTGGATGCTCTCCAACAGCATTTAGAATAGTTCCTAATTAAATCTCCATTTTTATTACCTTCCTCTGTAATGACTGTCATCAACACCTCCTACATACATGCTCTGCTTGAGACTTATATTGTTTTGCCTGTTAGCAGTTGTACTGTTGTGGCATGAGTGCTAGTAGCATATCAGTTTGCAGTAGGTACTTTTGGCAGTGTGTACTTATTCAGCAAATTCAGTTTCCATATGTATTGTTATCAACTGCAAGCAGTAAGTATACCGCTTCCAGTATATAATTTTATAGTGTGTAGCAATATACCAATTCCAGCAATCTACTTGGCTGCATCTCCTCTTTCAAGTATGTTTTGTATGTATTGTGGGGAGTATGAAATACTCTTCGATATGACCTGCAAACCTGCTTTTTATCTATGTTATTGAAGGTGATTTTTACCATAGTCTTATATATTTATTTATGTCCAATTGAGTATGGTTTAACTTTGTAAGTGCTGATAGCGTACAGCATGTTTGTCTACTTTAAAGTTGTATTCCTTGCTACAAGGTAATGTTGATGTGATATTGTGAGGCAGTAGAGCTTAGAACATGGGGATTTTTAATGTACATGAATGATACATTCTCTTTGTTAGTCAGACTGCATTTGTGAGTTGAAGGGGGGGGGGGGGGGGGGGAAAGTAGTATTTTGTAAACAGGGGTGGGGGGTGGGCACACATATTTAACAATATCCCAAGATCTCAAGGGGGGGGGGGGGGTGCAAAGGGTCAGAAAGGGGGGTGGTGGCTAATACACCTCCCCAACCCCCTAAATGCAGTCCTGTTCGTTTTTGTTTTGTTTTTATGTCTCGTTATCTCTTTATTTTCTTGTTTGCAGGAATAAATCAAGTCTTAAGCTTAAAAAAAATCCTCTCAGTGTGAGTTTTACAATATAATTATGCATTATGTACAATGTGTTCTTGAGGATGAATATGAATGCATATCTGTAATTAATGGCTTATTTTTCTCTCTCTCGTGACAATAATTACAATTGATTTTTTAAGTGTTACAAATATCCTCTGAATGAATTTAAGTTTTCTACGATGTGAGTTTTTCTTTGTATATTTTTAATATGTTTTGGTAATGCTTAGTGTATATAAGAATTATATGGAAGAAATGACAAAAAAGTACTACATTTTACCTCTTATATAGACATATATTTAACTAACCTAAAGAATACAAGACTGTACCCATGTATACACAACCAGTTAATGACCCTTTACCATTTGAAATGATATATACCCACCACAAAAGCAGCCTCACCTAAAGCATTTTAGTCATCTGCTTGACTAGTGTTAATATTTTTTAACTTGTACAAAGTTTAAATTGTTCTAACTGCCTTTTTAGATTCATAAATAAAGTATTCCTTTATTTTTTAAATCTTTTTCGTGTAAGGGGGCAAAGGGGGCAAGATTATAGAACTTTACTTCAACTAAAACTCCAACGATATTGTGTGCATGTTTTCATTAATATTCTAGGGCATTGATAAGTTTGATGTGAACTTCCAACCTGTGATAATTGAAGTCTGCAAGAAGATGTCTGTATCACAAGAGAGCATTCACTCCCTCTTCCACAAGTTGTATGGACACACTGATCTTCATGTTCCAGATGGAATTGAAGAATTCCCTTTGACTGTTAACAACTATTACCAGCAGAGCATGTTCAATGCGACCACTCCTGCTAAAGTTCAAAATGGGCAACATAGCAATTTTGATCCACAAGAAGAAGTGGGAAAAGGAGTCCCTCTGTCCTCTGTTGGCAGTAATTATTACCAGAATGGGAAGTACAGTGACATAAATTCATCTAATCTTGAGCAGTCCTCGTGGGGTGATTCAAATGGTATTATAATGGAAGAGTTTGATTACACCTGCAAAGTTGTGGAGGAGGACCAACAGGGATGTCCTTTTGGTGGCTTATCTGATCACGGTCTTGATGATAAGTGCGATCCTTCTTTCAGTGGGGCTGAATTGGATCAGTTGGATGTGGTAGCTTGTTCTGAGAGTAACACATCAGTGAACTCAGGTCAACCTGAAGCCAAGGAAGATCAAGGAGGCTGCATTACGAATGAACAACAAGACACTGACAACCTGCTACCAGCAACTCTAACTGGGTTAAACGTGGATAGTGAAACTGAAATGCTCGATAGTTATGGTGGAAGTATGTTCTGGATGTTAGGTGGTGACCAAGACATCCTCAAGAGTGGAAATATTCCAAGACCTCCATGTGACAATGATCTGACTGAGCAAGTGCAAGATGATGGCATTATGTTATTCATCCATGATAATGGGAAAGACTCGGCCGACTTTTTCATGCCACAGTCCATGGATCCAAGTTATACAAGCTCAGACTTTATATTTAATGATGTTTCATCAAACCAGTATCATCCCCCTCCCACCGATTCTAATGCTTTCACTGGATATATTTATTCCATCTAAAACGTGTACAATGTCTATAATATGTTAATCATTTCACACTATTTTGATTAAGTTATAGTAATTTTTGTTGTGACAGTTTGACTTAAAAAGTGATCATTTCAATTTAGCTTCAAATAATAACACTGTAAAATATATTACATTATATATAAGGAGGCAACTGCCTGCTTGTGGTAGAGAACATGACCACACCACCCCATGAAGAAAGCTCTGATACCTACCCATAGGCAGTGTAACCAAAAATCCCCTTCCTCTCAATGATACGCCTTGATCTGAGAGGATCTGAATCTTTATCCCAACACCTGACCTTGGTTTAAACTCCCCTGCTTCAACTCTCTTGTCAGACCGAAATCAACAACCACCCGGTTGTTGTTTATCCTCGAGAATGAATAGGTAAAATAATTATATACAAAAGAGTTGCTTAGCCAATCGGCACAGACAATAGTCCAACATACAATATTGTCAATATACAATTAATATAACCCTAAGTTCTTGATACTGGAGTTCTTTCTCAGTTCTTATTCAGTTCATTCTCTAACTCTCTCTCTTTTATCTATCTACTACAGTTCCTTTAATAATGTTCAGGTCGGATCATTTGGTTGATCTGCACTGACAATCCGATGGCTCCTTTTGGACCAATCAGATGGTCGTGCTCGTCTCTGCCACATCTGCATTCTGTGTGTTGTCTGGTGTGTCTTCGTAGTTCCTACAGACTTTGCCATGGTTTCCATATAGGTGTTGATTTGTTTTGTTATACCGGTAAACAACATCTGTCGTATTCCTGGCTTCAGTCAGAGAGGTAGGATTCTCTGACACGCCCCATCCCTTGGATTCTGGCTCATGGTCACGTGACAGTCCGTCTGCATTGGCGTTGGTAGTTCCAGCTCGATGCACGATTGAGAATTGGAATGATTGCAGAGCCAGAGCCCACCTGGCCAACCCCCCGAGGGAGTCTTTGAGGTTCCAGAGGTAGGTAAGGGGGTTGTGGTCGGTCTCCACTGTGAATTTAGAACCCTGCAAGTATGAACTAAAATGTTTGATAACCTGAACAATAGCTAGTGCTTCGCGCTCTTTGGCAGAATAATTCTGCTCAGTTAGAATTAATTTTTTTGATCCGTAAGCTATCGGATGCTCTTCCCCTTGTTCATTATGCTGGCTTAATACATAGCCCAGCCCTATCAGTGATGCATCTGTTTGTAATAAGTCTTCTTTCAACCAATCAGGTGAAAGTATGGGCTTGCTAGAGTGAGCTGTTTTTTCAACTGGTAAAAGCTTTTTCACATGCTGGGTTCCATGTAACCTTGTTACTCTGATGCTTCCTTGTCAATTCGATTAGGGGTTGGCTACAGTTGAGAATGATGGTATAAATCTCATAATAACCACATAGCCCGAGGAAAGCATACACTTGGTTTTTGGATGTCAGTCTAGTATACTCTTGGATCGCTCTTACTTTACATTCTATGGGTTTCAATTGTCCTGCTCCAACAACATAACCCAAATACTTGCAGGTGTTAACTGCAAAATCACATTTACTTTCCTTTATTCTTAAGCCTGCTTTTCTTAGTCTATGAATATTTCCTTCAAATGCTTAAGATGCTCTTCCCCCATGTATGACTCCTAATTAGCATGTCATCTAGGTAGGCTGAGGCATATTTATGCGTTGCTTGCAATATATAGTCCATCAGTCTTTGAAAAGGTTGAGGGGGCTGTAGCGGGCATTGTTAAGAACTGATACTTCCCGTATGGGGTTACAAAAGCCATCTTCTCCTTGGTATGCTTCCCCATAGGTACTTGGTAGTAACCCTTTGTTAAGTCTAAGGTGGTAATAAATTCTGCCCTGCCAATCTCATCAATTAGGTCATCTATTCTAGGTAGTGGATAAGGGTCACCTGTGGTGATGTTGTTTAGCTTTCGGTAATCAACACACATGCGGATACCTCCGTCTTTTTTCGGTACCAGAACAATGGGTGCTGCCTAGGGGCTCCTGGAAGGTTCAATTATGTTTTGGTCTAGCAGGTTTTTAATCTCTGTTCTCAAAACTCTTGTGCCTTATGTGCCAGTCTATAGGGGGGTAATCGAATAGGTGGGGCATCTCCTGTCTCAATCTCATGCTACACTAAACTAGTCTTCCCAGGCACATCTTGGATCACATCCATAAATTCTCTTCTCAAGTGTTGTAGTTGATTGCTTTGGGAGGGTGAGAGGTTACTAGGCTTTGTTTCCCGATCTGTTCTAGGCAGAGGACCAAGGATGTCCATCGCTATTCTCTGGAATGGTTCAGCTATAATGGGTAGGCTGTGCAAGGGGGCCTTGGACAGAACAGCTGGTTTAGCAAGCTGACATGTAGGGCAGGACTTACTTACTTCCCTGACATCTGCTGCTGGTCCAGGCCAGTCTGTTCGTATTCGGATCGCCTGCAGTACCCATTCTTGACCAAAATGTCCAGCTGTCGGAGAGTTATGAACTAGCTGTTACATCTTATTTCTGGCCATCTGTGGTATCAATAGTAGATCTTTTCCTTGGATCTGATACGGTTGCCGCATCAACAGCCCATCCCTCCAGAAGTAAGGACTTCCTTCCTGTCCTGCTTTCGTTGAATATTTTTGAGGGTTGGGTCTGTTTGCTGCTCGGCTTGGAAGGTGTTCGTAGAAATGTTCTCCGCCAGACTCCCATTGGTGCTGTGGTATGGAGAAGCAATTAGATCAGCTATTGGAGGTGTTTCTAGCTCGTCCAGTTCGGGTAACACAGCTTCATAAGAGGAGTCTGTTGCTGTCTGCTCGTTTGAAGGAGGAGTCTCTGGCTCATCCGTGGGAGGTGTTTCTGTCTCGTCCACTGGGTTCACTCCCCCTTCTGCCTCATCTTCGGTAAGGTCTTCCAGGTTCTGGACCACTGGCTCGTCCTGTTTTTGCTGGAGTTGCTCCTGCTCTTCCAGCTGCTCTTGTGACTTCCGTTGGGATCGTGTGGTCACCAGTTCCTGTTGAATTGGGGTTGGATGTGGTGGATCGAGGGTCCATCCTTCTTCCTGTTGTTGCTGAGGGCTTCCTTCGGGTGCTTCCGGAAGTGCGGGACATCATGTCCCATGAGCATGTATACACGGATGTGTTCAGATACTCCCACTGCAAGGACTATACAAGCATCATTATTCACCTTTAATTGCACTTTTGCTGCTGGGAAATAATATGTTTTACCCGAACTGGCTGTTGTGTAGGCAATTTTCCAGGGTAATCAATCTGATTCTCTAATACACCTTGGGTGTACAATACACTTGGTACAGCCTGTGTCTAAGAGTGCCATCACAGGTCTGTCATTTATTAGCACTGGGCTGGACCACTCAGGAACGGTGTTAGTATCTCTCATGCTCATACTACAATTGGCAGATTCCATTTTCACATGGCAATCTTTTTTAAAGTGTCCCTTCTCCCCACAACGAAAACACTCCAAGTTATTTACCTCCTGTGGTTTGTTTAAAGGGGCACTATATTCCTTCTCATTTCTCTTGTTTACATAACTTGTATTCTCATACCTGTCCTTGGGAAGTTCCCGTTGATTGAACTGTTCCCTATTTTCTGGTCTCTTAGGCGCTCCTCCCTCTAGGCGTTGGTTGGACAAATGTTGCACGATGGCTTCACCTAGTTCTTCATAGGTGTTGGGGTTTAACCGGCGCATCTGAAATCCCAGCCACCTGGGAAGACACTTCAGAGTAAGTTTATAAAGTATGGTATCTCTGTCCATCTTTGCTGAGGAGTCCAACCACTGATTGAAGAACTGCTTATAAGCTCGAAACCATCCATCTGGGTTCGTCATGTCGAACGCTTGGTCAAATACTTTGGTTCTGTAAGTCTCAGAGGTCACCTTGTAGATGTCCAAGAGGGCTCTTTTGACTTGGTCATAGTCATTTTGGTCATGGGTCTGGAGAGCTGTCACTGATATTAATCCTTGGCCAGACAGGGAACTTCTCAGGTAGTTTTCCCAATGTATGAGTGGCCAACCATTCGCTCTGGCAGTTTCTTCAAACGTCTCCATATCATCCGTGCCTTCGCTGAATTTCTGTATGTTTATTTTGGGAGGTTGAGGTGCTGCTGCTGGTGGTAGGGTAACAAACTGGACTGCTAAGAGCTGAGTCAAGTGTTCTTGCTGTTGTAATGCCTGCCTACAATACTCGGCACGACTTCATCCTCTCTCTGAGCCCGTACCTCTTCCAATTTGGCCCATCTGTCCATAAACTGGTCGAATCTTCCCTGAGGTCGAGGAGCGTCTTCCTCCTCTGTACATTTGTCTCCTGTGGCCCTATAGGGATGTTCACCTGATCGCAATGGATAAGTCATCCACACGCGCACATGCAAAAGCAAGAAGAAAAAACTTCTGGCAACAAAATACCAGCCTTTTTCCGAGGTAATAAAACACAATAAAACCTATCCCAAGGTTTTGTTTAACTAGAGAAGTATCTAGTTCAAGTGTTGGCAACTCAGACCTAAGGTGAGAGGTCCTGAGGTTGTACAAGTCAGACTCGAGGTGAGGAGTTCTGACAAGGTAAACCCACAATTGTTGCACTTGTGTTGCTTGTGGTTATTTTTGTGTTTTTTTGTTTGTTGTTATTGATTTTTGTAAATAGTCAAGGAAACAGTTAAGCTATCAAGGCTTTGAGGACCTGTGAGCACTAAGTGCTCTATCATAGAATCACTTGAACCTGACTGAATCTCTAACTACACCGTCTAGAGATCCCACCGCTGCCACCAATGTAACCAAAAATCCCCTTCCTCTCAATGATATGCCTTTGAGAGGATCCGAATGTTTAGCCCGACGCCTGACCCTGGTTTAAACTGCCCTGCTTCCCTCTTGTCAGACCGGAATCAACAACCACCAGGTTGTTCTTTATCCTCGAGAATGAATAGGTAAAATAATTATATACAAAAGAGTTGCCTAGCCAATTGGCACAGACAGTAGTCTAATATACAATATTGACAATATACATTTAATATAACCCTAAGTTCTTGTTACTGGAGTTCTTTCTCAGTTCTTATTCAGTTCATACTCTAACTCTCTCTCTTTCATCTATCTACTACAGTTCCTCTAATAATGTTCAGGTTGGATCATTTGATTGATCTGCACTGACCAATCCGATAGCTCCTTTTGGACCAATCAGATGGTCGTGCTCTGTCTCTGCCACAACTGCATTCTGTGTGTTGTTTGGTGTGTCTTCGTGGTTCCTACATACATTGCCATGGTTTCCATATAGGTGTTGATTTGTTTTGTTATACCGGTAAACAACATCTGTCGTATTCCTGGCTTCAGTCAGAGAGGTAGGATTCTCTGACAGGCAGGATCAGAAGAAGGAAACTCTGAATGTGTAGCTGAACCTGAAGATGAATTGGCAGATTACCAACCTCTTCTCCATATGGAGCCTGATGTTACAACCTCGGACAGTTCCATCTCTTCTTCCAATGAAGAGTATGATTCAGAAGAGAGGCTAAGTGATTTGCCCGTATTTCAGTCCCATTGTTGCATCTAATAATGATTCATTTCTTAACCTAGGCATCCAAATAGTCATTGCAGAACAATGGAGATGAATAGGGAGTGTCTGTGCAGTGAAATACCTAAGATAACTGGAAGTTCCTGTGAGCTGCATTACAGGCACCTAGGTTTTTACAGTTTGCTTGAATGTCTGGGTCCTTCAAATGGCCTGCCAGTATGGATAGCACTATAGGACTGCCTCACCAATAGGCCCTGCCGGATTATGCTAGCATAATTTTGAGAATAATAAGTATGTTCAAGTATTTGAGAATAATGCTAGAATAATAACTACTATCTGGATAATAATTGGTCTTGTTTCGTGTTATGTAAATCAACTGTGCTGTGACATCCATTCACATGGTTCTAGCTCTGGAGAGCAATAAAAATATATTGCAATAGCAAAAGTAAAAAAATTAGCTAGTAATATTTAGCTGGCTAGAATAATAGCTATAACTTACAAAGTCATCATCAGAGTTTCCATGCTTTGAGGAAATCTTCTCAAACCAGCTATATAGCTAGGAAGGGTCTCTCAAAGATTATTTTCTTACCAAATCACCTCTTTGGAAAAGAGAACACTAAGGGCCAGGTCTGGTGTGGAGCTGCAGGGAGCTCAATCTCTAATACAGAACCTGACGTTTTCGACATCTGACATAGCACAGCCAGGAATGATTAAATTTGCAGCTGCTTTTAAAAAAAATTTTTTTTAACACTGAATGGGTAAAGGATTCGCAAAAGAAAAGCACATGGTTATGGCAGATGAAAGTGTAATTGCTATTGATGACAGCCACAGGCACAGCAGCACGACAGCAGCCATGAGGCAGAGGTCATGGAAGTAGCACCTGTTGTTAACCTATTAGATCGCTTAAAGACCCCAGCTGCCACAGATTTATCACAAAAAAGAAAAATTATGTGTAATCCTTCCAAAGGCGTGAAGAAGGGTAAGGGTTCTGTTGCTGCTGAACCTCAAAGTGTTTCACTGTCTTCAAGGATTAAGGAATTCCCACATCAACATCTTTCTGCTGTTAAGGTGTTAAGGGCTTCTGGAGAGATTCTACCAGAAGCTACGCGTGTCCATCGTGTTAAAGTATTGACCTGTTCCCTAAAGGCTGGTGTTCCTCTGGAACAAATTATCTTTTGGGGGAGCTTCTTGGAGAAAATTCCTTAGACTTACTGGTAGTCAACATAATATACATGAAATGATACCATTTGTTCGGCAGCAGGAAGGAAAAAAGGTGTGTGATGATATTTATGGTAGGTTTGTTTCGGTTATATTTGATGGAACCACACATGTGTGTGAAGCCATGGTAATTGTTCTTTGCTAAATTAATGATGAATGGTGCATCAAACAGCGTGTTGTGAAATTAATGCTTTTATCCAAAAGTATGACTGGGGAAGAAGTGGCTCGACTACCCTTACTACTGAGCTAGGAATTAGTAGTAACAAGATAGTAGCTGCAATGCATGATCGAGCATCCGTAAATAATCTAGCTATCGGAACCTTAAAAATTGTTTATCCTAATATTTTTGATGTCGGTTGCTTTTCGCACACCATTGATCACGTTGGTGAGAAATTTAAAACTCCCATACTTGATACTGTTGCCAAGGGTTGGATTGGAATGTTTTCCAGAAGTCCCAAAACCAAGCTAGCTCGGAAGACCAAGACAGGCATACCTATTCCCACGTATTCTATGACTAGATGGTGGTCAAAGTGGGAAATCCTAAAGCAAATGTATGTTTCATTTGGTGATGTTCACTCATTTCTAAAGCTTCCCCCATCACGACTACAGCTTTTAGAAATCCTTGAACATCCACCCACATACCGTAAGCTATGCATGGAATTGGCTATAACAGTTGATGCCAGAGAGCCATTTGTGAAAGCAACGTACCGCTTGGAAGGAGATGGGGCACTTGTCTTCACAACTTATCAAGAAATTAGCTCCTACTGCTTTCAAGTATGCAAGAATTTGTGATCTGATTAAAGTAGCTGAAATTAAGCCAGTTGGAAGTGACATTGATGAGCTCCGTATATTTCCTTTATTAAATCCGGACACCGTAATTGATGGGCTAAAAGGCGAACTTCCAAAGTATTTTGCTGCTACTGAAGATATTTCTCCAACATTAGATAAAATTGAGTGGTGGAAGAGGCACATAGAAGACCTACCTCATTGGTCAAATGCATGTAAATTGTTATTACTCCTTCAACCATCTTCCGCTGCAGCTGAACGTGTTTTTTCTTTATTATCAAACAGCTTTACAGAGAGACAAACTGATGCACTAGAGGACTACCTCTGTTATGTTGCAGTACAATTCTAATTAGTTTTTCCCATTTTCATGAGTTTTTTAATGTTGATACTGGTGTTGGTGTAGGAATAGTTAACGGCAGTTTTGCTGGAATAATGGGTTTGACACTAATGACAGTAGATACCATTTTGAGAATAACAGGAATAGAATAATGGGAAAATTTTAATGTGTGTGTATGTACATTATGTTGTGTGTCTTATTTTCTCCTCTGTCCTCTATTTGGCTACAGGAAGTACCCTATAGACAATTGACCAGGTGGTGCTGAGGTTGATTAGGAAAAGATATTTGAGTCATCTTACCAGCATGTGCAGTGACCAAAATTCGAGCAAGTTTTCCTTCTGAACCTTATATGTGTTTAACTATCGTGTGTTAACATGGCAATTTCAACTAACTATAGCAAGCTATTGTTTCTTTTTTCATTATCATACAATCAAAAACAAGCATTCTTGAAAATCGACTGATGTTCAGTAATAACTTTTTCTTTGCTAGGCCCAACTATCACACAATGGATGAGGTGAACAAGTAATAGATTTGGATGCATCCAAGGAATTATAGGACCGTCTAAGAACTTCTGTTTGAACAGGTCAGCAACATAATACAAATAAATGACATCATTGCGTCATACCTGCAGTAGTAGTAATAATCTTACCAAAAATTCTGCCACCTATATATTTGGGATAGTAGATAGAAAATCTGCTGGTTGGTAGTGGAGTGATGGCAGGTACAATCTATGTAAAGATCATGTAAATACTGAAATTGATGCGGTATCATTCAATCCAGACCTCCAACATGTGAGAAGCATTAATTAATAATAATAATAATAATAATAATAATAATAATAATAATAATAATAATAATAACAACAGCAACAACAACAACAACAAATAATAACAACAACAACAACAACAATAATAACAATAATAATAATAATAATAATAATAATAATAATAATAATAATAATAATAATAATAATAATAATAATAATAATAATAATAATAATAATAATAATAATAATAATAATAATAATAATAATAATAATAATAATAATAATAATAATAATAATAATAATAATAATAATAATAATAATAATAATAATAATAATAATAATAATAATAATAATAATAATAATAATAATAATAATAATAATAATAATAATAATAATAATAATAATAATAATAATAATAATAATAATAATAATAATAATAATAATAATAATAATAATAATAATAATAATAATAATAATAATAATAATAATAATAATAATAATAATAATAATAATAATAATAATAATAATAATAATAATAATAATAATAATAATAATAATAATAATAATAATAATAATAATAATAATAATAATAATAATAATAATAATAATAATAATAATAATAATAATAATAATAATAATAATAATAATAATAATAATAATAATAATAATAATAATAATAATAATAATAATAATAATAATAATAATAATAATAATAATAATAATAATAATAATAATAATAATAATAATAATAATAATAATAATAATAATAATAATAATAATAATAATAATAATAATAATAATAATAATAATAATAATAATAATAATAATAAAGATGATGATGATGATGATGATGGTGATGGTGATGGTGATGATGATGATGATGATGATGATGATGATGATGATGATGATGATGATGATGATGATGATGATGATGATGATGATGATGATGATGATGAGATGATGATGATGATGATGATGATGATGATGTGATGATGTTGATGATGATGATGATGATGATGATGATGATGATGATGATGATGATGATGATGATGATGATGATGATGATGCGCTGATCCTGGATTAAGATGGATGTGCAGCACCTTGTTCACAAGCAGTTCTCTCCATTTGGGAATTCCTCTCTATTCCTATAACACCACGACCCATCTTGTAGTAGGAAACATGAGTGATGGATAGAATGCTTAAGTCGAGAGAAGTGTGTTTTTCCCCCTAACATGCTTAGAACACCAACACCCAATCTTGTGAGTGGATAAACTCAGTGATAGAGCAAGAAAGTGGAGGGAACTGCTTGTGAAAAGATGCTCTGAAGCTACCTGATTATTGGGTTTCAAATATCAGGACTATGCATGTGAAACTCCACCCATTGATACCTGTCACATATGTTGCTTGTAGGAAGAAACATGAGTGATAGATAGAACCTGTAAGTAGAGAGAAGTGTGTTTTTTACCTAGCATTCTTAGAACTATATATCACCACCCAATCTTATGGGAGGATACACACAGTGATAGAGACAGAAAGTGGAGGGAGCTGCTTGTGGAAAAAAGGTGCTGCATATCCACTTGACAAATACAGATCAGTGAGATCGAGCTATGGCGGGAGCTACCTGATTATTGGGTTTCAAATATCAGGACTACCGTATTCACTCGAATATAAGTCGCGACTTGTATTTATTTCAATTGACCAGTCCGCTTGCGCAGTGCCAAGCCTGCGCTGATGCATTTTTTTGTGCGTCATTGTGGTTGCGATCGTCAAACATTTGAGCTAGGTAGTAGTTAGCATCGTTATCTACAATGAGTTCGTTATGTTCGATCTGTTCTTCGTCCAAGGAAGCAAATGGATCTTCTCCACCGCTGTCACTTCCTTCAGCTGGCGAGTAGCTTGAGTAATGGCTGGGATAGCTAAAGCTGCTACTTTATCGACTTTGAGGCAGTGAATTTCTCCATCTTCAGACCCGTCCACCTTCACAGTGATGCCACAAGCACGGAATGCTTTCTTGAACTCGGCAGACAAGCTAATGATAAACGACTGCGCATGTGCAAGAGCGGTGGTGTAATTAACTAGGTGTGCAGTGGGCTTCAGTGTGCACCTTATATTCGAGTGAATACGGTATGCATGTGAAACTACACCCATCGATACCTGTCACATATGTTGCTTGTAGGAAGAAACATGAGTGATAGATAGAACCTGTAAGTAGAGAGAAGAGGGTTTTTCCCCTGGCATGCTTAGAACTAACACCACCCAATCTTATGGGAGGATACACACCGTGATAGAGCCAGAAAGTGGAGGGAACTGCTTGTGAAAAAAAAGGTTCTGCATATCCACTTGACAAATACAGATCAGTGAGATCTAGCTATGGCGGGAGCTACGGGTTTCAAATATCAGGACTATGCATGTGAAACTACACCCATCGATACCTGTCTCATATGTTGCTGTGCTTATAAATTACTCTACTATGCTATTCAAAAGTAGTGAGCACATTATCATCTTTCTCCAGAGCATTTGTTCGCTAAGAGTTCTAATATATGCTGGTGCTGGGAATGACTCAACCTTCATCCAGCCACCAGTAGGTGTCTTCCCTCCACATGAAGACCCCTGGCGATTGGCATCCCTATAGATATTACCAAGCTTTGTAACTACCCCCAACCTTTATCCCATTCCCTACCTCCAGGATTTTACTCCTTTACTAAATAGATCTCACATCTTCCAAACTCTATTTGGTCAGGACTTACCATTATCTGGTCACACCTGTTTTGGCTTATTCAAATTTACTCGCACGCCTTTTGGTTTGCGCAATGCAGGCCAAACTTTCCAATGCCTTATGCACAAGGTTCTTCAGGGATTGCACTTTTGTTTCATCTACGCCGATGACGTCCTCATTGCCAATGCTACTGCAGAAGAGCACAATCACCACTTACAACTAGTTTTCCAGTGTCTTAGTGAATAAAGCATCCTCATCAACCCTTCCAAGTACACATTTGGGGTCGACGCTTAAGAGTTCTTAGGACATTACTTAAGCACTCAGGGCATATGCCCACTCTACAGCATGGTTGCCATTGTTCAGCAATTCCCATGGCCTACCTTGGTATGGCACTCTGCCACATGAATTCTTAGGCCTCATCAATTTTTACCATCACTTCATACCCCAGTGTGCATGGAACCTATAGCTGCTGAATGCTCTGCTGTCCACTCCTAAACACCAGTATCATTAACTTACTGAATGGATGATACAGTAGTAGCTTTCACAGACACCAAACTGTCTTCCCCTGCATGCACCATCATTGATGCATCAGGCACAGCAGAGCGGTCCTCCAGCATTGTATTATAAGAGTGTGGTCCCTACTATTTCTCCAAAAAGTTAAACTTTTAAGCACTTTTGACATGGAGCTTCTAACCAAATATCTGCATATCAAACACTTCAGGCACTTCATCGAAGGATGTGATTTTTATGTTTGGACTGACCACTGGTTCCTCATGTTCACCTTGGGCATACAAGCAGACTGGCACTGACTGAGACAAGTTTGTCAACTCGATTTCATCTCTCAATTTACTCAGAAATTGGTTTCGTCCAAGGCAAAGAGAACCTCACTGCAGATGTTTCTCTCAGATAATGGTCAGTGCATCAATCCTCATTACCCTCAGTCTACAACCATTGATTTCCATGCCCTGTCACTCTCCCAGAAGGGAGACCCAGAATACAGCCATCTCCAGCCTGAACTACCTCCATTGCCCTATGGGCAATACCAATAGATGCGGCTGACATCACCCCATTTCTGATGTTTACCGACACACCTCACTCGTTTGTGCTTGAAGGTTTCTAATGCAGATTTTTTAGTGTACTTAACATGTTATCGCATCCTGGCATCCAAGTAAGAACCCAAAAGCTCCACACAGATTGACCCGACTTGCCTACACTGCCAGAATTCTAAGTTTCCCACATGCATACCATAGCACCACTCATTCCATTCCCAACACTGGATTCTTAGCTTGACATGATCAGATACCTGGATATTCTCAGATCCTTGCCACCTGCTAGTGGTTTCTCATTCTCATTCACATGCATAGACCCTGAAACTTTTTCAATTCCCAACATCACAGCAGCGATGGTCGCTGAGGCTCTTGACACCATGAAGAAGAAGAAGAAGAAGAAGAGGAGGAGGAGGAGGAGGAGGAGGAGGAGGAGGAGGAGGAGGAGGAGGAGGAGGAGGAGGAGGAGGAGGAATAAAAATAATAGCAACAACAACAATATAAAATTAAAAATAAACCATAGTGGTATTAGTAGTAGTAGTAGTAGTAATAGTAGTAATAGTATTAATAATAATAGTGGTAGAAGTAATAAAAATAGTAATAATAATTAAGTAATAATAATTATAATAACAACAACAATAATAATAATAAAAACAACAACAACAATACTAATAAATAAGAATAAATTATAAAAATATAAATAAATATAATATAAATACTAAATAAATACTAAATAAGTTAAATATAAATAGTAAATAAAGATAAAATAAGAATAATTATGGTGGTTGTGGCTTCAAGTTCAGGCTCTTGAGAGTAGCTCCCCAACAGCCAGGCAAGTATATTCCACAGTCTCGATTGAACTGCTCAGACTTTGGTGCTAGGCCAATGTGCAATGCTTTCTTCACTAGCAGTTCCTTCTTCCTTCTGGCCTGGTCCAAGTTGGGGCTCCCTTCAACAAAATAGGATGTCTATAATTGCATCGTTGTTCAGCAATTGCAGACTTCTCTTTAGCACACTTTCTACAGGCATATTGATGTTCTTTCACTCTGGTCTGCAGTCTTCTAATGGTCTCGTATTTCCCACAGCTACAAGGGATGCGATATGCGATGTAGCTGGTAAAATATCCTTCACTCTGCTCAGTTGTGTCCTTAGAGTTCTTCCCAATCTGAAAACGACTTTGATGTTTAACTTCCTGCAGACCCTCCTGATGTCTTCACCCCTACTGTATAAGGAATAACTACTATAGGATCCTTCTGTTTAGATCCCTGATTGCCTGTATCAGTGTACTTATCTTCAATTCTGTATCTAGATGTATCTGCAGAAGAAAGGTTGATAAAGGCTTGTGTATAAAGACCTTATTCAAATGATATTCTTCCTTCCAAAGCTCCTCCTTCTCAGTCACTACTCTCCTGGCACTATCATACAAGCTCTTCACCACATTTTCTGACATGCATAATATGATATGCTCTATAATCAAGGTACCGGTTGGTGTGCGTGGGTTTTCTGTAAACGGTTGTAGTTAACTTTCCTACTTCCTTCCTGTGTAGGTGGCAATTCAGAAAGAGCAACATTTCGTCCACTTTAAGCTCCATGGTAAACTTTATGGATGGCCTGATGTTGTTCAGATGGTCCAACAACTCCTGCTCACTTCCCTTATTTACAATGCAGAAGTGATCATCCACATATCTCTTCTAAAACCTTGGCTTCAGTGTGTTTTCTATGTGTGTATAGTATAGACAGAGAGACAGACACATAAACTGCTTATGATGAGTCGTCTTCAAGTGTGTACAGTAAAAACGGAGAGACAGACGCATAAACAGCTGACAGTGAGTTGTTTGAAGTGTGTCGAGTATAGATTATTGAAAAGACCATTGCAATTTTATTACATCAACTGAGAGTTCATTGAGAGTTCGCTACCATAACCTTATTAGGTATCCAGATGACACTTAATGATGACTTTCAGTGTTTTGCTACAGATTTTGTGTATGACTCAACACTCTATTTACCAGGTAATTTTTTTACATGGCTAGCAGCATGCCCTTGTAAGACTCTAATCATCCTATTATTCTTGCCACAACTGAGCCTCACAAACTCGGTACCTCACCTAAGGCAGATACATATGGATGAACCTACACTTACGTTTTTGTTCTGGCACGATGTAGTCTGCACATCATTACAGCCTCCCTATGATGATTCCTATGAAGTCTGGCAGATCATACCATCTCAATGGACTGCATCAAGTTTGGCCACATGGAGCCTACTGTCTGCAAAAGCAGTCACCCTTCACCTATTCCTGTCAACTCCGCCTGCACTCCTGTTTGTGCTACCCCACCAATGCTACCTAGCCACCAACAGTCTACTCATTCTGGCAGAGAGGTACACTGGACCAAGCTATTCTGTAACTACATACCTTAATGTTAGTGTTCACATACTGTAGTGACTGATTAGTGAACCTTTATCATCTAGTATTATAAATGGACTGTAAATGGTGTCAATGACATTGTTGGCCAGTCAGCTATTTTTAGGGATATACCTGAGCATGTATTTTTCGCATTATCAGAATAATACATTTTTCATGAACCCGACGATAGCACACAAAATTTGAACTTTAGCCTTAAAGGCTAGTTCACATTATAACAGAATTGGCTTATGTAGAGGTTGCATCTCTGGAAAGGCTGGAAAACAATGCTCCAACTCTCTACCAAGCAAGCTTGGTAGCCGTTCAAATGTCTCTTCAAAACCTAGCCCAAGCACAGTCACTAATACTAATAACCAGTCAGTCAACAATATCGCACTATTCCCAGCCTCAAAAAGCCATTCTGCCTTGCAATATGTCTATGTATCTATCTCTACGTATCTCTCTATGTACCTATCTATGTTTCTATCTATGTAGCCATCTATGTGTCTCTATGTTACTCCTGTGACAATACTTAATGGCACAGGCGCATTCAACAAAACCAGGTAACTACATTAATGCATGTGTTTATGTGAATACATAGGCACATGTGTCTGTAAATAATAACATCTATGACTGTTAGTTCTGGTGTTATATTGAGTAACTTCTTTTTGTAGTATCTATATAACTTCTTATAAGTGGCTGCTTGACAATAGAAACAAGACAAAAAAAATATTTAAAAACAAAATAATTAGCTAGGAATGAAACTAGAATTTACATTATAGAGAAGAGGACCATATATAGTGCACTTCAAATATAATACAGGGTGTTTTTAAAGCAGTATATAATATACATGTAATAGAATATTTTTGGTAAATTCTTTTTTCATTTTCCCCCCAAATATTTTTCTTGCATCTAAATATATATATATATAATATATAAATATATATTACCAGGCTGTAGGTAAATTGATTTTGACACAAATAAAGCTGTCTGTTGAGATAGAATTTGGGACTAGCTATAGGTTTCTCTGCATACACCTTGTCTGCGTTAACCCACCTGTCATCTTGGTACCCTTGGTTCTATGGTTTGGATTTAAGGGAGCTATTACACACTGTCCATCAACTTAATAGAAAATTTAAAAATGTAGCTAGTTGATAAAATCTAAGTGACTTCTGTCTGATTATAGCACCCTATGTTGGCAGTTGCAAGGTTCCCCACTTGGTTTCACCCTAGACTTGTAGCAAAATGGTTACTTGCAGCATCCGCATTCTACCATAAACTCATGTCTACACCAACATTCCACTCTTACCAATGGTGGCTAGTCTCAAAAGCAGTGAGTAAAAATAAATTCCTTATTAGGTCTAAATTTTTAATTTGTGATTTTCGTTGTAGCTCTTCTTGTAAATATACTACACTTCTATCCTATAGCTCTTTTAATAGCTGTATTATGATATCAACTTTTATCTGTTTGGTTTCTGCACTAGATCCAACCCGCTGGATTGAGGTAATTAAATGATTAGTGCGACAGCATTGAATCTCCTATAAAAATTTCATCAGGAAACAAATTAATAGATTGATGATGTTGAATATTTATTTCCACCTTCCATCACTCTCTGGTGATGAAATATTTACTAATTAAATATCAGATCGAAGTAAATTTTATGACTTGTTCTCTCGTGGAATTGTGTGCACTATAATGAGGTGCAATGAATATTGACCAAGCCATTCTGAACTATGCTTCTTATTTTCTTTCTCATGCTTCCCGAGACTTTCTTGGACAGCAATGTGAAGTCACTATCTTTAAGGTTTTTTTGTTTTGTTTTTGAAACACAATTTCGTTTAAGGCTTATATGAAGAACCACTACGTGTAATCCCTTAGAGCATATGGCATATATAACCTAATATCCCTTTACAACAGCCAGTTTGCACTATATTTAGTGACCCAGACTAAGTGTTTATACTTAATGAAGTTGTATAGTTTCTTTGCGCTTGTGACTATATCCATTACATCATTAATTGCTGCTTAGATCACAATGCCATTTTCAAACTCTCGGATATTTTAGGATTATTTTTCTCTTTCATCTCTCTCTCATATATATATATATATATAGGCAGATCTTAGTATTACATAATATTCTCTCCTACCAACCACATTGTCCATAGCCTGACTGCAATTACATCATACGAACATCAGACTATAATTGCCGTGCTCTATTCTGTGTGACATTTTCTTTATATATAGGACACTTGTGTGCATGTGTTGTGGAGATGAGCATTGGATGGGGAGTGGGATGAGGGTGAGATGCTGATTCAGACTGCATTTCTATAATAACTACCTACTATTGAACTGTTTTTGATGATGTAGATATTACCTCTTTATGGTGAAGCATTCCCCACCCCTCGTAATGCTATACCCAGCTCTGTACCTAGTCTTCTTGAATGTGGGGGCATGTCTCATCATAAAGTTGACTTTCTGCTGGACATACATATGGGCATGTCTCTGCATAGCATCGCTATAATTATTCAACACCTCTGTGGCATGCATCTCGAAACACTAATTCCATGAGTTTAATCAGTATCACAAGCTGCATCATTAGTTATGTATGTCATCATTATTATATCAACACATTCATTTCTGTATCTCCTCCACTTATGTTTGTTCTTGCTCATGCTCATCATCCATGTCTTTTGACGTTTGGGTTTGATTCTATGACAATGATGTGTATTATAGTTATAGAGTTTCTGATAAGTCTAAAATTTGAACAACACAGATAATGATTAATTTCTATTTGTGATGGCAACTTGTAGACTTAGCAATTGTGTCTTTCTGCTGGTGTGTAGATTAAACTGAAGAATGTGGATTGTTAAGCTTTATTGTCGAACATACAGATTCAGCATGCTCTTATATGGAAAGGTCATGGTCATGTATATTGCATGGCAGCTTCTTTAAATAAGTAATAAGCCATTGAATCTTCATTTCATTGACTACATGATTGTTTGCACACAGCAAATAGTCAAAGGACTAGCAAAGTGAATGCACACTCTGGTCCACTGCAGTTGCAAACATGCACAACCTGCAAAACTTCAGCATGATTTCTATAGTTGCAAGGACTGCATCTGTTTACATTTTACATAATTTATAGCTGCATATATTTAATCAAAATCATACTCAACTTCTTCTTTAAAGTGTGCAGGTATATACCAAGTGTTTATCCTTGGAAAATGGATCCATCATCAGCTCTACTCAACACTCCAGGGATTTCTAAAAGAAGTGTTGTTTGTGGTGCTGTCATATCCAGAAAATTCCTAATCAGAAGAACTCATCCATCCATATGTCTATCAAGCTCTTGAAATATTCTTGTTCTAGATTGCAACTTTTGGCTAATGTACTCATCACTTGTCATGCATGCAACATTTGCTTACACTTGCAATCAAATGCACAGAGTGCATGGAGTGTAAATACTAGAGAAGAAGTTTGAGGACACTAGCTGTGCACTATTTCTTATGATGTCTGTCTACAATGTCTGTCTGCATGTCTATATCCTGTCTAAAAGTCATGAAGAATTTTCATAAATCCCTAAAAAAACAAGGTTTAGAGTGTGCATGATTAAAATTGTTATCTAACTTTATCCAATGACCTAGCATCTTGACTGCCCATTACTTTCAATTCAGACACTGGAAAAGACAAAATAGTTCTAGCACCGATAGAACATGACGATGCTATATAAAAAATACCATTTTTTCTATTTCGACAGTTATAGTTCCAAGAAAGTCTACAAAAAATATTTCTTCCTCTTTCTCTCTCTGTTCTTTAATAATTGTGCTAATTGTTTTTTGTTGCAGTCTGAACATGATCAATATTTATCTGTTGCACCTACTGATAGAGCTCTCCTGAATTAAACCACATAATTATGATGAGAATGCATTCTTAAAACACACACATAAACAGTTTCCAGTTAAGGGGAGGGGGGGGGGGGAGGGGGGAGAGACCAGGTAGTAGTGCAACCAGGTGGTTTTGTTATAAAATATCATATCTTTGCAAACATTCATAACAAAACAACCTGGTCATACCAAATATAGAAAACCACCAGATATTTTCTCCAAGATTTTGGAGTGCACTTTAAGGGTTGCCCTACACATTGGCCTAAATTGCTGAATCCATACTTTTCAAAGTGGACTGGCTCACAATACAACTCTTTTGGTGTGGGAAGGAATAGAAGTCATTGCTCAATCCTTGAAGAAAGCTGTCTTTATGGACTTCACAAGGAGTAATGGGAGTATCCTGTATGAAATCAGGCGTGTTTGGTGGTTGGATTAAATTAAACACCTGAAAACACTAATAGAGTCATGTGCAGCTTGTGTGAAGCAGGCACCTTCTAATGCCTCGCTGCATCCTTGAGAGTAGCCCAGAAAACTGTGGAAATGATCTACGTCGTATTTGCTAGTTCAATACTCAAGAAGATTTTCTTTGCAGTTGTCAATTCCCACTTATAGTGGGTGGAAGTGGTCAGAATATCGCAGACCATAGCAGGTCACATGGTGGAAGTTTGTTCCACCTTGCGACTCATGGTTGCCTCTGGAAGCATGACTCAACAACACACCACAATTATTTACATCAGGTGTTTCTGCAGATTTTATGAAAACCAATGGAATTCGACATATTTGTTGTTTTCCATACCTTCTTTCATCCAAAGGTAAATCTGAGAGTTTTTCCCACATATTCCAATTTGACAATGTCTCACCATTTTTAGAAAATTTCTTCCTAATTTATCCTTTCAGTATGATAAGTAGCTGTATATAAGATCTTGTAGGTTATATGATGGGTTAAAATCTACGAACTACATGGAACTTATTGTAGCCTAGAATTGAACAAAAGGAAACAAAATCTGCATCATAAATAAGATGTCCTGTGGAGAAGTTTCAATGTAAATATATACCTCAATCTGTATAATGGCTAAGGACCAGCCAATTTATATTCATGAAGCCATAGTCAAACAGTTGGTCTATAGCTAAATTTGAAAGTAGTACATAGAGTTCATCTAGCAACAACCCAGCTAGTGAATTCATTTTTATTAACTCCTGTAGTGTTCACCTCCACTAGTACATCTTCAGCCAGACCCAATGTTGCCCTAACCTCTTCTCATCTTAAGAATTGAGTGTCTTAATTTCCTAACTTTGGCTCCTTGGAAGCACTAATTCGATCTACTACTTCTGGTTCAACCTACGTACTTAAGAACACTGATCACCTGAAAGGCTGATTATACCCAACTTCTTGTTATACTAAGGGAGAGATGTAGTAACTTTTAGCTACTGGATTTTATTACATGGGAACGTGTACGACATAATGATCCATTGCTCAACATTTTGTTCCTACCATATCTAGCATAGTCCGTAACTATAAGTTTTGCCACATTATTTCGTGTATATCTTGATTGTCATTTGACTGAAGTTTGAACTAGTTAGACAACATCACAGTTTCATAGTAGACTTTTGATAAATTTTTCACGTTCCTTTTTAAAATTGCTGCTTCTATATACCATCTCAAGAGTAGCACCAATATCCATAAATCGGAAAGCTTTACCAACTAAATATCTGCAGTCCGCTACATCCGGGAATGTTAGTTTTACAGCATAGAGTGGAATGATTGACAATAACATGAATTAAACTACACATTGCCTACAAGATATCTATTAGGGGTGTGTTTGTTGGGAAAAGAAGAACTCAATTTACAAATATAATTCTAAGGCAAATTATTTGTCCACAAACATTGTCCTTGTTGAAGTATAACTCAAATCTTTATTATAATTCTGCACTTCATGAAATAGAGAAGATTGTCTTAATAAAATACAATACAGAACTCATGCAAACATACACACCCAAATAACAAAATAGCACCAAATATACAAAAACAAACAAAATGAGTTTGTATTTGCAAGCTTTTTGTTTTCTAGGAGAACTCGGTGATGCAGGAGTTACGAATATCATTGTTGAGCAGGTATTAGGCGTGATTCCATGGTGTACTCTCGGTACTGCAGTGTCTTTGAGGTGGTGGAGAAGTTTCGAGAATGTGGTAAATATGTTCCTTGTGGCTCGATTTTTCAGCACATAAAAGTTTAGGAGAATTGATAGTAGGCAAAGGAGCAGGAATAGAGGGGAGAGGGGGTTCCAAGATATGGTAAATATGTCTGGATTCCAGCTGTTCATCTCTCTTGGAATAAGTATAGAACAGTATATTGATATAGGTTCTCATCTGCTCATTCTTAGCTACTTCAAAACAGTTTCTCTCAGTAATGTCAACTTTATTGGGATCAGCTCCAAGTCTCAGTAGCATGTGGACCACACGTCTATTTCCCTTCTGTGCAGCAATGTGCAGTGGAGTTGCATTGTTGAAGTCAGTGGCATTTACACTGCACCCTGCCTTAATAAGGGCAGTTAAAGATCCTTCCAGGTGATCGACTGAGCTACGCTTTTGGGCAGCATTGGTGACTACCCAGTGTATGGCTGAGAAGCCTCCCTTCAGGTCTGCTGTGACAACTTCTGCACCTCTAGAGATGAGAGATTTGATAACCTCATCTCTAGTATGCATGGCAGCATAGTGAAGAGCAGTCATCTGGTTCTGGTCACATGAGTTGACATCCACCCCTGAATCCACCAGTTGCTCCACTTTGTTCACATCTCCACGTGCACAGGCTGCCAGCAGTGCAATCTCCTCTTGCAGTTTATTTATCGCTGCCTCTATTTTGGCCTTTTTATTGGATGGTGCGATGTTCAAAAAGCGGCGTCTTTGGACAACTCTCAACCTACGAAGGCTGGCTGAACGAGGGTGATACCCATGTTGTGAACTGGCTCTACGAATTGGCTTGTGCTGAAACTGCTGTTGCTGCCATCTTTCCCAGTCCATCTGTGAGCGAGTGTAATTAGTCTTGGACAGAGCATAGCTTCCTACCTCAAATTCCGCTCTGCTTTCAGAGCTTCGTTCTTGATTAAATGAAATTGGAAGTACTTCGTCTCCACCAAAGGTTGGTGAAAGTCGACTAAGACTGCTACCCATCTCAACAGTGATCGTTGTCTATTCTAGCTAACTGAATCCTGTGTTTTATAGCTGGCGTTTCGGCATGCGCGCCAACTAAGGGAGGGACTAGGCTGTGGTTTACCATTTAAAGTAAAATATCTTTGCATACATTAATGTTACGGTCCTGATTTATATACTAAAATGTAGCCAGTACAGTATGTTTTCTGGTGGTATTTTGGGGGGTTTGGCCATACGTGTTAATCTTTTGGAACTACAGGTTGGAATGTGAAGTAAAATGACCCACCACTCATTCATGTAACAACTCACCAGCATCAAGTCTTGATTGGCTATAACAAGGCCATTGATAGAGCTGTACAAACACTACAACTTGCCAAGAGACTTTTTTTTTAAGTGGACTTATGTTCATGTGAAGTGGGTCTAAAATTATAGATAGAAACACTAAAAATCCCTTGTGGTTACAACTTTAGAGCTCCATAGATTCTGCACACTTTATTATATGAACTTGATATGAAGCTCAAATAATAGATCTTTCTGTGTGCTCTCTTTTGATATTAAAATTTTTCAACTATGCTAAAGTTACATGCAGCCAAAGTAGGAGTACCTCAAAATCTGAGTGCCTGAACTGTTTGTAGTTGTGGTTCCTGATTTAGCCAGTTGAAATTGTTATCTGTGGCTTGAGGAAGCCACAAATGCATGGTAAACAATGTCCTCTGTTTCAGTAATTAGAAAGTCTGCATCGAATGTAAGGAGTACTGCAAGTTACAGAAGGTCTATGCAGGTGGAGTATATACAAAATCTATTGTAGTATTCTATACCATTAATGAGTAATTTATCACATAATCCTAAAAAAATATCTTCATGGTTAGTCTTCCTCTATCAATGACCTAGCATAATGACAGGATGTTAAGGTCAATCAGATATTAAATAACTCTAACTTCGAAAAGGCATAATGATGCCATATCAATATTAACCTTAACTCTCTAGGTATTGTTCTGAGATTAAGACACCACTTTTCTGAGAACCTTGCTATGGAAGCTCTTTATCCAAACAAATAATAACTGTATATATATATTGATCACCTATATCACTAAATAACATGTACTAGGCAGTGCAGGAAAAGTGTAGAAGCCATAATTATTTAATATTGAGAGGCAGTAAAAACTACCTAAGGTATATATAGGTGGGATTATAAAGCGATACTAAATGGCTCTAACAAGTGACATGAAGCCACAACAATTTGCACACCAATATCCAAGTGAGCTTTGAACATCCTATTCGGTGAAATGCTGACAGTCATCAAAACACTTAATTTAGTACTGTGATGCACACGCCAAGCGTAAGACTGACACCTACCTGGCAATAATTCCACACCAAGAATGGTATCAATTTTTCTTGTCCATGATGGTACCTTGTCCCTAAGGCACTTCCTGTAATTCAATATGGAGCCTGGTGCCCATTTACTGGAAAAGGAAAACGTATTACAAAACTGCACTGTGTTAGGTATCGTCTACCTTGCGCATACCTATTATGCACACTTTGGTATGTTGACTAATTTGTTACACTCATCTTATGTCATTGCCCGAACAATTTATATCTTCTAATGGTTGTTGCATCACATGCCCGCTAATAGAGTTTCCATGTGTGTCTTTGTACTGTCATTAAAGTTTTAACAAGTATTGCTCTTGATTCATCTTGCTGGAGTTTAGCTATATGAAAAAAGACACCACACATATTTTGGTGGGTGTTACTTCACACTAGTGGTGTGTTCATAATTTTTTATGTGCAGCACATTTCAGTATTTGCAGTGTGGCTATTTCAATCCAGCATGCCATCGCCACAACAACTAGTTAGCAGCTATTTAAGGCTCGGTCTATTTCAAGTATATATATGATACGGTAATCTGGCAATTTTATGAGTCTGCACAAACTAAACAGCGGATGTGATCAATCCAAGACAAGTTGTCAAAGTTCATATAATTATATTCCGCTGAGGTGTGGGAACTCAGACGATAAGTAACTTAATCCCATACAGCATAGGTGGGTGCATAATATTCTAGCTATGCATGCTTTTGTTTTTATTGATATTTCATACTGATTTTGTTATTGTTTGTTTAATAATAGTTAACGGTTTTATTTATCAGTGTATAGCAGCCAGAGTATTCTTTTATGTTCCTACCTTATTATTAAGACTCCCTTCACATTTTTATAAGGTAATATTACATAAGCCTTTATAGAGTCCAATTAACAAACATCAATCTGGTGTATTTAGATCACTGTCTATATGATCTAGAGTTTGTGGTTTAGATTCTTCTAGTGATTCCCCATTACGAAATAGCAATTTGCAAATGTTCCCTTAATAGGAAAAGCTTGAAACTCTATGACCAGATTGGTAGTCTTTTGATGTTCATCGCCGATTATGTCATATTGCTATCTGAAGTTTCCAACATCAGTGTGTGGAGAAGATGAGGATAAGGTTTCGACGGTGACAAATGAAAAAATGTTATGCAGGTTAAAACAAGGAAGCACAAGCAGAGAGAGTGACTTTAAGTCTGAGATTATCATCAACTATTTCCTGGTGGACCTTACATGACTTGTATATTAACATTGATTGTGAAGGTCTTGCATGTGAGTACTTGCATGTGTCTGTGTATGTGTATGTGTGTGCATGTGAGTGGTGTGTGTGGCATGTATGTGTGTGCATGTGTGTGTGTGTGGGGGGGGGGGGGAAATCAGAGATTCCAACCCTCAGAAAAGTTCCAGAGATCTCGGTTTAGTGGAAGAATCTCTGGATCTCCAGAATGCTGCTGGAGATATCTGAATTTCAGACTTTTATTCACCACTGCAGGCGCTCTGAGTCTATGATGCATCATGCTTTCATCGTCCCAATAAAACAGATGAATGAGGTTGACTGTACATCCATGTGTACATCCAATAGTTTAATATGGCTTTGTCAGAGGGCGGTGGTCGTGGTGTGCATGAGAGAGAATCTTCTGGCGGTAAACAATAGTGTATCGATCATCAAAGTAGCCTAGCTTCATGTGTACATGCAATAGAGTTTCGGGAAATCTAAGGATTCTGACAAATTTTTCTGGAATTTGTACCCAATGGTCAGTTGTGTGTGTGTATGTGTGTGTGTGTGTGTGTGTGTGGCCAAAAATGGACTAATCTTTAAAACGTGTATTGGTAATCGTAAATAAGTAAGTGTATATTGGTAATCATCTATTAGACTTCATCATGCCATAGTAGTTGCACTTGATCCAACACATAAATTGTGAACATAAAAGTACATCACATCGCATTTCTTGTATTGTTAGTGACAGTCACAATGCATCATGTTGGTGTGCTTTATTAGAGATTTCATCGTAACATGAACATGAATGACGAAAGCTTAAATTGGGTCGCTCATGCCGGACCACTTAATTTTGTTTCCTCTGGGCCCTGTGTGTGTATGTGTGTGTGCACATGTGTTTACACCTTACAATCCTCACTTAGTCCAGTAGCTATAACTACGTTATTTTTGAACATGTAGCTATATGAAGTACATAAAGTGCTTGCTTACAAAGACTCGAGTTATTTGGCACACATTAGCAACCTGTTACAATTATAGACTTATTAGCTATCCTCTCTAATTGTTACTATGGCAACTAAAGCCCCAGAAGTTCAAAAGTTAAAAGTTATTTGGCAGTGCCATGACTTAGACTAAGGTTACCACATAAGGTTTTCACAGGAGCCAGGAATAGTGGGACCACCGGTGGATAGGATAATTCAACTGGACTTGGCACTTTCTGTCTGTCTGTAGAAATGGTTGGACCAGGAAGGATAGGGGTAATGTTAGTGGCGGGCTTATACCTACTTTGCATGTATAGGCTCACAACATATGTAGCCAAACATGGCCCAAAAGATTACTTTTTGTTAGTGATGTTTAAATTAAAAAAATAAAGTACTGGTGGGCTAGCAATGTTATCACTCTAATTTAGGTGTGCTATCAACCGATTAAACGGTGTACAGTTCCCATTTAAGGTGGTGTGAGTGACACACCAAAATATTTGGTGTGCTATCAACCTAATAATTTCCACCATTGCGATGGTGTAAACTACACACCTAAATATTTAGGTGTGCTATCAAACTATTAATCAGTGAGCTGTTGACACCATAATGATATATGTGTAACACACCTGGAAAGGTATGTTACAAACCTGAAAGATATGTTACATGGATAGATACATAGATATAGATATTTATAGATAGATACATATAGATATATACATAGCTAGATAAATAAATAGATGATACATAGAGATATGCATAGGTAGATACATAAATAGATACATAGATAAATACATAGAGATATACACATAAATAGATAGATACATAGATAGATATACATAGATAAGTTACTGAAGTACTACCATACAAGCGAAGAATTCAAAATGTTTGGAAGAGATTTTGAAGCTTCGTTGACAATAGTTTAGCTTAGATATAGCTTTGGAGTTTAGTGAGTGGCTGTCCATTACTGGCCAAACCAACAATGGGAAATTCTACCATACCCTCTCCTGTAGATTTTAAAGCTGAAAAGAGTTTTTCCACTCTTTAATCATTTTTGTGCTGCCTATTTACACCTTAGTGAAGGATTCAAATCATGTTTGGAGTCTTTTTGAGTAAATATTGACTGAAGCAACTGTTTAGGCAGCTAAGAAGCATGGGATTCATTCACATATTTATGGGTGAATATATGTTGAGTACAAAGATACATATATGCATACACCATGCAAAGCAAAATCAATTTTTCCACCCAATTCCCCTGTATGGGCTTGCTTCGCTCACAAATTAATGTGCATGTCATGAATCTTTGACACTTATCTTCTAAACATTAGGCATTTAGTGAAGAAAGAGAAAAAAACTAGAGCATGTTGATTATTTACATCATCCATCACTGTCGGCTATAAACCCTGCAGCCTGTTCTCACCTGCCTGTGCAGCAAATTTTATTGTATGAGGGCCTGTGGGGAAGGTGTTTTTGGAGCGCTTACGAGGGGGGGGTGTTATCATGGTCTTGGCTTGTGTTTGTACTATTTCTGGCTAGCTTTTTCTGCCATTTAGTAAGGTGGGAATTTATATTAACCATGCAGCCCATGTTTACTACCAGGAATGGACCTAACAAACTGTGCATATGTATCCTGGATCAGCATGATATGGACATAATTTTACGTGTCAAAAAAATTCTCCATTCAGGTCACGATCACCATTTTGGTGGTTTGTTTAGTGGGATAAAGTTCTGGAAGGAAGAGTCATTACTTACTCAAAGGTATCTCTGGAGGCAGTTCTTAATGGGTGGGGCAATTCTCAATGGTTTCTGTTCTTGAACTCAATAATGATCTCACAGAAGCAGGGTGGTGAGGTTTCTGTGAGTACGTGGTACACATTCTGAAGGTTGAAGATGCTTATTCCCCTCCCACACCACCCGCCAAAAAAGAACTGAAACTTGTGTCAATAACCGACACAAGAAACTAGCGCCAAGTTTTGGAGTTGCAACTGTCACCACAACTACATAGTTTCTCATAGGTCTTATGCAGAAATGAAATAATGATCCTCCCCTTTCAGCAGTATGAACGTATGGTGTTGACAAGGCATGACTGTCTGGAAATCTTGTCCCTTTTCCCTCTGTACTGCACGTAATGGAGACTAGCAGAGGAAGTAACATGTTCTTTTTGCTGATCAAATCTGATATATTTCAGAAACATAAAATAGCAAAGTCTGCAACCACAATCACTTGGATTCAAGATTGGTTCTGCCCAAAGAATTCTGTTTTTACGGGGGGATGTGCCAACACTTCTTCCTCCATAATTGCTTGGATCTGAAAATAAAAGGGTGAGTGAGGTAACAATATATACTATAATATATGGATGACATGATATTTTTGGAAGTTGTAATGTGTAGACTGGTCTGGTATACCATTCCTTATTAATTACCTGTGCACTATGCAGCCAGGCCGGTCTAATTTTGGCTGGCTTTTTCTGCTCTCTTGTAACAGGGTGCATCAGCTATATATTAATCATGCAGTCCATTCTCATTTGCCTATGCAGCACAGCCAGGCCAATCTGTATTCGAATCTGCTGCTATGCCAGCAGTTGGCCCATTCCCTTGATCATTCTCTTAACTTGATGATCATTACCAATTTTCATAAGCTGTATTATTTAAGGTGGATACCGGTTCATATTTTTTATGGATGAACGTACTGTGAATACATAATGCATAAATAGATACATAGATAAATGCACAAGACAAAAATGTTTTACTACTGTAAAAATAAAAAAACAAGTATTGACAAACAAGCATTTAGAAACCCTTTATTATATTAAAATAATGAACTCCAAATGTAATAAATATAACAAAAAGTATTATAGAGTTGGTGTTGATTATAACTATTAATAGGTAAAGTGTCTCGCTTCTATTTCGTTTTTTTAAATATAGTCGAGCTACCATATATGAGAGGTGCCTCAGTATAACACCAGAACTAAACGAACAATATATATACTATATATATATAATATTTGATACATATATAGGTATGTGTCACTACCAATAATAACTTTATATATATATATATATATATTATATATAGTCACATGCATTATAAGTAGTTACCTGGTTTTGTGAAGGTCTGTACTGTTAACTATTCTGATAAGATTTAACTCTGAGGAAAACAACTGATCATTTCTTACGAAAAAGTGCAGGAGTTGGTGATTCAGCTCAAATCTGTGCTGTTATCTAATTTCACAAGAGCAAACTTCTGAGGAAATCAACTGAACACATGCATTATAAGTGTATACTTACATGGTTATGTTGAATATTTGTGCTGTTAACCATTGTCAGAAGAGTGAAGTTAAACGTAGATATATAGGTTCCTGCTTACGGTTGGATGTCCTCTTGCTATAAGCCTAAAAAACCCTGAATTTTCGTCTTCAGGATCTTGTATCCATCAATGGGTCTATTTTTTCACATGCATAACTTGCAAATAGCATGTCCTTTTATCATAATTTTACTATCAGAAGACCCCAAACTGTCCAATACATTACAAGGTTGAATCGGTTTTCAAAGGTGATATTGGACTTGCCCTCAAGAAGTGCTTGGCCTTCTTTGAACATGAACTTACTGTTTATTCAAGCTGGATTGATAGCATCGTCAATGAACTTGCCTTCCTGATAACCCATAGCTACCCATTTTATCCTGCAATTGAAACTGAGTGTCTTCTGGTTGTAAAATTGTTATGAAAGGACATATTTACGCAAGTTATCAGAGGGAAAATGGATAAAAATATGATTTCTAGAAAATATAGTAAACAATTTTAGGTGAACAATTTTTTCCAAAATAAATCTCTATTCAGGTTATGATCACAATGCAAAATACATGTGATGACCCTTTACCATAGTGTTGGTACATGATTTTGAAATGGTAAAAGGTCGTTTAGCTTTTTCGATTGATGAACGTCATGAAGATTTTTTCCAGCTATCAAGAAACAGTTAGTCACATTCACTGCAATGCATTGGGATATTTACAGTGTTGTTAAGAATTTGGTTATGAATGGATTTAGAAGGAAATGCATAAAGAGATGGAAAGTCAAACATGTTTATTTTTTAATAATTGATGACTAGTATTTTTTTTACCAATGTAAGACCATGAACATTTAGAACACAATTTCCCCAGGCACAATATTGCACACATATGAGCATGTTTATTGTCTTGTGAACTTTTACTATAATTAAGAAAGAGGATGATTGCTGCATTGCATTGGAAAACTTGGAGACTTCTAATAGAAAAATTATAATGAATGCACCTATTCTATTTGATCAAGTGATGATATATAGTTAAAATATCCTTGAAAAGAATTTGATAGTCTTTAATGGTTTTTGGGATTGTTGGTTTCACTGATTTTATTACTTTGAAGTCAGCCAGTTATACTATGTACTGCAGCAAAGAATTTAATGCATACTGGAAGAATTGTCAGAGCAAGTGGCAGCCAAAAGCATTGTTTTGGATGCCCCAAACTGCCAAAGTTTATATATTAGGTGCATTGTTGGTAACCAACTTAAAAAAAAAGTTTATTGGGCGAGCAAAGTATGCTCTCAGTGGGAATTGGATGGAAAACTTGGTGTTGCAGAGCATGGCCTACCTAGGTATGTTTGTTCACCATGCATAAAAAATGTGAACTGGTTACCCACCTTAAATAATGTGGGCATATGTAAATCTGGAATGATTATCATAGTGAATAGAAAGAGATAAACTGGCCTGGCTCTACTGCATAAGTGAGAATGGGCTGCAAGGTTTAGCCATAAATAGAACCAACAACAAACCAAAATAAACTGAGAGATAGATACAATGTATATACATGCTAGAAGTGTTTGTTGGCGAGTGAAGGGAGCTCTGGGGAGTTGGATGAAAAACTTGGTTTTGTCAATCATGATGTATTGTATGTTTGCTATCTTTGCACCATACAATCAATCCAAAGAACACCCAGAGCTTCTGACCTGGCTGTTCTGCACAAGTGAGAATGGGTTGCAAGTTTGAATGACTTGTGTGATCCATTTCCAGATAGCAGAACAAACCAGCCAGCAATAATACAAACAACACCAAGATCATAAACACCTGCAAGCAGCTCTACCCAGGGAGATAGAAAGTGTGGCCTTCAACCAAGCCCAGTCAGAAATAAGGTCACTTACAATTATTGAGGACACATAAATTTTCACTGAAGCCCACCATTTTTTCTTGCATGAAGAGGGAGGTGCCACAAAGATGGGGCACTACACTGGGTGGGACTGAGGCAGCACACAATTGTTTGAGAAGAGCCTGAAGGTATCGGCCAGATCTGAGGAGGGGAAAAAAATTGCCTCCTTGAGATGGTTAGTTTTGAGATTAGAGAGGGGGGTTGAGCTAAGCTAGAAGGATTTAAGGGCATTGATTAACCATCAGCACTAATCAAAAGAAGGGGTGGGATAGGGTGAGATGGAGTGATGGGAAGAGAGGCCTAGGAATTGTTTCCTTTTTTAACCTAGGCATTGATGATAGTGGTGATCAGCAGACTCTACTTCAAGCAGAGACTCACGAGATCACCAGCTTTTCAACTGTGTATTCAAGCCTTAAACAATCTTCTCGGTGTCACGGAGACGGTTTCTCCCTCCTCTGAGAAGAGTGACAAGGATGTACCTGGCAATCATGAAGCACCCACTCTAGGCCTCAGGAGCAGCACTAATAGCTCAAAAGAATCTTACTTACAAGACAAGTCCAGACATTCCTGGACCCCTTAGGGACATAACGAATAGTAGGGTACATCTACAAAAGAATTACCTGGATATTGGGGAAGATGATGGCTAAGGGAACAGGGTCATTGGGAGTCACGTGGCTAATGCCTAAGGCAACATTGGATGGCACAGGGCCAGAAGCAGAGTTGGGAAAAGAGGACGCTTGAGTAGAAGACTGTGGGCTAATGAAAGAGGGTCACAGAGTTCTGACAAGAACCATTTCGGGAACGCTGGCAGTTTAGGCAGGGTTTCTTCTGCTGCAAGTAGGAGTTGCTGACAGTGACCACTGCAATTACACCAGCAGCAAACCATAACAAGACTGACTACAAATAGCGTAGCTAAATGGCTAAGGACAGCTAATAACTGGAAAAACTACATGGGCAGGCTAGAGGATATCTACTTCTACACTAAATGATTAGTCATATTTAAGAGATTGAACATCCAGAGATTAGAAGCTAGAGTGCATGGCCTGGTTGTGCTTTGTAAGTGAGAACAACTTAATAGCTAACACACTCCCTTATACCAGATAGCAGAATAAACCAAAGAAACCAAAAACCTAATAATCCCGCCAGAAGCCCTCCAAAACCACCACCCCCATAGTCCTTAATACCAAAATAAATTTCCTGTGCTGGCACTTGAGAATGGGCTACAAGAAATGCTCGAAGCGAGCCCTGTGAGGAGTTGTATGGAAAACTTGGATTGGTGTATGTTTACATGTATATATTTATGTACATAAGTTTACCACCCAAAAGAATGTGTGCGGGTCACCCACTTCAAAGATTGATAGAGTGAATACCCAGAGAATCACAGCTAGACTGGGCTGGCTGTGTGATACAAGTTAGAATATGGTTTAACATGACCCCTTACCAGATAACATATTAATCCAGCATGAAATAGGACAAGCAACAAACCAAGACCGTATTTAACCCTGCAAGTCCCCCAAAAATACCTCTGCCATAGGCCCTCAAACCAATAAATAAATTTGCTGCAGTACATGGTGAGAATGGGGTGGCTGAGAGCAAAAACTGATAGATATTCTGTTCATCAACATGCTCTTCTTCACTTTGCCACTCAATATCTAGCATTCATCAAGCGAAGCTAGCCCTCAGCAGAGAATTCGATGGAAAACTTGGGATGCAGTACCGCATGGCATAAATTTCTCTCTATGCACTGTATGTTCATCACCCATAAAATGTGAACAGGCCACCCACCTTAAATAATGTGGACTTATGTAAAACTGGAATGGTCATCATAGTGAAGAGATTAATAGAGTGAATGCCCAGAAATAGTAAGCTAGATTGGTCAGTACGAATATGAACAGGTTGTACAGTTTTAATGACAGTTGCAGAGCAAGACAGCTGAATAGGACAAACAACAAGCAAAGACTAATAAAAACCCACAAGCCCACCAAATCTGCAGCCCACATAGTCTCTCATACCAAACAATAAATAAATATAAAATAAATTTGCTGCACTGGCAAGTGAGAATGGGTTGCATGGCTGACAGGAAAGGACGATGACATAGTTACTACGTTCATCAACATGTTCTAGCCTTTTTCATTTTCTTTGTGCACCACTCAATGACTAGCATTCATTACTTACTAATATGGCATGCTTGTTTAAAGACATTTTGCGAGCAAAGCAAGCCCTCAGTGTGGAAAAATTGGTATCGTCGCGCATGACATACCTATGTATGTATGATGTGTCTAGCTATCTATCTATGTACCTTACATTCACAACCCATAAAAAATGTGAATGGGTAACCCACCTTCAATAATGTGGGCCTATGAATATTGGGAATGATTGTCACAGTGAAGAAAAAAACACCAGGAGATTCGAAGCCAAACTTGCCTGGCTGTGCTGCACAGTTAATAACTGATGTGACCCCTTACCAGATAGCAGAATAAGTCCGCCAGAAATAGGACAAACAACAAATCAAGATCCTAACAACCCCCCCCCCCCCCCCCCCCCTTCAAAACCACTTCTCCATAGACCATCATACCAAAAAGTAATAATTAAATTTGCTTCACAGGCAGGTGAGAATGGACTGCTCTGGATGACAGGAGAGGATGATAGACATAGTTACTTCATCAACATGCTCTAGCTTTTTACTCTTTCTTTGCTTGCCACTCAATGCCTAGCATTCATCACTAGCTTTTTTATGGGTGAACGTACCTAGATATGCCATGCCCAGCAATGCCAAGTTTTCCATCCAATTCCGCACTGAGTGATCGCTTCGCTCTCCAATAGAGTGTAGTTTTGTCCACTCGCTTTGGTATGCAATATCACCGGTCTCAATACTAGGCGGAATCAGTTGACATCTTTTACCCAATTCCTTTTCCCTTCTTTTCTATATCCAATTGGTACTCATCCAATTGGTACTCAAGGTACCCTGTTCGACTCTTGGAAGGAATGCATGTGGGCGTAGCCATATGTGTGTTAATGTTGTAAGATCACAAACAGTTGGGTGGTAGGAAAAGATTGGTTAACAAGCTTATAGCCAAGAACAACATATATACAGCACAAGGGGTGACTTAAAGTGGTGAGCATGAACCTCATTGGTGAGAGGGTTTATATTTGAATTCATAGTAGCATACTTGTGGCCTAGTTGCCTTAATTAGTGCAATTGATATGTGCCCATATCTCGTGGTCTTGTGATGTGGTGGGTCCATCCCACAACATTTTAGAGGCAACCGGATACCACATCAGCTTGAACGCACTCCTGCAACAGAGTGTGTGTATCTCATCTTACTATATACACGGGAACTCCTGTGGGTGTGTCAGTAATTGTTTGCTTTGGTACTCAAGGTCCGAGGTTTGGTCGCAGGTGGAATTATTCTTCATTTTCCAATCTGCTGCTATCTCTTCCCTCTTTTTTAAATTTCTCCCCCTATTCAGTACACAGAAGCAGGTCCAACCAAATGCTAAAATTCCAGGCAACTTGGAAACTTTATTGGAGAATCAGTGAAAATTAGATGGAGCTCTTCAAATTCTTTCTAAGCAATCCAATGTAAAGGCAAGCAGGTGATTTCTGCATTGGGAAACTGGTCTTTCTTTATTCCAGATAATGTTGGTCACCTTTCTCCATACATGCATGAAGAGGCCAATATAATTCAAGGTTACTACCACATGCAGCACATCCTGCAGAAAATGATGCTGGAATGATGCTGCATGCCATTGATATCAATGTTTGTATGAGATTAATTAGCAGCTCAGGAAACACCTAATCTATACCTTACAACTTTACCATAAGTAGCAGTTGGGGAATCCCGATGTCTTTGAATATGATGTATGAAATTGGAGAAGATGTAAGTGTGCATTCTTCATGTCTTGAATTAGTGAATGGTTGTATTAGGTTTCTAAGTGCCAAATTTGATCTGATCAACTACAATATCCCACATGCCTTAGCAACCTTGTTGAGTCACCGGAAAGCAACTGGGTACACCCATTAGAAACATTGCTGAGTCACTTGGATTGGCAGTTGGGTAGAACCATGGGTCATAGCAAAAGCTCCAGGACACAGTAGGGAGAGTATAGTATAACCATGGGCCGGAACACCAAACCAGTTTGCTGGAGCAGTCCGATTTGACCATTTGCCAGGTCAGAAACAGTGCGAGCTCACTGGGAGAGCATAGAAACAGTGCTGGATCACTTAAAGGACTAAAGCAACTGTCTGATCACAGGGAGAGCTGTAATAGAGTCGTGTTTCAGCAAAAGCCCTGTTTGAAGAGCATATGGGACTACCATAGAGGCTGCTTGGTGGGTATTAGCATTAAGCACACATCTTTTGCGGCACATTTCCACTGTTGATTCTAACCCTTATATTCGGTATCCATGTGACACTCTCTTATTTGAACTACCATCCTGCTCAAGCCTCAGTTTCTGGAGGTGTGCACTGTATAGAAAAACTGACAAAAAAAATATTTGCACTGCATATATATATATATCAGGATGAGCAAACATACTTGTTGGTTGTATGCTCTTGCTAATTTGTGGGACAGGACATCTGTTAAAACTGCAACCTTTTATAATACTGCATAAGCAGTTAGCTACCCCATGAGCAGCAGTACTACATGGGTTTGGCATAGAAATTGAACTCCCTCTTACCCCTGCAGCATACAACACCCATATAGAGAGCAAGTAGGAAGAGATGGTAACAAAGGATCTCATCTCCACAAGTCCTTAACCTGATGGCTGCTTTACCAGAGTATTGGATCAACAGCAAACAGATTGGGTTATAGGCAAAGTTGAATTAGCACATAAGAAGCATATTGTAGGGTATTCTGCCACCAGCTATAAGCATACCTACATCTAGTGGCATAAGGGCAGTGCATCAGCAGTTAAGCATAATTGTGTGTAACAGTCCACACTGCAGTATCAGCAAGTGCATGAGAGAAGGTTAAGGATGTGATTTGCAGGACAAGGTGATGGCCTCAGCAGTTAGCAGAGGTTACTTAAGCATGTGTGAGGTACTGTTAAGCACTAGAGCAGCTAAGCTTGGATACACTTGGGGGGAGGCGGGGCGGGAGGGGGGGAGGGGCTGGAAATAGAGATGAAAATAGAGAGCAACGGTAGTGAGTTATGGCATTCACGTTGTATCTATTGGAGGTTTCAATTCATATCTCCCAAGTAGCTATGTTGCCAGACCTTGATAAAGTTATTATACATATAGCTAACAGGTGAAATTAGCTGAGTCAAATGGGGATAGGGAGCTAGATTAATAAAGAGCCCACCCTCCACCCCGCCCCCTCACCCCCTTCTTCCAACTCCAAATCTCCCCCAGAGACATGATAGGTTGTCATGTTGAGAAAAATGTCTTAGCCTGATAAGGTTCTGGTGATCCAGGCAATAAGCACCTAAGGAAGACGTGATGAGCCAGCAGGACCAGTCAGAATCGGTCAGAGATTAGTTGGCTCATAAGGTATGGAACATTCCTGGCCAGGAATTTGGCGTCACCTGGGAGATACATTGCCACTAATGATTGCACAAAGCCATATTGCTGCTCTCTATGTCTGAAGGCCAAGCTCTTAAATGGGCTTAACTATTGATGCTATCTGTTATGCAGCTCAACTATAATGCAGCTCATTTGTCAACCTCTTTTAGTTACTGAACATCTAACTCATAGGGATACTCCTGCCCAGGTCCTGCTGGCTCAAGGCTGCTCACAGCTTGACCTTAACATGCTGCTCATGCACTTATGGCTAGACAGTGGCCAGGCACTGTTGCTAATGAGCTTAACTGCTGACACAGAAATTAATTAATTTTCTCCTTTTAAAGGGGGGGCAATATACCTAAATGAGTGTGATTATGTAGACATCTTTACCATTTTCATGTTTTTTACTAACTATTTGCCTAGTGTTTCTACAAGCAATTTAAACCAAAACCAACTTACAAAGAGGGCAATAAGGGACCATAAATTAAACCAACTCAAAAAGAGGGAAACTAATGGGAACACAAGCTGAGAAAACTGCTTCAAAACTGTAGATGCAGTGGCTAGTAATCATGTATTACTAAGTGTTTGCTTCATCAGTGGTGCACATGATCTCATGGCATGTCTAGATGGGTGGCCTCAGCATGCGAGTAGAAATTCTAGGGATGACATCGATACACTAAAGAAAATGACTAGCAATCCCTATTTAGTTCTTGGTCTTTGAACACAGAATATCAGTATGGCTTGATTCATTAGAGGTGCAGTAGGAGGTATGTTACTTAGGTAGGAACCTATTTACCCATTACATTATATTCCCCCAGATAACAGATGTTGCCTAGCCTGGAATGATCACTACCTTGTGAGCCAAATAGTCTCTGGCTAGTTAACATCAACATATTTAACCAGAAGAGCAAAACAGGAGAAATGCATACAGATATTATGTACTACAATTAGGAATTGCATAATGCCAATCCTCACACAGGCAATTACGAGCAAGGCATACATAACCAGCTGAAAATACTGACCTGGAAAAGCTATGTTACTATAGTGAAAAAGTGAAGGACATTATGCCCTAGGAAGTATCAGCCCTAGAAGCTGGGTTAGTGAAGGGCATAGATCACCAAGTGTTATGGGGTTAAAGACATCGCACACAATGCTGCAAAACAGAGTATGGGGTTAACAGTAGAGATACACAAGAAAAAGGACTGGAAGGATAATTTAGAGTCAATGTACCCAATGGTTCCAGTAGAATCTGCTGCAGTTGTGAACCAGTTACCACGGCTTTAACCCCTTATCGACCCTTTTTGTGAGTTGGCTTAAATTCGTGGGAATGCAGTCAGACTTCCGTCTTCCTTTCTGTGTAGGTGGCAATCCGGAAAGGATGCCCTTTCTGGATTGCCACCTACATAAGAAGGAAGAGGAAAGCTGACTGAAATAGTTTACAGAAAACCCACGCACACCAACCGGTCATCCTATCCAATGTCAGAAGAGGAATGGTGAAGAGCTTGTATGATAGATCCAGGACAGTATAGTGACTGAGAAGGAGGACCTGGGGAAGGAAGACTATAATTAGAAAATAGTTATCCACAAGCCTTCATCGACCTTTCATCTGCATCTAAAAGCAGAAAGGAAGATAAGTACAAAGTACGCCAATATAGGCAATCAGGGAGAAGGATCCTATGATAGTAATTCCTTATGTAGCAGGGATGAGTGAAGACATCAGGCGGGTTTGCAGGAAGTTCTACATCAAAGTCATTTTCAGATCAGGAAGAACTCTGAGGACACAACTGAGCAGAGTGAGGGATACTTTACCAACTGTATGCACTCATGTTTTGTGTACTGCATCCCTTGCAGCTCAGGTAAGTACTAGGTGAGACCAACAGAAGACTGGATACCAGAGTGAAAGAGCATCAAAATGCCTTTAAAAAGTGTGCTAAAGCATTTTTCTAAACGTGCAAAGGATAATGAACTTCCTATTTTGTGATAGGAAGCCACCATCTTGGACCTGGCCTGAAGACAGAAGGAACTGCTAGTGAAGGAGGCATGCACATTAGCCAGCATCAAAGTTTGAGAGGTTCAATCAAGAGTGTGGAAAGCACTTGCCTTGCTGCCGGGGGGCCACTCTCAAAGGCCTGAACTTGCCATGACCACATAATTTTTCTATATTTAGCATTCTTTGTTGATGTTTTAATATCAACCATGTGAATGAACTCGGAGTTGACATAATAACATTACAATAACCTTCTCATTAATCAACTCGAAATTGTATTATCTCATGATGTTTCGACTAGATGTTCTAGCCTTCATCAGTAATTATTCTAGATGAAGGCTAGAGCATCCGGTTGAAATGTCAAGAGAGATTACCATTTTGAGTTGATTATTGTCTTTATTATTATTATTGTTGTTATTGTTATTGTTATTATATTATTATTAGTTTTATTATTATTATTATTATTATTATTATTATTATTATTATTATTATTATTATTATTATTATTATTATTATTATTATTATTATTATTATTACTACTACTACTACTACTACTACTACTACTACTACTACTACTACTATTATTGTTGTTGTTGTTGTTGTTGTTGTTATTATTATTATTATTATTATTATTATTATTATTATTATTATTATTATTATTATTATTATTATTATTATTATTATATATTATTTTATTTTTCATTTTGTTTAATATTATTATAATTTATTATTATTATTAATATTATGATTAATATATATATATATAAACAGAATAACAAACAAACATTAACAAACAACAACAAACAAACATTAAAACAAAAAATCTTAATACACTACTTATAAAAAATAATCGTCATTACAACTAAAGCTGGTGCCCAGCACAGCTGCAGTGTAATTATTTTATTTGTTCCTTATTTTATTTTATTATTAAAAATTCCACATCCGGTTCACGTGCAGTTCAGTTGCTGGACGCATGTCCCAGGGTTGTGCTTTGAATCATGTGGTGAATAGTATATAACATACACACTCCAGTGTTGTATATATCTCATGAAGTTGAGTCGAAACGTCTAGGGAGCAAATGAGGTCATTTGATAATTGGGTCTTTTAGTGCTACGGGACAATTTTGAAGAATCGCTGCAGGTATTTACAATTTGAGGCCTTCTAGCATTTACCTGCTCTACTTAATGCACTGAGAACTCCAGAACGCATCTCAGTTCCTTTTTTATGATTACTATATACATTATTGTACTACTAAGTTTACTTGGCTGACACCTGTACACCAGCACAGAAAAGAAAAGAAAACGAAAGAAATCTAAATGAGTATATAGTAGACAGAGATAACCATTATATACTTGTTGGGCAGTTATTTGGCCTGTGTGAGTCATTGCTAATGCTCACTCAATGTCTTTCCACTTCATTAAGTCAATGAAGATCAATACCTGCTCATGATCAGTATAAACAAAAGACCCACTGACTTTTCTCTCAATATAACCTCCTTCATGAAAAAGTGAGGAAGCATTACAAAATGACCATGCCAAAATGACCATGCCAAGAAGGTGAAATGATGGCTCATTCTTCTCTTGAGAACCTGCTTTGGCAGTGAAAAGCGTGAATGATTAGAAACAATTCCAATTATACTCTGAACTTTGTTTCATCGTTTTGAAGCCATTAATCCGGTTTTAAGATTCTATCAGAAACTTCGGCCATTCTTGAACTTAAAGCTAGCTTTAGACCTCTAGGAGCTGCAAACCTAATAGTTGTGAGGTTACTAAGGTAAAATGAGACTAGCATCATCACAGCTGAATTTTTGTTTTCAATGGCGTCTAGTATATATATCGCGTACACAGCCGGGTGCCAGGCGGTGACTGAGTGATGAGAAAGAGGAGAAGAAGTCTCTACCTGTTTGCTTTGGAGCCTGGTTTGAACCATTCTGAAGTCGAGACACTGAGCACAGAAGTTGAATCAGCGTGAGTGATGAATACCTTGAAATTGCCAACTTCATCACAGAGCTAGAGAGCGGTTAGAAAAGCAAAACGTCGTGAGATGCGTGCGCGTGCGAGCGTGTGTGTGTGTTCCTATGTTGACAGCATCCTCATTCTTCCTTCTGGTGCCGGTAATTATATTCATACTATTTTAATCAATTTGTGGTTTGTTGCTACCATTCATTTGCAGAAAGGGAGTGAGGTGAGTGTATCTGAACGATGGTGTGTGCTCTTGCACTACTGGCTGTAGTGTCACTCACTGCTTCAGTGGATTTGACTAGTGGATGTAGTAGTAGCACTCTCCCCACTTCTCAACTGGAAATATTGTCCTATTATAGGGCAAATACGTACAGATGTAAAGGTTAGTAAAAGATCTTATTAATTAGGTATCCATGATGATGTGTCTGTAACTACCTGCTTATTGTGCAGGAAGTAATGCAGAGCCATTCTATTCTGGGAACAAGCTGTTGGCTGATTGCAATGAGGGTATTGCTAATATTACCCTTGAAGGTGCAAGAGAAAGCTCAGCAGCAGTGGTGGCTAGGTGCACACTTCCAAATGGAGATTGCTCAGAAGTAGTAAGTTTTATAACCTGAACTACATAAATTCTGCAGGAAATAAGTAGGTTGTCAATACATACTACTTTGAGGGTAGCTAATAAAATATGCTGCACTATATTATATTGGTTAACTAACAAAAAATCCGGTGTAGGCTCTTCTTGACCTGACTTAATGCAGGCCGTTTAACAAAGCTTGTGTAAACTCAACTTTGAAGATTAGCATGTCCAAACCCCCCCCCCCCCCTCTAATATCCTTTGCCTATGGTCTTAAATGATAATTGGAGAGTATGCTTACTATTCCGTTTGTTGGTTTGACCCACTGTTTATTTTTAAAATGGCAAACGACAAATCCAAGCTCATGTATGGGCTAAAACTCACATTATCAGCTTCTTAGCTGCCTAAATGTTTATTTTGGCTGCTATTAGCTCAAAAAAGACTATCAACATGCTTTTAATTCTCTGCTAAGGTAGAATACAGGAAGACCTTAGTATGAAGAAACGCTGAAATTTTCTTTAAGGAGTATCATGTATGTATGTGTCCTTTGTTATTTCCTCAAATAACTTGTGCACTATCGATAGCGGAAAAGAAACATTGCTAAGGCCAGTCATAAGTGATGCAATCAAGCTAGCTCATGTTTTTGGGGGATTAGAATTGGGAAAAGATCATTCAATATACGGATGCTTGTTATCCATTATGCAGCTCGATTTGAAGAGAAAAATCAGTGATTTACTGACAAGTATAATCAAACAAGAGCAGGCGATTATAAAACATTATTTGCATGTGTGCTTTAGCAATAAATAGCATATTTAGAGTTGTCATGTGCAACTGTTGCCAAGACATTGAAGGAGGCTGTAGCTGATTCTTTGCTGACTCCAATAACAAAATCCTGCAAGGTATGGTATGTGGTGTACATCAAAAAAAATAAGCAGATCTATGGTTCATCTGTGCTCCTTGATTTACTTCTTTAATTTGCCACAATGTTGTACAATAATGAATAATGAAGGAAGAAAAAAGAAAAATATATATATAAACAAGCCCAAAAAATAATTAAATAAGAAGGGAAACAAGGGTGTAACCATGTAGTCAATTCGATGACCCTTTACTATCTTTTTTTTGAACGGTGGTGATTTATATGGTAAAAGACATCTACATCTAACTGGTTGATGTAGACCACAACCAGTTAGATGACCCTGACATGGAAGGTGATAATGAGGTGGCAAACAATAGAATTATCATAAATAACCAATGACATTGGATATGAGCTATTGTATGCTGATCTGCCATCCATCATCAAGTTGTCATCAGAATGGCAGTCTACCTATTCATCCATATCTGACCATTTTTTGGTAGACACTGACAAATCTGTGACAAGTCCTGAACCATCTAGCTGAGCAAGCAGTTACATCAATGGTTGAGCAAGATGACAACTAAAATTAATTGCAAAGAGGATCCGCATGTCTTGAGGTCAGGGTACACTAGCAGGTCCTCCCTTCCAGCACCATCAAACAACAACACATTATTATTTATTTTTAAGGCCATTGACAGAAGCATGTGCTAGAACTAAACTCGGTAATTCTTTAACTAGCCAAAGCAAAATTACCAAAGGGGAAGTCCTGCAATAGTTAAACTAAAGGTAGGAGTTGGACACAAAGATACTATCAAAAATACAAACAAAACTCTGACTCTGTAGCTAATCTGAAAGAACTTGCTAGTGGTACCAGTCAGCAGCAAATATAACAACATTTAGTCCCTCTCCCATAGTGCAAGTTATTAGCCCTCTTACTGGCATAAGCATCATATGTTGCGGGGACCAATGGGTGCAGCTGATTAAAAAATAACTAGATAATCTGGGGGGGAAACCCTGAGCATGCCCAGAGCATTGCTCTATCACAGTGCCTAGATAATATAAGGAATGTAGGACTTCAGTAACTATGGTAAACTTTATGTCAAATTCACTTCTCTTTTTGGAAAATAAATAGCAATTCACTAAAACAGTTATTAGTCAACTTTTTCTGAAGTTCATTGTAATGCCATAGAATCCATGAGGTGAGCTGTCGTCAATAATGGTATAGGTGGTCTTTTTCCTACAGTATCTAGTGAAGATTTTGATGGCATTGATCATCAGTATCTAGTGAAGATTTTAATGGCAGTGCAAGGTAAATAGCTAATGATGACTAGATGAAATTAAAAGCATGATAGCTATATATAAAGCTAGCATAATATATAAAGGTAGCATAAAGCCAGCATAGAGTCTTTACAAAACTTTTCCTGGCAATTTCCCAGGAATTTTGTAGGTAGCTGAACAAGACAATATATTCTGTATTTCTCAACCATTCTCATTCATCTGACTCCGTGAGTCAGAGGCACTGGAAATTATTCCTGCTCATCATGTGTGTGGTCACGGTCGAGCCATGGTGCAGTACTCAGTCCATCTACTGGTGGCTCTGTTGCTCGTAAATATATCCCCAGTGGGTTTGTCTTTCACAACCTTCCTCGTTCATCCAACTCTGATGGGCATAGGGAACCTTTCTTGCTCATCACGGCTGTGGTCACAGTCGAGCCATTTCTCACAGCCAATCTTCTAGTGGCTAACATATCTGAAGCACAGGCAAACTTTCCTGCTCATCACAGCTGTGGTCACAGTCAAGCCGTTTCTCACAGCCCATTTGCTAGTGACTCTTTTAAGATCCAGTTAGAGGTTAGAGGTTCCTGGACTAGTGAGAGGGTTAAGGTAATAGGCAAGCATTGCCTGCATCAGGAAGAGTCTAAAGCAAGGCCTCCAGGACGGAGATAACTCCAGATCCAACTCAATTCAACTAGCTATTAATTTTTTTGTTTTAGGTGGTAAACCAGCTAACAAAAACTAAGGAAATATGTCATACCTTCTTAAAAAAGAGTTCCTGTCCCATTTGTGTGAGCTATTGATCGAAGTTGTATGACCAACTACTGCCTCATCAGGAAAGATGACTCCTAAACAACTTCTGCCATGCATCTTCTTGATGTGCATTGTTGATTGAATACATGAAAGCATAACACGGAGTTCAACATAAAAATGCATAATTGATAACTGTTGAAACTTGTAAGTGTTTTTACCACATTTTCTTGCTTGAAGTATGTTGCAGATAGAGTGTATAGCCGATCAGAGCAGGATTCAGGTATATACAATTTCGAAGAATTTTTCTCGGCCTTTGACCTTATGTTAAAATATTATTTTGCATAAAGTGAGCCCTTTTGTTATATCCTATTAGCTGAAGATGAAAAAATGTCATCTTTGCCATCAGCATTTGCCTCTTCTGACATACGCTGGATCAGTAGCAGCCACATCAGCCACATCTTTCAGATCATTTCTTAATTTCCCTCCATTTTTTTCCCTTTAACCACTTAAGGACGGATTTTTTTTCCTATTTCAATGCCCCTGGACGGGATTATTTTGAGTTTTATTTATTTATTTTTTTAACCTTTTTTTAATGGCTTGAAACTGTGAAGATATGATCAAGGTTGACCAAAAAAGGATTTGAGTCATGAATTTGCACATTTCACCCCAATTTCACCCCAATTTAGAACCAAAAATGATGTTATTATTAAAAAAAGACATTATTTGCTGAATAATATATAGTCTTATAACTTGTTGGTATGATTGTTAGATGATTATAATTGTTAGATGACAAAGGAAGTTACATTATCTCCCATCACCAAGTTCCTCTGATCCACTGCTTGCAAATACACCGTCGATGACTTGTGAAAGCATAAGGCACGATCTTTTCTTCGAAGCCATGACGATCCGATCGACTTGTGCTGCCGTGCAGAAGTAACCACCACTCATTAGACATGCGCAGCTAGGTTTTACTAGCCCTGTGCTTTCGATCTATATATAGGTCGACCTGATTATGAGTATTTCGTCATCCGCCATGGTAGAAATAGATATCTGACGAGTATTTCGTCAACCGCCGTGGTAGAAATAAATATTCAGACGAGGATTTCGTCATCCGTCCGCAAGTGGTTAAAAACTTATTTATTTTTATTTATTTTTTATTTATTTTAACATGCATGCATATTTGCTGCTAAATAATGTTTCCTTCCATCACCATCATCAACTGTGGCTAGCTAGTACTGAGTGCCATAAACAGATTGTGTACACTTATGATAGTGTAACCGATTGACTCTTCTATTGATGAGGAAAGGGTAGGAAGAAAGGAGTGAGACGGATAATTTTCAAATATAGAGTTGATTGCATGGCCCTGTAGTAAGTAATCTTTATTTTGTCACTTGCAGAGTGGGTTGCTGCTGTATCTTCAGACGTACATTGAAATATCCCTACCAGAGAACTCTACCGATTGCTTGTTTGCAGCGTGTTTTCGAGACCCTAACAATATTGACAATCCCTTTTACTACGTTAATCTAAGTCAATGTAAGTTTAAAAATAAAAATACCAAAGTCTTATTTTGGATACCAAACACATTAAAGCAAAACCATAATGACAGCAAACACGTATTAGCATTACTGTAATGTAGGCTTGTCATTACCATCGATACTAACCAACATTGAATGAGGCAAGGTTAATTGTCAACAATTTTTTTTCTTCATTAACTTATTATATGTTCAAATGGCAACAGTTGTTCCCTTTCTAACCCTTCCTCAGATTGAATGTTTGCCTGGAGACAAATATGTAACCCTGGCATAATGCCTATTTCTTTCAATGACATAACATATACAGTATACACTAGCTGAAAAGTGACCCCAAAGACAGTGTTATTAGGGCTTGCACATACAGCAAGCTTATATGCCCTCTGTGTGTATAAGCCCACTGTAACTGTACCCCTATACCTGCGCTATATTATGTGTGAGTGCCTATTGGGGAAACACACAGACAGAAAGGACCAAAGCACGGGAAGTAATACAGTGCCACCCTTTATCTGCACTACATTGGTCATTATGGCTGTTTTAAAACTTTGGGGCATGATATGGCCAGAGGCAATCCCACAAGAAGGATATGTGTTAGTATTGAGCCTACACACGAGCTTACCACTCAGAAAGTATTACTGTGTGGAAGTTTACAGATTTTGCCTAAAGGCTGATTAATAACTTGACAGTGACCAAGCAGAGTGTTGCATTCCTCTTGCATTGCACTGCATCACTGGTTCAATCACATCACATTTTTATTTCTAGCCTTCTAAAATGGACATTGTCAGCAGTGAATAAGAGTGTGATTTGATGTTTTGGGCTAGGAGGTAAAGAGAAAGGAGGATGTTGGAGAGCTATAGCTACAACTAGCTCTAGCTAACAGTATAGTTATATTATTCATTACTTTTATGGCTTTAGAGAACAATGAGTTGGGTGTGACTATAAAAGTATGATGGATTATTGTTATATAAAGGTCGACTGGTATTAAACTAGTCGTCATGCTAAAGTGTCAGTAGATATATAGCAGATAGTCGAATTCAGAAGTGAGAGAGAGAGTGAGTGGAGAAATTTGGGGAAGATGCATCGGAACACTTGAAACAGGGGCAGAAGAAGTCAAAGCTACAAAGGTTATTACAAATGAAGTTAGTGATGAAGTGAGACCACAATTAATTGCTTAGCAGTAATATTTAAAAAAATCTATTCGAGGGAGAGCATTCCATAGCCGGAAATAAAAAGGAGTCGTTGTCTTGTTTTTTTTATATACAATATTTAAGTTTGAGGGATTTAGCAGCTCTAATGGGACCTTCGATGAGTATTACATAATTTCTGATGTTGAAATAATGAATCGGGTGTTATCAATTTGATAAAAAGAGCTTTTGATTAAGATCTCGCTATTAAAGAGAAGAGTCCAAGAGTTTCCAGATTTTTATTTTGAAATATAATCACAGAGGATGAACTTTGTTGCTCTTCTTTGTATCTGTTTCAACGTCCATTTTGTGTGGAAGCCACAATTGAGAACAGTGTATAAGTTTGGATGTACAAGAATAATACAAGATTTCCCTCGCCTTGATTGAGCCTGAGCTATAGCTAGGGAATTATTACCTGACATGCTAACAGCTTCCAGAAATTATCCTTTGGCTCATACATCCCATAAGTTTTTTTAAAAGACTTGTAGGCTCTTACATCTCTGAAATGATATGCCACAAACAAGAGAAGCTTCTCGCCATTTTAATTGGCTTCTCTTCATCAATCGCTATCTACCAGCTAAACTGAGTTGCTGCAGCACCACTGCACTTCAACAATGCTTGAACTCCACTAAATTAAGTAGGCTAGGCTCGTGCCTGTTCAGTGATGCTTCTGGATCACATTCATCCATTAGACAAACCAGTAAACTGCAACCTGACAATGAATTCTGAGCAGCAAGCTTGTAGGTGAGCTCGGTATTAACAACATCCTTGACTTCCTCTCTTCATATTTCCCTGTGCTTGAATGGATACGGATTCTAACATATTTTTTGGTATTTCCAGCCCTATAGCTAGGTGGAGCAGTCATGGATTTATTACAACCTATGAATGACCAATGAGGCATGAAACTATTGGTGCCATAAGTAACCAAGGCTGAATGATTTAATAATGTGTCCACTGCTAACCGTAATAATGCAAATGCCTAATGGATCTAGTTGTTTTTAGCATGGTTGAACTAAAGTGCTCCCAAATCCATTAAATAACAATATCACCTTGATTCCATATATTCAACGCACTGACCAACATGTTGTACTATGGTAATTAGGTGCTTCTGATCCTGTGTCCACTGAAAAAGTAACAGATTACACGACAGCTGCACCAACCAATTACTCTTCTACTCCTCAAGCAACTACAGGTACACAAAAGCTTAATATAGCATATAGAGGATATTTATGAGTATCTTAATGTTTGCAATTTTTACAAGCTGGAATCCAATCCTCAGGTACGACATACATGAAGACATAAGAAGGATTTTTTTCTGTTTGTTACCATCTGAAAATATTTAACTCTTGAAATTATCTATAATACAATAATTACCTAGTGACTGAAGCAAGAAGACGTAGGTGAATTTGCATTTTGTTTATACCAATTAGGTGCTGTGGATCTCATTGGCCCCACCAGCTCTAATGCCTCTCAAGCAACTAGAGGTAGACCAGAAATCACTGTGCCAGTATTAAAGTACCTTCTCCCCCAATATAATTTTACTGAAATCTTTTTCCTTGAAGGGATTGTTCCTGCTGTCCTTGTAACCATCCTCGTAATTGTCCCCTTGATAATCATACTTGCTATTTTGGCATTTAGATGGAAAGAAATAAGGTAAGAACTAGTATTTAAATATTTTTATTTGTTTAAGTGGTGTCCAAGAAGTATGCCATTTGCACTTGCCATCTATAATATATTACTGAATAAAGCAAACAAAGTAATAAACAGTTAATATTGAACACCTGTCAATCAAGTAAGGTGATTAATATCTTATCAAGGTTATAGTGTTCTGCAAATCTGGTCTTTGATATGAACTGGTAAGAATTAACAAGTTACTAAAGCATCGAGGAGTACACATGCACTCTCTACATTAGCTTGACCCAATTTTTAAATGGCACACGGTGAGAAAAAAATTAATGTCTCAGCTAAATCTAAGTTGGAAGTTTCTTAGCAGCCAAAACAATGGTTTTGGTTGCTACTAGCTTTGAAAATGCTTCCAATGTGCCTGCTCAGGTAGTAATCCAACTGACCTAAAATATGTAATACAACTAAAAGAACGCTTGTAACTCATCCTCAAGGATCAATTCTATATCTCAGTCTTCAAGCAGAAATGTCGTCCAGTTAGGTAGTGTTTCCAATGGCGGATAGATTTTATGATGGCCTGGGCCTCCATCTCGACGGAGGGATGTCGGATCTCGGGCCCTTGTAGTGTCCTCAAGAAGAAAGCTACAGGATGTCCAGCTTGGTTCAAGGTTGCAGCTATAGCCACTTCTGATGCATCCGTCTCCACTTCAAAAGGTATAACTCTTCATCCACGGCCGTTACTACCGATTCTTCAATACTTTTCTTTAGGCTTTCAAAAGCCGCAATAGCATCAGCAGACAATGGAAAAGTTTTGCAACTGTTTATGGGGCTCATTCTGTCTGAGAACCCAGGAATCCATTGAGAGTAGTAAGAGAATAGCCCTTTACATCTATTGAGAGACTTGATACTGTTGGGGACAGGAAGCTCTCGAAGAGGTCTGAAACGCTCAGGGACCAGGTGGATCTCACCCTCTTCTACAACGCAACCGAGGATGGCGAGGCATCTAGTTGAGAAGACACTCTTTTCATCGTTGTAGGTCATGTTTCTCCATTTGGCTACCGCGAGGAAGAGTTCTAGATTGGTATCATGCTCGTCTTGGTCTTTTCCGCATATTGTAAGGTTGTCCAAATAAGGGAAAACACCGGCTAAGTGTTTCTTATGCAGTCATTTCCCGTTGGAAATGCGCAATGCCATTAGTAACACCGAATGGGACCTGTGTGAACTGGTATAAGCCATTGCTTGCCTCAAATGCTGTATATGGCCATTCTTCCTTCCTAAGCGGAACTTGGTGGTACGTACTTCGTAGGTCGATAGTGCTGAATACCCGGTACTGAGCAATGGAGTTTACCTGGTCACTTATGCGTGGAAGAGGGAAAGCATCCAATAGTGTAAACCTATTGATAGTTTGTGAATAGTCTACTACCATCCACCTTTTGTGGTTAACACCCTTTGCAACGACAACTTGGGCTCTCCACGGCGACTTACTAGGCTCAATAATCCCTTCTTTCAGGAGCCGTCATGTTTCCATGGTAGCGAATCTTAGATACTATACTTGCGTGACTTGGTCGCAATCGGGTGGCAGTCATCTGTTAGATTAGAGAACAACTGTGGTGGGCTAATATTCAAAGTGCTTAGACCACAGATGGATAGCGAAGACTTAGAACCACCATATTAAAAAACAACCCTCTCATGTTGCGTCTGGAAGTCTAAGCCTAGTATGAGGTCAGCACACAGTTCGGGGAGAACAGATAGGCGTACCCGGGGGTAGGTTCTACCCCCAAATACGAGGCTAACAAGACAATAACCGCTCATGTTCATTGCCAGGGTGGATGTAGCCATCGATATCGTTCCCGACTAAGGGTAGACATTGAAGAGCTGCTGATTTCACCAGTCTCGGATGAATGAAGCTTTCAGAGCTCCCACTATCAACGAGGGCCTTGGCTTCAAATTCATCTACGCTCACCATGGTTGTCGACTTAGCAAGTGACAGGAGCACCTCAGGTAGCGAGCATTGGTCGCTACATTGCGGCTGATGTCCTCCCTTCAGACAGGGGTGGGGTACCACTTCGGCAATCTTTCTTAAAGTGTCCCTTCTTTTGGCACTTGGAACATGTGACATCACGAGCAGGGCACTTGGAGTGAGGATGCCTTTGGTAGCCACATAAGAAGAACTTCTGTCCTTGAAAACAAGATGCTATAGCAAGAGTAGAAGGGTTGACAGCCGGGTCTCATGGTCTGGTAGAACATTGTCTGCTGGTAAGACGGCAGCATTGAATGATAAGGGAGTTGCCGTATATGACTCTGAGCTGCGCGCTGCTGATTCCAGTAATCTGGCTTGATCGAACATAGTCTTGAGGTCCAGAGTATTATTTTCCAATAACCTTTGGCGAATAAGTCCAGAAGTTAAACCAGACATGAAAGCGTCCCTAATGCTCTGCTCACGATATTTAACCGAGGAGACATTCTGGTAGTTACAGTCTTTGGTAGTATGTGGCGCGCACGTAGCGACTTGGCACTGGTCGTCCTGACCACAGGTATGAACTCTATAAACTGACACACACACACACCCAATAATAGATGATGTGCTTGATTAAGAATCTTGAGCTGAATATGAAATCAGTTGTTTTGATTTATTAGTAGCTAAGCTCGCTACAATTGGTGACCCCGACGAGATTTGAACATGCAATTGTCGTCCCTTCAGTAACTCAAAGACTCACAGCGTCGGAGAAACAATCGAAGACTTCGGCATTCTAGAAGCATGCTGCAAATCCTCGCCTCTCGTCTGGTCCGCGTAATGCCTCTCGAAAATGAAGACGTTCAGGCCATCGCCCAGGCCCTGCAAGCTCTTCTCCCCGCTGCTCCCATTGCTGCCCCCTCCTCCATTTCGTCTGTCTCCCTCAAACTGCCTCCATTTTGGGCCACCGGCCAGAGGTGTGGTTCCGTCAGGTTGCGGCCCAATTCGAAACCCGCCATCCACCCATCAAAACGGACTTAACCAAGTTCAGCCATGTCATTGCATCTCTGGACAATGCCACAGCAGGGGAAGTTGAGGCCATCATCCTGTCTCCCCTACCGACAAGTACCCGGCGCTGAAGGCTGCCCTCATCAACGCATTTGGCAAGGCCCAGGCTGCCAAGGACATGCAGCTCCTCTCCTTGTCGGGTCTCGGGGACAGGAAGCCTTGCAGCCTTGTACGCCATATGGAGTCCCTCAACGCGGACCCCAAGACCCTCCTTCGCGCACTCTTCCTCACCCAGTTGCCCACGGAAGTTTGTCGAGTCCTCGCTGGATCTTCCACGACTGACATTAAGGAGCTGGCCAAGGAGGCGGATGCCATCATGGAGGTGGGCTCCATGTGTTTCAGTGCCACTGGCATTTCTGGCGTGCAGAGATCGACTTCCCCATCCACTATGCCACAGAGACGGCCATGTTTTTACCATGCCAAATTTGGCAAGGAGGCCAGAAAGTGCAACCAGCAGGGGTGCAGGATGGGCCACCTTATTTTACCTTCCACTTCCACCTCCAACCTGTCTCCGGCCTCGGAAAATGGACAGGCCGGCCGCTAAAAACCTCTGCGGTCGGCCGAGGGGAGAAAAAAACAATGTCAGTGTGGGAACCCGGCTCAGGCCGCTCCTTCCTCGTTGATTGTGGAGCAGACAAATCTGTGTTCCCTGCCTCGGCCGCCGACATGAGGCACCGTGGCTCCTCAGCTCCCCTGGTTGCTGCCAACGGCACACACATTAAGACATGGGGGAAACGCCAAACTTCCCTTCTTCTCGGTAAGGGACACGCCTTCAACCAGGACTTTCACGTGGCAGATGTCACAGGCCCCATTCTCGGCGCTGACTTCTTCGCCTCAAACCGGTTGGCCATCGACATGGCCAACAAACGCCTCATCAGCCTAGACAACCTCAATGTGGTGGTGACTTGTGTCGCCAGCATCTCCTCTCCCAATACCGGTCTCCACCTCGCCTGCATAAGCTCCTTCGACACCATCGATGGGTTTCCTGAACTGCTCGTGCCCCGCTTCAAGTCCACGGACTGTAATAAGCATGGGGTGGAACACCACCTCATCACCGAGGGTCCACCTTTTCATGCTCGTGCTCGTCGTCTCGAGCACGAGAAGCTGACGGTTGCTAAAGTAGAGTTTGCAGAGATGGAAAGGATTGGCATTATCAGGCGCTCCAACTCTCCCTCGGCATCACCACTTCACATCGTTCCAAAACCAGGCGGGGGTTGGAGGCCTTGCGGCGACTTTCGACGTCTAAACAATGCCACTGTGGATGACAGGTATCCCTTGCCGCACATCCAGGATTTCAATGGCGGTCTGGCAGGGATGACGATCTTCTCCAAGATAGACCTGGTGCGAGGCTACCACCAGATTCCCATCGCGTTGGCGGATATCCCCAAGATGGCCATAATTACTCCCTTCGGGCTCTGGGAGTCCCTCCGCATGCCCTTTGGTCTCAAGAATGCCGCTCAGGCATTCCAGAGGCTGATGGATGGCATCTTCAGTGGCATTCCCTTCGTCTTCGTCTACCTGGACGACATCTTCATCGCCAGCACCACTAAACGGGAGCACGGAGCACACCTCCAGCAGGCCTTCCGCCTCCTCTCCGACAATGGAATGGTCATCAATCGGAAGAAGAGTGTTTTCGGCAAACTCACCTACCTCGGGCACTATGTTACCGCCTCTGGCATCATACCCCTTGAGTCCAGGGTTGATGCAGTGAATGACTTCCCCATTCCCACCAGCAAGGTCAGACTTCAATGCTTCCTCGGCATGATCAATTACTATCACCGCTTCATGCCGAGGTTGGCAGACAAGCTTCACCCCCTCCATGATGCCACCAAAGTAAAGGGACAGACAATCGAGTGGACACCGGAATGTCAGGCAGCTTTCCTCACCGCCAAATCTGCTCGGCGACTGCCACCCTTCTCCATCACCCACACACGAGTGCTAAGACCAGCATCACTGTGGATGCTTCAGACAGGGCAGTTGGTGGCCAGCTCGAACAACTGCTCAATGGCATCTGGTGTCCGGTAGCTGTCTTCTCCAGGAAACTCTCCAATGCCGAGAGGAAATACAGTGCCTTCGACCGCGAACTATTGGCCATCTTCCTCGCCGTGAAGCATTTTCGCCACCACATTGAAGGCCGCCATATTACCATCTTCACGGACCATAAACCCCTCACCTTTGCCTTCGCCAGTGCCACCGAATGGTCACCTCGTCAGACTCGCCACATGTCCTTCATCAGCAAATTTTCCACTGACGTGCGACATGTCAGTGGAAAAGACAATGTAGTCGCTGACGCCCTCTCTCAGCCCGATATTTCTGCCCTCTCCCTACCCACCATTGACTACCATCTGCTGGCCACCGATCAGGCCACTTCAGACGAAATCACCGCCTACAAGACCTCCATTACCAACCTCCAATTCAAAAATGTCAAGTTCCATGATTGTGACGTTCCCTGTGACATCTCCACGGGTCAACCTCGGCCGGTAGTCCCTAGGGAGTGGACGAGGAGGGTCTTTGATACCATCCATGGCCTTGCCCATGCTGTGCCATCTCCCCACGCTTCGTGTGGCACGGAATGAAACGCGACATCCGCAAGTTGGTGCCTAGATTGCCATCCCTGCCAAGCGTCAAAGATACATCATCATGTCCATGCACCTCTCACCGACCGTCCACCTCCCGATCGACGCTTCGGCAGTCTCCACTCCACCTGGTAGGCCCCCTCGATGAGTCTGAGGGCATGAAGTATTTTTTTACGATCGTTGACCGTTTCACCCAGTGGCCCGAAGCCATCCCACTGCCGGATTCCACCAGCAAGACCTGCGCAAGGGCACTTATTCGTCACTGGATCTCTCGCTTCAGAGTTCCTGATGGAATCACCTCTGATCGTGGCCCTCAGTTCACCAGGTCACAGCTGAACTGCCTGCTCGGGATCTCAGCCTCCAACACAACGGCCTATCGCCCACAAGCCAACGGGCTTGTTGAACGTTTTCACCGCCAGTTGAAGGGATCCCTTAAGGCCCAGCTCCAAGACCCCCACTGGATGGATGAACTGCCACTTGTGCTCCTCGGCATCAGGACAGTCTGGCGGGAAGACCCAGGCTGCTCCGCCGCTGATCTCGTCTACCGTACTTCCCTCCGCATCCCCGGGGAATTCCTTTCTCATGAGCCACGAGGCTCGCACGCATCCTCCGAATCCTCCGTCAGCTCCAGGACACCGTGCGCAATGTCCTTCCACCCGTCCACGAGTTCCACGGCAGCCGTTCCACCTACCAGCCTGCCAGCCTGGCATCCACAGGCTACGTGTATGTTCGCCATGACGCTCATCGAGGCCTATTGCAATGCCCCTATAACGGCCTGTTCAAGATCATCGAGACTCATGATAATTACTACGTCCTCGACGTGAATGGCCGCCATGACTCTGTCTCTATCGACCGGCTGAAGACTGCATATGGCCAGCAAGCCGATGACCAGCCTTACCCCGTTCCTCCTCGGGCTCTCACTCTGTGCCCATTCCGGTTAGTTCCAACACCTGTTGCACCACAGCCTACAGTATACGCTCGCTCCGGCAGAGAGATCAGGATGCCTGTCCGCTTCCTGTAGGCGTTGGTCGTTGTGTCCATCACTGGGGGGTCCCTTGTGGCGTGCACATAGCGACTTGGCACTGGTCGTCCTGACCACAGGAATGAACTCTATGAACTGACACACACACACACCCAATAATAGATGATGTGCTTGATTAAGAATCTTGAGCTGAATATGAAATCAGTTGTATTGATTTATTAGTAGCTAAGCTCGCTACAAGTAAGTGTTTTGAGGACCTGGAGGTACTCATCCAGGGTCTCCACAGACTGTTGGCGATTCGTAGCAAGGATATGTCTGGCATAGACTTCGTTGGTGGGCTTTATATAGAGAGTTTGCAGCATCTCAATTGCCGTTGGGTAATCCCCACAGTCTTCGATGTATTGGTATATAGATCTTAGGAGACAGAAAGTTTGTGAGTACTCCAAGTTTGTCCAAACCCTCTCGGTCGAGGACAGCGAGAAAGTTCTGGAATGTCCTCCTCCAGTGAAGCCAATCCTTTGAGGTGTCACTCGAGTTTAGATCTGCCTCCAAACGTTCCGGATGAAGGACTTTATCCATCCACAGATCTAGTTGTATAAATTGTTGTGATTTATACCGTAGAGAGAAAGGTTTTATACAACTAGATCTCAAACACGAGGTCTACGAATCGACAAAACAGTACAGACATATAACGGGCAATAATATCAACTAGTCTCATGCGCATAACTATCTAGTAGTACAAAGTTCAAGTTAGTTCCAGATCACTACACTCGTTTTTATGACTTTTTCAAAATCTTGGTCTATACTTCGGTGTAGGTTTTTCCAATTGATGCACTTTCCTTTGCGTCAGTTCACTGGTTACCACTGTCAAGCCAAACTATGATAGGCCTTAGAAGGTTTCTAAACATTTTGTATATCACATTACCCAAGTAATGGGAGGTTTAACTCATTTAGGATGGATAAACCTACTAAATAGGCCATCGTTTGGATCATTTACGTGATAGCTAACTCTCATGCAGCCATACAATAATGTAAAGAAGAGCCTGCATACCTTAACAGACATATAAACTCGATAGTTCTAGAGGGGATGTGTCCTGCCCCTCCTTGTTTGCAGACAATCCGACATTTGTGAAAGGTGTGATAATTTACATGGGAGATTGGCCTAGTTTAAATTTGGATAGATGGTCATGGAGATGGTAGAAAAGAGTATTTGCCAATTTGAGTGAGTGTCATATTTGGACTGTCGTGCTTTTTGCGAGCTGTTGTTGTCTTTGTTTTGACATGTCACAAGTCTTATATATTTCAATGAACTCTCAGTTGACAATTATTATTAACTCTGAGTTGACATAATAACATTAAAATCACCTTCTCAATAATCAACTTCAAATTTTATTCACTCGACATTTCGACTAGATGCTCTAGTCTTCAACAGGAATAATCTAATGAAGATTAGAGCATCTAGTCGAAATGTCGAGTGAATAAAATTTGAAGTTGATTATTGAGAAGGTGATTTTAATATTATTATTATTATTATATCTCATGAAGGCTAGAGCATCTAGCCGAAATGTCGAGACAGTAAATTTCAGGTTTATTACGGTAAAACATTTTTGTATGTCTAATGATCTTCTTTCATATTCTTGGCTTCAATTATTTTTTGGAGGAAGCTTTTATTTGAAGATTTCCACCCTTAAGTAGACAGATTACCCTATAATAGAGATGCAATATTAATAACTTTGATTTGGTTGTATCCAGTCCTTTGGAACAAAGCTTTTCACATATCTGACGAGATTACAACTTGTAAGCAGTTACAGAAAAGCTTTGCTAGAGCTTGCATGGTAAACTTCAACTTGAACTGTTGCTGGAAAAGATGAATTTAACCCTGCTCTACTTGAATAGCATCTCAGTTGCTGAAATGGTGAGGTTTACAGTATCATTGTCTTCGACAAAAAGCAAAAGGTTAAAAAGTGAGTACCTCTAGTAGCTATATTGCTACCTCTAGCTGAAGGTAGCATATACATATAACTTGGAAGTGCTGTGAGAGAAACCATTGCCTGCTGTACTAGAGCTTTGAAGACTGATATACTAGCTAACAAAAGATAAAATGACTGCTGTACCTAGCATGCTAGATAAATCAAAAAAAGTATCCAAGGTTTATTACACAAGCACAAAAATGGGTAAAAGGAGAGATTGGACGGCATTCAATTAATGTGTGACATATACAAAACATACTGCAGAGAGTATATACTGGAAGCAGAACATAATAATTATACAAACAGTGCATACTACAAATAGTGCATGTTGCATAATCTATAGTACATCTAACCATTAAAAATACTCTTTGCAGAAAAATATGGTTTCATGTTCACATTAAAGATGCATCCGTAAAGTTCTATTTGAAGCATCACAACATATCACAATGTCCGTTTTCTCATATTGTGAATCCAGCCTAAAGGAAGTACACAATCTATGCTAATAGTATATACTGCAAATACACACTGTATAGCGCAAAAATACAAGTTTCAAGAAAAACATATGAGGAGGACGGTTGGTGCCAGTCGTGACAGAGGAGAGTAAAATTTTATGATGTTGTGAGCTAGTATATAGAACCTATGAAAACTTTGGTGCACACAAATATTCTTACCAGGTTCATTGTATTTTTTCCAGTCTTTTTATCTCTCTATCTACTTGTTTTCTTGTTTGCAGGATCAAATCAAAACTTAAGCTTAGATTGACTTATCGAAGTGTGAGTTTTGCCAAAAATATATTTTCTGCACAGTACAATAATTGTAATTACATATCTGATTTTGTAGAGGTTTATTTTTCTCTCTCTTACTTAGGTGGATATAATAATAATTACATTGTTTTCTAGGATGCAGTTATTATTTGTAAACTTTTTTTACCTATTTGAAAAATTGGTAAAATAATTATAGGAAGAAAAATGACCAGAAAGTACACTATATTGCAAAGTACACTATATTGCTTCTCCCAATGCCCGTTAGGGGATGGCAAACAGCCAAATTATAAAGCTCATATCTCAAGGTGAAACTCACATTGACAGCTACTTAGTGGCATGAGTAGTGGTTTGGGCAAGCTCCCAGAGTCTTACAGTGTGCCTTGAGTCACTAACGTCGTAAACCGCCAGGCATAAAAATGGTGAAGCAATCAAGCTAGCTTACATGCTATATAAACAGAGGATGATCCATACTCAGTTCTGCTGTTTGATTTGTGGAGTACTTGCTCCTGGGGAACTGTCTTTATGGAGGAGGCCCTTAAATGAGTACAATCAACATTACAATAGCAGCAAGATATGGTATGTGTTTAGAAGTTATTGGCACGAGAATAGAGCAACCAGTGGCTTTGAAACCAGCATTGTAGTTGCTACTGTTTGAGAGTGCAGAACTGCCAATTTTCCAACATCTCACAGGACAGCCCCGCATTCCACATCCATGTGCTGTCCTGCCAGACAGACTAAATGTATGTCAAGCAATTGCTTGCTACCCCTGCTTTTAAACAGCAGATAGAAGCAGTTCCAGCCAGTTCATTCTTGAACATTTTATAGGTTTGGTACAGCTTTGATCAGCTGTGAACTGGAGAAGTTTGTGCTGAATGATGTCCCTCTGAAACCTGGCCAGTAGCTAGCAAGTAGAGGCTAGCTCCCACTGCAATCCATGTGACCTTCGCACTCTAGCTGCTAGCATTATTATGGCTCTGCCTACTTAAAAATGTAAAATGCCACATGAACTACCCTGGCTAAATTTCTAGAACCACCTCCTGATCAGTTTTTGCTCTTTATCAGACATTCAACAGTTAGTCAATATGTTTGATTCAGACCATGAATCCCAGTCTGGTTTCACAACTCCATCTAGAAAGCAAGTAAAAACTACTGCAGGTACCAAGACTGGAGGAGAACCAAATTTAATTTGCCGTGACTGAAGAAATATCCACATTTGGTGAAACGGTCAGATCATGGTTATATTGAATGCAAGATGTTTTGGCATCTATATGCAAGGAGTGTTGGTTCCATTGTCCAGGTTGCAGTAAAACACCTTAAAGCATATGATTTCAAATTCTTCTCCTCAGACCCCCTAGAAAGACATATAATCAGACGTACAAACATCCAGCAGTAGCCTTCTTGTGCTCGTGCTCACAAAAAGTTGTGGCATTTACCCTGATTTTTTCCAGTTAATTGAGTATCATGTGCAATGGTGATTTTGCTATAAATGAACTTGCTTGGGTCTGTGACTCCCATACCAGTGTCTTTTAACCAGAGCATGTTGATGGCTGTGAACTTTGTGTGGTTGTCAACTGGCAATCAAGAGTGCTTAGATGACAGGTGGGTGCTGTTAAAGCTCCTTGACAAACAGATTATTGAGCTGGAGCTATACGGTCTCGAAGAGGGACCGCCAATGCACCAGCTACATAATCAGTACCATGCACATGAGTCTTAGCATCCCCTAAGAAGGCTAGCCAAAATGTTGAGTGAGTAAATTTCAAGTCAGTTATTGAGAAAATGATTGGATATTAAGTGTGAAAGATGGTGGCAAATTGGATATAAACATGGTAGAAAGTAACAAGTCTCAGTCACATTCCAATGTACAGGTGTTCCTGTATAGGCCTTTACGTTTCCTCTCTGTGTCGTATAAGCCTTGAGCATCTAGACAGAAACCAAGGTAGTTGCATGAAAAAAGCACGGGGACCCAACACTCCATTAAATGGGTCAGGATTTGCTTCAACTGACGAGGTTCTCCTCATCTTTCTTCTTGTGCTCAGGCTTCTTTTGCTCAGCCTTCTTGTACTCATGCACCTATTGCTGGTTTATATTGTGGTATTCCCAAATATTTACGGTCTACAGTTGCCACACTCATTGAGCTCATGTTCACCTCAACATAGTGATGACAGGATTTTTGACAATTTTCTCGACATCCATCATTGTTCCCCCTTCAGCACTGGAACAAACAGCTCCTTTCAACTCCTTCATGTTACACTTTTGTGGCCTCCATCTGTGGGCAATCCCCAAGGAAGGCTAACCCAATTTCCTCTGTAAGGAGGCTCTTTTGGGCTGGCTTGCTCCTCAATCATCACACAAGGCTCGGTCAAAAATCCCTCAAAAATCACAGCCAATAGAGTGTTTACTTAACTTTGCTATAAACTTGGCCACGGATTCTAATTGTGTTAGTAAAATTTCTTCAATGACCAAATATTGAGGTGTAAAGTAGGCCTTAAATACAGTTCATCATGTGACTTATTTTGTAGCTAGTTGGTGTGAGCAGATTTAAGAGAACACCATAAACCTCTCCAGTCAGCATTAACAACAAGGTAATCTTCTTGGCCATTACTGTACATTAGCAACATAAAAGAACTCAACCCACTTGGGGCTGATTGAGTTTCTGACCTTACTGCTCCAAACAGTTGTTTCTAGCCAACTTCTGCTGGCAAGACCCTGTCCTGGTTGCCAGTGGAGAGGTTTGTCATGGAATTCAGGAAAACTACCAGTACATTCAAAATTAATATTTCTTTTTGTGTAGCTATATATGCAGCAGACAATTGGACAAAAAATGGAGTCTCAGTTGCCAGTGTGCCAACCTCAAAATGATTGAGCATCTCAATTAATCATAACAGTTACAAGTCCACTTGATTCACAGAAATGTTGTGACAATGAAAACTATATGAAATTGTATAATTCCGTAACTTCATTCTGACTGCAAGTAATTTTTCTTAGTGTCCAGTACTTGAGTTCCAGTAAAGCTCAATAACTATATAGCACCACTCCTCTGCCATCCATATGTGTATGCAACTGAACAGTGTTACAATGCATTACTTCTTTTTTAACAATAATTCAGAGTATAAAAACTTTACATTTCATTTTATTCTCTTAGGATTGTGAGAGTATGAGCATTAAAGATTTACCTTCTTTTTTTTTCCTCCAGAATATCGATGATTTTGATGTAAATTTCCAACCTGTGATAATCGAAGCCAGCATGAAGTTGTTTGAATCACAAGAAAGCATTCAATCATTCTTCTGTAAGTTGTATGAGCATACCGATCTTCATTCTCCAGATGGACCTGCCCCTCAGACTGGCAATGACTATTACCAGCAGAACAAGTCCAGTGCCACTACACCTGATAAAAATAAAAATGGACTTAGCGATTTCCATCCGCAAAAAGAAACAGGAAAAGAAGCATCTCTATCCTCTATTAGCAATAATTATTACCAGCAGGGAAAATACGATGATGCATTTTCATCAAACCTTGAGCAGTGTTCAGATAATAATTCAAATGATTTAATAAAAGAAGGATGTAATAATGATTGTAAGGTCGAGGAAGACCCACATTTATATCCTTTAGGTGACTTGTTTAGTGATAAGTGCTATCAATCTGAGCCGACATTCAATGATGCTAATTTGGGGCAGTCGGATGAAGTTGATTTGCCTGGGAGTACCACATCAGTGGATCTTGTTCAACCTGAAGAAAAGAAAGATCGACAGGACTACATTATGAACATTGACAACTTGCCACCAGCAACTCTGACTGAGTTTAATGTGGACAGCATACATGAAATACTAAGTACCACACATGAAGACAGAAAAGATCAAGGGGACTATATTATGAATGAACGAAATATTGACAATTTTCCACCAGCAACTCTGACTGAGTTTAATGTGGACAGCATACATGAAATACTGAGTACCACACATGAAGACAGGAAAGATCAAGGGGACTACATTATGAATGAACGAAACATTGACAATTTTCCACCAGCAACTCTGACCGAGTTTAATGTGGACAGTGAACTTGAAATACTTAATGGAGATAGTTACTGTGGCAGTATGTTCCAGGTGTTAAGCAGTAATCAAGACATCCTAAACAGTGGCAACATTCCAAGATCACCATGTGACAAGGGTCTGACTGATTATGTGCAAGATGATGATACAATGTTGTTCATTGATAATGGAGAGGAATCTAGACACTTTTTCATACCCCATCCAAGTAATACAAACTCGGGTTACATCTGATGGTGTTTCATGAATGATAATTTTGCTGCAAATTTTTCTTCCCTTTAACTTGCATTTTTTTTTCCCCCTTCTTCTTGTGTTGTGGTGAAGGCATGCTATGTCAATCATTGATACCAAATCTAAATAACTAAACAAGTAGTTATTTATTCGTTTATTATGTATTCGATTATATATTCTAGTTCTAGTTGTAATGATTATTATGTTTGTTTATTTTTGTATTTTTTGGTTGTTTTGTTAGATTTTATAATATAATAATAATAACAAGTGTATGTAATGATGTAATGATGTAACTAGATGACTAAAAATTATATAACGAGTTTTTGTGTTATTTTGATGTGGACACATGACGAACCTAATCATAACAAATATATTGATGATCTTTACCCATGAAGTTCATCACAATGCACTTGATATTTAAACCACCAACTCTCATCTAAATGTAAGTTGTTATTATTATACAAAGGGTAACCCCAAAAATGTATGCACACTTGATATTAAATTCAGGCATATAGCTACAGTATACCACATACATATATATAAAGAAGCAGTTGCTTGTTGGGAGTTCTGTCACAAATTCATGTCCTCACTGCTTAACTTCAGTACCCATTTTCGTTGCTGAAATTTTAGCCGTGTATCATCCATATTTAAAATTGCATCTGAAAAAGATAAATGAGTGAGTATAACAAATGTTATGCTATAAAGTGTGTATGCATTTTTGTGATCGCTGTATATCCAATGACGGTCATTATGTCCCTGTACTCGTGCAGTACTCGTGCAATTTTAGTGGCAAAGAACAGATAAATATGGGATTAATGTCCTAGGCTGCTGCCAAAATACCATGTCTCAGTTCCCACTGTCCCACCTAGCATGAAAGATGACTCTTCTACTTAGGAAGGTGGGATTAGTTCATGGAATCCCACTTGTGCCATCCTAGTCACTCACTCAATCTTTTTTATCCATCATAACAGCCCTAGGTTAGAGAGACAGACAAATAGGATTGAGCGTGGAACAATCTAACCAGTCTCCTAGGTGGGAGAGTGGGATCCATGGGAAAAACTAACCGCTCCTAGCTTTCCATTTGGTGATTGAGTCAACAGAATATATAGTACAAGTGGGATTCCGTTCTAGGGGGCCTTTTTGGCAAAAAACTTTTTTTCCCCAAGGGATTTCCACACGCCACTGAAAGGTTGATTGTAACCGACCGAGTTCAGTCTATTCAACAAGTAGCTACTGCTATAGCTAGCTATTCAACTTACTTCTAAAGCTAGCTATTCAACTTCAATAAATGTTCAACTTTGTACAATTCTAGACAAATAACTAGACTGTTAAGAGTTCAGATAGGTTTAAATATATCAAGTGGATAAATAAATAAGATATAGAAGACACAGCAAAAGACAAAACAACTCAACTGTTCTCAAACAAGTTACTCCTGACTACTGTTATGACTACTGTTCTGACATGCGTACAATTTGAATAATCATACATCACTAAGACTACAGGTAAATACATATACATTATTACATTGTTACGGGGAAATATCACGAGTCTGTGGCTAGTATTTCCACGAGTGCCGCAGGCACGAGTGAAAATACCGGCCAATCAGACGAGTGATATTTCACCGTATCCATTTAATAATGTATTTATCATGGGACTGAGGATGCGCAAACCTTTACTGAGCATGCGCATATCGTATAGGTAATAACAAGTACGCGATATGGTAAAATATCACAGTAGTTCTATTTGTACTATTCTCTATGAGTGGAGTAGATAGCTACATGATAAATGGTATTATACATGTTATAGCATGCCCGTAGCTAACTAATGTTTTACCACAAGCCACATACAGCTGGCCTAATGCACTTGTCTCTCTGGCTCTGCCACATTATCCCCTCCTTCTAAAGTGTGCAATAATCTGGCATCCTTGATAAGGTGTCTGCATTAGCATTGTCCTTTCCTTTCTTGTGTTCAATTGTAAAGATGAAAGGTTGTAGAGTTAGACTCCATCCAGTCAATCGACTGTTCTTCTCTTTGAAATTGTTTAACCATTGTAGGGCACGGTGATCTGTCTGAATTCGAAATGGTTTTCCCATAAGATAAACTGCGAAATGTTGGATTCCCATCTTGACAGCTAAACATTCTTTTTCAATAGTCGCATATTTCTGCTCTCTTGGTAAGAGTTTCCTGCTAAAATAGGCAATAGGATGATCTTGATCATTTTCATCCAGCTGACTCAATACGGATCCTAATCCAACATCAGAAGCATCTGTTTGAAGGATGAATTCCTTACTAAAATTGGGGTTCTTGACTACTGGAGCAGTCAGTAGTGTCTTTTTTAACATTTGAAAAGCTTCTTGACACTTCACACTCCATGGAATTCTTTCTGGTACACTTTTTTGTGTTAAGTCTGTGAGTGGTTTCGCTATTGTAGCATAGTTAGGAATAAATCTCCTATAATAGCCAGTTAATCCTAGAAATGATCGAACATTTTTCTTGGTAACAGGTACTGGGTACATCTCTACAGCTTTCAATTTACTCAGTTCTGGTCTTGTGGTTCCTTTTCCAATCACATGTCCAAGGTAAGTGCACTCTTCCATAGCTAATTGGCATTTTTTTAATTTGATCGTTAATCCTGCTTTCCTCAATCGCATAAATATCTGTTCCACATGTGATAGATGTTCTTGCCAGTTTGAACTATAAATGACCAAGTCATCTAGATAAGCATTGGTAAAACTCAGTCCATTAATAATTCTGTCCATCAGTCTCTGAAAAGTCGCTGGCGCTCCACTGAGTCCAAATGGCATCCTTTTAAACTGAAAAAGGCCAAGTGGGCTGCTGAATGTTGTCTTCTCTTGGTCCTGTGGATTTACTGGTACCTGCCAATAACCTTTAGCTAAATCTAGTGTAGTGATGTATTTTGCCTGCCCAAGCTCATCCAATATATCATCAATTCTTGGCATTGGGTATGCATCTATTTTCGTCACGGTGTTCAGCTTCCTGTAATCGATGCATATTCGTATGTCTCCGTCTTTTTTCTTCACCACAACAATTGGTGAAGTCCATTCACTCCGGGATGGTTCTATAATTCCCTGCTCTAACATTTCTTGCAATTCTTTTTCCACCTGTTCCTGGTATGCTCGCGGTATCCTATACGGTTGTTGTCGAATTGGTTTCTCTTCTGTTATTGGTATACTGTGATAAGTTAATTCTGTTTTTCCTGGTTTGTTTGAATTAATTTCTGGAAATATTCTCAGTAGTTCCTGTCATTCCTGACATTGTTTCTTATCCAGTTGTTTTCCTATATTCAATTCACTTGATATATTTTCATTTCTCCATTCAGCTATGTTCTCTTCATTCATTGAGTCTTCTGATTCAACTATACATAAGGTTTCTTCTATGGAACCTTGATCTTTCTCTGGTGTCCGCCACTTTTTCATCATATTGATGTGAAATATCACTTTCTTTCTCCTTCTTTCCGGCATTTCGATTTCATAATTCACTTTTCCAATAGTTCTCGTCACCTTGTATGGACCATGCCATTGGGCTAAGAGTTTTCTTGTAGATGTTGGCAGTAGCACCAGCACTTGGTCTCCAATTTTCAGTTTCAAATCACGAGCCTTTCGGTCATACCATTCCTTCTGCTTCCTTTGAGATTTCTTCATATTCTGTACGATGATCTCCCTAGCTGCTTCCATCCTTTCCCACACCTTGTTTACATAGGTCAGAACATCATCTACTGGTTCCTCTGCATTACTCCACTGTTCTTTTATTACATCCAAAGGTCCTCGGACATCTCGTCCAAAAATGAGTTCAAATGGACTGAATCCAGTTGATTCCTGCGGTACTTCTCGGTAAGCAAATAATAAATAGGGTAGATATTTTTCCCACTCGCGCCCTTCTCCTTGTATGATTCTTCTTAACAGATCCTTTAATGTCTTGTTGAAACGTTCAACAAGTCCATCCGTTTGTGGATGATATGGTGTTGTCTTGATCGTCTTTACTCCTAATAGTTTGTACAGTACCTGTAGTAGTTGGGATGTGAAATTAGTGCCTTGGTCAGTAAGGATTTCCTTAGGTATTCCGTACCGAGAAAACAATGTAACTAACTCCACTGCCACTGCATCCGCTGTAAACGTCTTCATAGGTATAGCCTCGGGGTATCTGGTCGCATAGTCACACACTACCAGCACATACTTCTATCCTTTGACACTTCTAGGTAGAGGTCCTACGATATCCATCGCAATCCTCTCAAATGGCTGTCCCATTATTGGTAAGGGTATCATTGGTGCTCTTCCTCCAGTTCTTCGGGATGCTTTCTGACACTCTGGACATGACTGACAGTATTCTGCAATATCTTGAAAAATATTTGGCCAAAAGAATCTTTTCAATATTCTATTAGCTGTCCTATCTCGTCCCATGTGTCCTGCTAAAGGAATTGAATGAGCTAACTGCAATATTTTTCTCCTGTACCCAACTGGTACCACTATTTGCTCATATTCTACTCCTTGACTTTCTCTGGGAATCCATTTTCGGAAGAGAATTCCATTCTTCCGATAAAAACGGCTGTTCTTATCGCCTTCCTCCAGCTTTCTTAATTCAGGATCCAGATCTTGAAGCTCTCCTAACTTTTTTCCCTGATGCTGAGTCCTCCGTTGTCTATCCTGGCGTCTCTTCTGAGCCTTAGACAAATTCTTGCGATGGGGTCGATGTACTCCAAACAATTCTTCTGCAAAGGAGTCAAATGGGTTCTCCTCAACCTCATCTGCTGTTTGTGATTCCTCTGACTCTTTGGAATCGAGTATGGGGTACTCCTTCGCAACTTCCTCATCTGTTTCTACAGATGGTTCAATGTTGATGACTGAACTCTCAGTCATTGCTGGTTGGACATCCTCTACGACAGATGTCTCGATTGGGGTGAGTTTTCCTCCAGACACTTTTTCGTGGTTTCTCATTTGAACCTCCTCCTTTAACTTCTTGATCTTTTGAGCTCTTGTCTCAACAGCTAGTACATACCCCTCTGAAGTCTCCGTTATTATTGCTTCTAGATTCAGTACTCCATTCTGCAGCATCCTCTCTAAGGTCTGCTTGATTTCTTCTGTCTCCATACGTTCCAGCGTGTATTCTAGCAAGGGAACACCTTTCCCGAGCAACACGTCCCTGCCAAGAGGAGCACATCAGCTGGCAATTGCCTCACAATTGCTGCCTCAACCTGATAAGTATTATTTCCTGTCTTGATTTTTACATTTGCCACTGGACATTTCACCTCAGTGTTGTCTGCTATTCTTAGCCTTACTGTTGAGTCCTTCCAACTCTGTCTTGGAACAAGATCTTCTCGTACTACTGTTCTGCAAGCTCCGGTGTCAATCTGGATGTTGCTAACGAGTCTGCCATTTACTTCTCCCTTGCAGCACATATCCTTCACAGTTGACTCCTTGACCAGGAATGCTTTCTCCGGACAATTCTTAGCTAATTTTCTACAATTGTAGCATGTTATCTTATTAGATGACTCACGACTGTATTCCTTATTTTTGAATTGTTGATGGGTTTTGTAAGTCTCGTTGCTCCTTTCATTTCCTTTGGATTCTCTGAATGTATTACCTCGGGGATATCTGCCATGATGACATTCCTTTGTCTTATGGTTTTGTTGGTATTCCACTACTTTTCCAGCAGCCTCCATCAGACTTGCAGGCTGTTGATCTCTCAGCCACTCTGCAATTTCTCGTGGTATTGCATTATAATACTGCTCCAGAGCCACAGTTTCCACTTTATCTACAGATTCCTGAAGCCATCTATCTGCCAAAGTATACACTTGTATTGCCAAATCAGTCACACCATCTCCTGTTTTCAATTTAGTAGCTCTCAATCTCTGCCGATAGGTTTCTGCATTGACAGCAAATCTCCTTCGAATGGCAAGTTTCACATCATCGTATTCAGAATCTTCTTCTAGAGCACTATACTGACTTAGCGACTTTCCTTTCAACTGTGGTGTCAAATATCTCATCCATTGCTTCTTCTCAATCCCATTAAATCTCATACTTCTTTCAAATGCTATTAAGTAGTCATATATATCCACGTCATCGGTCAGAAACTGTAAACCCAGTGATGCTACTGTTGGTTTACTCAAGCGTTCATCAACTCCGGTTCGTCGTCCTCGACTTACACCCTTCAATAATTTCAGTTGCTGTTCGAACTGCTCACGCTGCAGCTCTCGCCATTCATGCTGTTCCTCAATTTGTTGCTTCTGTTGATCCTGCATGATGGCCATCATAGTCTTCAACACTTCTGACACCGTATCCATGTCTTCTTCAGTTCCTAGCTCAACGTTGTTAAAATGTCTCACTGCAAGTATAGCTACATTAAAAATAATAACTTCAATAAGTCTATCCCACCGCTGCCACCAAATGTAACCGACCGAGTTCAGTCTATTCAACAAGTAGCTACTGCTATAGCTAGCTATTCAACTTACTTCTAAAGCTAGCTATTCAACTTCAATAAATGTTCAACTTAGTACAATTCTAGACAAATAACTAGATGCGTACAATTTGAATAATCATACATCACTAAGACTACAGGTAAATACATGGTATTATACATGTTATAGCATGCCTGTAGCTAACTAATTTTTACTACAAGCCACATACAGCTGGCCTAATGCACTTGTCTCTCCGTTCTAGGGGGCCTTTTTGGCAAAAAACTTTTTTTCCCCAAGGGATTTCCACACGCCACTGAAAGGTTGATGTTGAAAAACAAAAAGAGCATGGTAATGGTTTTAACACATTCATGGTTAATTAAGTGTGAAAATTGCCAGCTAGTATAATCATAACTCTAAAGTACAAATTGTTAGAATATTCCAGGCCATGTGTATTCGAAAACATGACTTTATTCTAGAATATTCCAGGCCACAATATTCTAGAAGCAAACTAGTGCAGAGTGAATCATGGCTAAAAGACAAGCCTCCTTGTTTAGTTATTGTCAGAGAGAAGGCTAATGATGCAGATCAAGACCAAGAATCAGATGACTCTGATCACCAAGCTGATGCACAGGTTGAGGATAGCCCAGGACATGATCCATCACACATGATGTCAACATTGAGCCCAAATTTTTTTGGCGTTTTCTCTGAAATAGTGAGTCATTAAACAATCGCGTATTGTTGCAAACTTTCACTCAAGCTGAAGTATTATGCAAAAATAAAAAGCAGATATTATAAACTCTCAAATGCAGAAACGTGGAGCTAGTAAAATATCCAGGACTCTGAATATCCTTCCTCAAGGTCCCTACCAGCCAGTTAACATCAAATACCCTAAAACCAAAATGGATCATCAACGGGCTTTCCAACCAGCCTGGCACTTACAAATTTCATGGCTCAATTACCTTCCAATTTCAGATTCGGTGATTTACCACTTTGGACACCAGCCAGACTGCTTCATCCTGGATATAAAAGCTCTTTCTTGTCTGACGGGTTCAGAAATTGGAAAACTGCTCTGTGGAGTTTCCATAAACATGAGAGCTCTCTATGTTACAGTTATTACGTTAGTAACCAGGTCACATGGTGAGCAGCTGAATCAGTGGCTCAAGAGTCAAAAGGAGGAAATTAAGAACTGCCTTTAGACCTCATACATTTGGCCACAATCTTTAATGGCAAAAGTGATTTCTTATTACTGTTTGAGACAAAACTTTTCGAAGAAGGCCTTGAAGAAATGGAGAGGAGAAGAAATTGCAGAAGAGAATGTAAACACCAATTAACCAGTCATAGACGGCCCATCATTACTAAACATGCCCAATTCATAAAGACATACTTCTTGGATCATTCTTCTGGGAAAGATATGGAAGAAGTGCTGATAGAGATGAAGCATGACAGAAAGATGAAGGTTGATGCTAAGAATATGTACGTAGCTGTAGTGATCAAACTAGTTTGTCATCTCTACCATGCCAGTATGTCTGCAGTAGTGATACTGTGATTCAAACATCTTGAATGGTGATTTTCAGCTGATAACATAAAATGCAACTAACTACAAGAACAGCAACATGATGCAGCCATATCATATGATGCAGTAAGTACAATACAATAACATGACAACAAGATTATGAAATTGTAGGAAAGTGCATATTATTTATAGTGCATATTACCAATGTATACATAAATCACCAACCCATTCATTCATGCAACTATTGGTGATATGTGTTTGGTAAAGGATGGTCAAAATGTGGTGCCAGGATTTCAAGGTGACTAAATCATTTGGGTAAAGTGTGCTGCAGACACCAAGGTGAAATTAAGTCAACAATTGCTCACGACAAGAATGTATACCCTGACTCCATTTGCAGCTAAACAAATGATTTTCAACTCATCAGCATTTCTGCAAAGTTTGTACAGTTGGGATCCTGAAACTGTGGTTAGTTTCATCAATCCTGCATAGTCCAAACAAGGAGATGGCCGAGGCAGTTAACAGTTAAAAAATTGGGATCTCACACACTTGTCAGTTGCTACAGACAAAAAATGGTGGGATCTGGCCTTTATTCTAGGGAATTTCTACAATTTCTTGATGATGTGATGCTGGGCCTACACATGCCAAGGACAAAAAGCTGACGGAGTAAAGTGAACTACACTCCTACTGCCAAGACCTTCCACCTCCACTTAAGGTGGCTTAAATCCAAGACAAATCATTTAAAATTTAAGATGTAATTCATTAAGTTTGCAAAGGATAATAAATTTCAGCATGTTACCATAAACCAGAAAATGACCTAAAGATTATAGTATTTTAGCAGTAGTGAAGTAGCAGCAACAGTGGTAGAGTAATTGCTGTTGTACACACTCACACACATACATACCTATAGAGGAGGAAAACAATTATGAAACAATGTAAAATATGAATTATATAGTAAAACAATACAGGGAGAAATGCAGCCATATAGAATAATAAATCTTACACCCATTTATCTCACTCTTTCCTCATCTGACTATATACTTTGTGTTTTTGTGTTTTGCTGCTGCTCTCATTCTACTGTGCATAAACTCACGATCTACTACCACCCATGCTTACAACCATTCTTTCATTCAAACATTAGACCAAATGTCATGTAAAAGTCTACAGCTGCATGTAACAGATCTCTTGATGATGCAAACAGCTGGTAGCTAGCTGTACCTTAAAATACATGGTAACATCCAGCACACACACACACACACACACACACACATGTACACACATATACATATACATATGCACACACGCATGCATGCACACAGATATAGGCCTAGTACTTCTGGCCATTCAACTGGTGTAGGTTCAGCAAGTCCAATGTGCCAACTGATCCCTATAGCCTGGAAGGACAGCATTCACCCACTGACCAGGACTGGCAGGTCAAGTAGATCCATCCAGCCTGATGGATGCAACAAGCCAGATGGTGCAATGAGCATGGCAGTTCCTTTACACCTAGCATGACTGAATTTACCCACTAATCCTGTTTGTCCAACCAACCTAACAGATCCTGTATTCCTTCCAGCCTTTCAGTTCCAGCAGATCCAATGGGCCTCTGCAGTCAGGCAAGACATGTTTCAGCAATACAAAAAAATTATACAGACATCTTCCTGGTCACAAGCAGATGATACTCTACTCCTCTGATCTTCAAACCTACACATGCATGGGGACCTGACTGTATTAACATAGTTGCCAGCTATACATCACACAGGAAAATTGTTCTGATTGCTTGGTGAAACATTTCTCCCTAGAATGTTAGAGCAAGAAAAAAAGTCACACTATTTAGGTTCACTGTGTTGCCGCTCTGCTCAGAAATCTGCATCCATACTCGGGATATCTTGCTCATGTGGATCACTGGGCTGTTTAGGTGTCGCTCACGGGAAGCATCTGGGGGACTAGCCATGATGATGCTATAGATAACATCACTGGTCTGTCCCACATTGAGGCTGCTCTTGGTAAGCAGTGGAAGCATTTCTACTAGCTTACTATCTGTCACATGGCTGCTGTCCATGTAAGGTCACACAGTCTAAAATCTATGAGTATAGCAATGGAGAATGGCATATTGAGATAGACTTTCAGAGCTGGACCACACTATGCAGTGTGCTATTGTTGACACAAGAGGACAATGCCTTTGGCTTTTAATGTCAGGGTCAAACTTGTAATAAAGGAAGTCTACACTGTCATCATCCTAACTGAGCTTGGATTTCAACGTCAACATGTAGCCTGCACTCATGATGTTATGCAAGTATTCCACAGATTTGCCTCAACCAGTGCTGTCTCATAATCCTTGTTGACATCAAGGGGTAGGGGTAGTGAGAATCTACTATAATGTCCCTCTTGGGGTCGAAAAACCATCTCTATCAGCTTCTGTTGGGCATTCTATAGAAGCCAGTGATGCACTCGCCTGGCTGGAGTGTCAAAATTAATTGGGCCCATTTTCCATGTATACATTATATATGGCTGTACAGTGTAACCTGGTTAATCTGAACAGGGCTAATCAGAACTGCACTAATCCAAATGGAGATTAGCAAAAAAAATTAATTAAAAAAAAAAAATTAATTTATTATTATTGTTTATATTACTATTATGGTACTATACACAACATGCCATACCTCAAGTTAAAAAGTTAAAAAGTTCATGCGATGACTAGGGAAATGGCTCGTCCCCAACCCTGATGGCCATTACTGCGGCTGCATTCCCACGCTGCACAGCCACAGAAATCCGTTGAAGAAGATGTTGATGGGAGTCCTCTTCGTAACCCAACTCCCTGAAGAATGCCTTTGCTTGAGGCCCAAAGGATCCACACGTCTCTACCGCCACAGGTACAAACTTGTATGCCGAGTCCAGGTGGGCGTACTTTTCACCCTTCAAAATCTCTCCGCCTGGGCTGCCACTGCATCAGTGACTGCAGCCAAAAGGTTGGATGGGGCAAAGGTGTCACTGCAGGTTGCATCCCATACCAAGAGTCTACCACTTGACCATGGAATGATGGACATGCCATCAGGTCTCTTTCCATCGGACCGAAGCAGACCTGAGGGCTCCAGCCGGGAAGGGACATTTGCAGCAGTTAATGACCGGTGGATGATGTCATTTAAAGCACCATGGCGAGAAAGCTTTCCCTGACTGTGCCTACAGCTCAACCCATGTGTACCAAACTGGTTGACATCCGATCCACAGTAACTACAAGAGTGTGGCTGGCACAGGGGTGCTCCAAGACGTAGCAACTGCTATTCGAACTACATCATCGCTCATTCGGAGACCCAGTGAGGAGATTGGCAGGGCATTAAGCCAGGCACCTGACTCACATGCAGACACGGCGAGGAGACGAGCTCTGGTTTTGGGGTCACTAGCATTCGGCAAAAGTGACTCTGCCGTTTCCAAAATACGAGGGATGTCCCACGATTTCTGCTGATGGGAAGCAGGCGGGGCTGGAGGAGGCAAGACAAGGTCATCACCCCAGAGTGAAAGGGCAACTTCAATCTCAGGGTACTGGACAGCACTAAACCGAGGGGGGAGGATATGGTGAATGAGATTGGACGATCCATCAGCAGAAGCCAAAAAGGCAGAGGGAGCAAGATGAACCGCACTCCTAATTCCAATTCCCCCATGGTTCACTGGAAGGGTGGCCTGTAGCCAAGAAGAGTCATTATTCTGAAAATCTATATTAGTGATATTGCTGAGGATTGACTTGAGAAGGTGGTCATAGGCTGTGAGATGACTGGAAGAGAAACAGGGAGCAGAGCGGAGAATGTGCATCATCTTAGGGATCGCAAATGAGTGACGCAACAATGTGATAGCATCATGTGATTGCAAATGACAAAGTCTATCACCCATCAACTGCAGCAGCTCTGTCTTCTCCCTTACACATGCATCCACTGATTGTAACCCTCCAATATGAGAGCCCAAGAGATTGGCATTCTCTGGGTTAATGATGCTAACTCCTGGAAGAGCAATGAGGACGATCCCTCGAGAGGTAGGATCTTCACAGATCAATTCTGTCTTTCCACTGTTTAGCTCAAGGCCCAGAGCACCTGTCAATGGTCTTGAGATCACAAATTACATCTTCCCGGTTGCCTCCCAGAGTTCCATAAAAAAAACACAGAACTCTGACCTCAACTTTGCACACAGTTTCTGAATAGTCAGGCAAAAGAGGAGGGGTCCCAGCGGGTCGCCCTGCTGAACCTCTTCTGAAGACAGCACCACTTCATCACCCCATGAGAGTAAAGATGGCGAGCAGTATACTGAGTGGACAAAAGGGAGAAGCTCGGGAATGTACTCCTCAACAGCACCCAACATCTTGTCCCGGCGAATACTGTTGAAGGCATTTCTGAAGTCCACTTTCATGATCACTTGGTCTTCCTTGAGGTTCTGGAGGTAGATGCGAGCAGCATGCACTGCCGCTTCAACCCCCGCGTCACTCCAAAACCTAACTGCCGAGGGGCCAGGATATCAGGAACTTTTTGCATGGCATGAATGCAAGCACACTTAGCAGCAAGTCTGCGCAGGGTACAGCCCACAGCGATAGGGCGAACCCCACCATCCTTCTTATGCAGAGCTACCAGTGAGGCACCAAAGAAATGAGGACGGATGGATACAGGTGTGTCACCTCTTAGAATTAGAGATATCAAAGAAGTGAGCGCCCTCAGTATTGAATGGCCACCTTCACCAGCGGACGGACCCGTGAGGTCTTTGAGATGTTGTGGTCTGAGGCTATCCTGGCTACCTGCAGATCCATTTGGGAAGGAACGTATGGCTTGAGTGATGATGGCCTCGGTGACTGAGAAAGAGAATGAGGATGGGTCCGGGGATATCATTATTGAAGAATCTGGGTGAGCCGCAGGGTGCTTCTGCTTCAAAGCTTCCAGAGTGTCAGGTGAGTGATCACTTCAGCACATGCAAGCCTGACAGCGCCCTTGACATCGCCCTCTTCCAGCTTGGATGTCACCTTTGAAGACAAGAGCTCTAGGGGATCACGAGACTTCTGTCTTCTGGAGCGCCGGCTAGGCTTCCCTGATGTAGCATCAGCATCAGCTTCCTCCCTTACAAGGTTGTTTATGGCTGACGCTAAATTCCACCTCTTCCCTCCTCTCGGCGGCAGCCTAAAACAGCGAGACGGGAGGCGACACCATGTGGAATGGTCATTCCTCGCCACCACACTTAACACGATGGATGCTGGCTGCCAGCTCCCTCGAGGCTCTAGGGACTCTCTTCAGTACATTAGAGCGCAGCTTTGAGAAAGGAGTAGCAACAACAGCATCTTCAACCGACTCATTCCCACGTGGTGTTGGACTGGAACTAGACACGGGGGGAGCTCTTGGCAGTTGACTGGAGCCAGGACAGTGGCAACTTAAAGGCCCATGTGTTCGAACTAGGCCCGCAGATGTCACCGAAAAGCAGATAGAGCAGACTACCATTCGCACGCAATTATAAATAGGCTTGCCAGTTGAAAGTGGTTCTACCAAATAGGTTTTATATACAGTACCGCCTTAAATTTACAATATCACTGTTTAAAACCCAGCCTACAGTATACTGTACAGTAAGCAAAGAAGAGCCAACTCACCAGCATTACTCAGTAGATGATAACTGAATAGTTCTCTGTTTGGTAATATATATTACACTGTAGTTACATATACACATGCAGTGCTGCATATAAATTATTACAGCTATAGTACAGTTTGAGTAATCCGAGCAAATTCACCAATTCGAACACCCTAAATAAAGTCCTATTCGGATTAATGACATTGCACTGTACATATGAAGATGAGTTTTGGTAACAACTAATTATTCATAGAGTAAAAGGGTTAATGGTAATTTAACCATAGTTTGATAGAGGATTATGGCTCTCCCAGTCCACTTGATTTATGCTTACTTATGATATTAGCAGTTCTACTACCTGTACATCTGTGCACTTACTGCTTATCTGTATACCTACTTCTAACTGTGCACCTACTACTACTTGTACACCTACTACTACCTGCACACTTATTCGACTACGTACAACTACTGCTACATATACACCTATGCAGATCAAGCCTGGGACATGCTGCAGAAATATGGTTGACAGGAGGAAAAACGGCTCATAGGATATAATGCACAGCAATATTTATATAATTATTATAGGCAGTTTATGAGAACATGCACCTTCTATTCAAAGAAGTAGGATAGATGGTACTGAATCAATAGTGAGTTTGGAGTCTTCTGGTATTAAAATTATGATGAACAGATATATTTTACGTGCAAAAAAAAAGTAGATAGATAAGTAGAAAGATGCAAAATCTTGAACACGAAATTTTACAGTTTTTATCGAGGTTTGGGCTACTTTCATGAATTTCAAGGCATGTTCAGAGGTCAAAATTGGCTGAAGACACCATAATTATTATGATACTTTGAAGCTCCCAAGTAAGTTTTAGCTCAAATATCAACTCTGTTTTTTGGTCCGGCATTTTAGATCAAACATGTGGCATGCACCATTGTCACCAACATGTGTTGATCACTAATTGCTTATGACTAAAATCAGTTCTTATTTACCAGTTTATTGAATGTGCATCATAAGTAGATTCCTGGTTTTGTTGATGGTCTATGCTGTTAACTATACATGAGCATCTTTATGACTTTTATGATCTTTTACCTATTGGTGCTGAATACAGCATCGGATTATAGTTAGTGTTATATAGTTGCAATGAGTTTGGAGTATTCTGGTACATGAATGTATGCAAGTATATTATAGTGCATGGGAAAGGATACAGAGCTATAAGAGTTTGAAGATGAAATATGAATTTCATCGCATTTGGTTTAACCCACTTTTGTGGAAGGGGGGAATAATGTCAAAATAATACGCCTCGACAATACCAATCATAACTTCCACCCACTACCCTCTATCAACTACCAAAATGTAGCTTAGAAGATAAGCTATTTCAAGATGTATTTAACTTTTGTCATAGATATTTTTTATGCCAAAAGTGTCAGCCAGTCCTCATAAAAACCCATTAATAATGCTAAGTGGCTGCTAGGTGGTTTAGAAGGGTACATGTAGTAGTTTCACCTAAACTATTTGAATAGGTATGATAATGCACCACAGGAGGGGGGGGGGGGGGGGGAATCCCATACAAACCTCATGCCAACACATTCTCATAACAGTGAAAATCAAATACTTTAGGTTAAAGAGCAGCGTTCTGGTGATATATAAATTATGGAGTTTGGGCGAGAAATTAGGGAGAGATTTGTGGAAATATGTGGAAATTCTTCTAATCTAATGCGACACGAATCTTTTTCACACTTATATACTGGGTTTCTAATGAAAATAGTGAGTGCAAAAGCTGTCATAATGCATCATAGAATCTTCAAATGTTCTGAAACTTGGAATATGACTTCAATATGAGCAGATACGCCATTTAAAATAGTTGTTAAAAAAAGTGAAAATTAGCATTTTGACATTATTCCCCCCTTAAACCAATATAGGAGTATACTGGTGCTCCTGTATAAGTGACAATGTGAATCCCTCAGTTGACAAAGTGAGCGAGAATTATTATTATGGCACGATAACATACATCGTACATATTATTATATGGCATCATAGAACATAGAATACATATTAATGTATAGGAAATAGCATGATTCGTGAAATTGGGCATAAATACTTCGAGTAATATATAGCTGGAGGGCCAAAAAATTCGGGAGTGGAATCAGGAGTGCAAATGCTGTTGCCGATCAACATTACAAGTAGTATTTTTCACTTACAAAGTGTATGCTATCTCGTGTTCAAATAAGGAGCAAAGAAAAAATACTTACGACAATGAGTTATCATATTTAGAATCGGAATTCGTACACCAGTGAAAAAAGTCTGTTCCGATTGCTAACTTCTTCAGTAGTCAGTTGTTTGTATGTACTTAGGGGCCGCCTCTCTCAAGGCTCAATTGAATATTATAGCGTTCTGATTGGCCAATATGAAAATGTCTAATAGCATTCTGATTGGCCAATAACGGTGAAATACCACATGGGCTGGCCTTTCTGGAGAACATAATATTGTAACAACATTTACTGGCGTTCGGTGCAAGGAAATTGGTTCTGATCCATGTTCAGATAACGTTGACATGATTTTGAACATACATGAAATCTCTAGATGGCTGGTATAATGCTATATCATCGGTATAGACAACAACTTAATTAGAAATCACGACCTCATTAATATATATGAGGAACAACACAACCCCGGATGTTACGGGAAGATATGGGGAGCAAGCCCCATTATGTGCTGTCATACATACCAATAACAATCAGGCCGTCCTGCCAAATAAAATAAAATTTCACACCTATTCTGAAGAGTCGTGGGTGCACTATAATCTGTGCAGTTACTCAACAAATATTTCTGTCACTTGATGGAGCCTGAAAAGTTTGCAGAGACTTCAAAACGCGGAATGGAGGCTTGGGAAGCTGGTAAAAGATTCTCTACGCTAGGCCCTGCGCAGGGACCAGGACAGAAGTGGGTTTAACCACACTTGAGCACATGTGCGAGCCACGCTGGACTAAATTGCATTTTTGTGGTTTGTACTCCGTTGCTAAGGGGTGAAAAAGTATTTTAGGGAGGTAGGGCGTCTGGAATGAAAGGTAGAACGTGCTGCGGAAGAATACAGCGAATCTGGTGATGGGTGCTGTTGCATTCACTTTGGCTCTTGTAACATTCGCTGCTTCAATTTTTGGGGCTAGTGCTGGTTGTAGCTTGCCAGCGTCTAAGCAAGAACTCGTGTCATTTTATCTCGATAGGAAATTTTGTAATGGTAAGTACCCATCTTCTCCACCTTGAATTATTTAACTGAATTGAAGTATATTTAAGTATATTTATGTAACAAATTGTCAGAATCTTCACGAGGGAGGGAATTTTCAGAGAACAGACTGTTGGTTGATTGCAATGGAGATAATGCTACTATATCCACCGTTGAACAAGAAGAAAATGTCATTTTCATAGTAGCTCAATGCACACTTCCAAATGGCACATGTGTTGAAAAATATGTAAGCTAAATTACACCAAAGGGAGCAAATTGTGTGTAGTCAGTGGGATTTGATGACTCTTTGATTTCTGATGAGAGAGGAAGGATATGATCGTTTGTGTCAGCTCTAGGTTACTATATAGCCGGAAATGTTGATGATCAAAATATATGATTATTTGGATATTAGCAGACATTGAAGGTGTTAAAACTTGGTAACAATAATAGCAGATCTACTACTAGGAGAACAAAAAATACCACAGATGTTACACATATGCTTGTTTTTTATTAGCGGTTATATTATATGAACCGTTATATTATGAGTTAATGTTTGCATCAAATTTTATTTTCTGTCAATGTTACTGGTTATATGGTAGCTAATTATTGCACTCCACCACTTTGTAAAAGTGGCTCCTTGATTATATTAAGGCCAGAATAAAATTTGGTTACTTCCATTCGGTGTTTCCTCTAAATGGTGTGAGAAAGTCAGCAACAGTGGAGGTCTCGTAATATAATATTATGCGGAAATAACTATCTAAACATCAACTTCAAAAAGTAGACTGGGGGGGATATGTGGTTAGGCAATTTCCTGTCTCAGATTGATTTGCCTAATAATCTTTTTAAATGACCCACAACTTATTTTCTGCTCAATCCCACCAAAAACCGGGCTGTAATGTGATAAGCCTAGAACTTATGAAGATGTCTAGTAGTTATAGCTGCATGTATGCCTGAGTTTTATATGGGCATGAACGGTAATTTGGATGCTGCTTACTATTTACTGCATGAAAGTCAATCTAGAACAATGAATACACTCTATATCGAAAAGATATTAGAATCATGAATTTGATTGGATTCATGCTTTTCGGTTTAGAAATTATGTGGGGAAGTAAAAAGAGCTTCTACTTATTCGGATTTCCACAAAAGAACAAACAGAAGTGCAGACCAGCTAACTGGCAACCCACCAAATCTTCTAGCACCCAGGGTCCACGGTGGCGGCATCTTTGCTGATTGTGATGGTATAGCATGTTCAAGAAGCTGAGCATACATAGTCGATTTAGGCTGAGGATTCCTATATATGCCTTCTCATGAGACAGTGGAATTACTTTCTGATTCTTGCGCACTTCAATTGCTTCAACTCAACTTTCAAGGTAGAGCCTGCTGTTCGAAATGTCTTTACATCAAGTTATATCTAGTGCATAAAGCCTATGAAACAAAGAATGTACATAACCACTGAATATGCACTCACATGATTTTTAGTTTTCTTTCACAAGAATTAACATGAAGTAGCTACACAGTTCCAGAAACTGAACCATCAGCCAGTCAACCTAGTGATGGCTCCAGCTAGCAAGATGAAAAATACATTTCCCAACACTCTCTACTCCAAACATAGAGTATATTTGACATGTGCATCTGGCCCTTGAGACTGGAACTATTACACACTAATTAGTTGAAACTTGCTAAAAATCACATCAGTCTGACCTAGCTGATTTAATTAATCTATGTTGACAAGAAGGTCTAGTTACAGTAAAGAGCAATTAGAAGCTATTCATGAACATTAGTTGGAGATAGAAATCTTTCATTTGAATGCAGAATATATATGTGCATTATTTATCCTAGGTACAGGTTAACACGAAGGATCTAACGGATAGGAATGGGTATGAAATGCATCTTGCATCCAATCTAGCATCCAATCCATTGCATCGGACCAATAAGAATCCTAGATATGTGTAGACAAGCACGGTGCGCCATTTCATAGCCAGATTGGAGAGGATATATATTGGTAATTACTGGCATGAAATGTGTGCAACAAGTGAGTGTATGGTAAGGGGTCGTATAAATAGGTAAGGGGTTGTACGTAACAATGTTATATAGTAGTTATGAGAGTCATCATTCTCTACTTCCCCCCAAGTCCGTTATCGTGCGGACTGAGGAGGATGACTGGCCATAACGATATATGGGCTTTGGTCCTCTCTTGCTGCGTCTTAGACCGGGGGGTGGCATTGGGGGCTTTGGTAGGTTGAAAGCGGGCATCTTGGCCAGGTCTGTAGGGGCTGTTTGCACTGGGCGATGTGGTAGGGTGGGTGTTCGGGCCACGGCGGCGTAGGAGCGTCGGTTGGCAGGGGTAAACAGTTGGGGGGGCTTGTCTTGGGCCGGGGTTGCTTCCTTGGGTGGCTGGGATGGTGGTAGTATCTGGGGGGGGGATATGGGGTGGGGGGGTGGTTGGTAAGTTATATTGGATTGGAGGGGTGGTGGGGGTCCTGGGTGTGGGTGTGAATGGTTGCACGTGAGGGGGAGTGGGCAGTAGGGCTGGTATGTCCCGCTGGAGGGGGTGGACGTAAGTTTGGGTGGGTGGGTTGTGGTTCTTGGCTTGGTTGCGCTGGGTAGGTTGGGCGGTCGGTTGGGGGGGTGGGTTGTGGCATCTGAGAAAACGTCTGTTCCGTCGTGTGATGCGGTCGGAGCCGTCCATCCATACTTGGTATTGATGGTACTGGAGCACTTCCACTACCACTCCTGTGTTGTCCCACTTCGTTGGGTGACGGCCAGTCTGGTTTTGTATGATGACCCTGTCACCACAACGAAGGGGGCAGAGGCCGTGGGTGTGCTCGTCCCATCGTGCTCGTCCTGCGGTTTGGCGGCGATTGATGGCTTGGTCCCTGTGGTGGAGGCGATCAGAAGGTTGATGTGTGTCCTGTAGGCGTGTAGGGTTTGCTGGGAGGAGGTCTCTGGTGGGTCTGCCGAAGAGGCTTATGGCAGGGGACATCTTCGTGTCTGGGTTGGGGCAGTTGCGGTACACGAGCAGTGCCTTGTGAAAGGAGTTCAGGAGTGATCCGCCTGGTCCTGTGTTGCCCGCGATAAGGCGTTTGGTTGTCTTCACAGCCACCTCGGCTCTGCAATTTGCATGTGAGTGGTAGGCCGAGGTGATACGATGGTGGACACCCCATGTGGCCAGGAATTCCCTAGTGGAGTGGGCGGCAAACTCCGGGCCGCCGTCTGAGGTGAGGGTGGTTGGTATCCCGAATGTTGAGAAGGTGTCTCGAAGTGTTGATGTGAGGCCTGTGGCTCCGTTGTGGGCTTGGGAGATGATTGTCCATCCAGAGTATCGATCGACCAGCACCAAGTACGCGGATCCCTCGTGGTGGAAATAGTCCGCGCAGAGGTGCTGGAAGGGGTACTCTGGATCCTCTGGTGTTGTTGATGGCATTGCCGGCTGAGAGGGGGCATTGCTGTTGCATGTGCTGCAGCTGTTGTGGGTAGCCGCAATGTCGGCGGTGATACCTGGCCAGTATAGAGATGATGAGGCCCGGGCCATCATGCTGCTGATGCCCTGGTGTGCAGCGTGGAGGGCGTTGAGGCAGGTGGGGCGGAGGCAGGTGGGGATGATCACCCGCTCGCCGTGGCACATGACGCCGTCTATGACTGAGAGGCTTGGGAATATTCCGAAGTAGCTCCGGATGGCCGCTGGTAGCATGTTCCTGTCATTGGGCGGTCCTCCCTCGACGTAGTATAGTAGGTCTTGGAGGTTTGGGTCGGCGGCTGTGGCGATCTGGAGCTGCTCCCAGTCAATGGGTATGGATGATATGGCTGAGCAGATTGCTGAGGAGAGTCCTTGGTCGGTGTGGGTTGCAGCAGTTACTGTGTGGATGTCTGCAACTGACGAGTTGGGGCTCCCTGGGCACGCCAAGCTTGGGTTAGCGATGTCGTCAGGCAGATGTAGTGGGGGGGGTGTCCTGGTCCCGGATGGGTGGCGTGAGAGGGCGTCGCTGGTGTGGTTTCTCACGCCGGGGATGTACACCATCCGGAACCGGTACCGGAGTGTCTTCTCCTTCAAGTTGCGTAGTCGTGGGTTTGGAATATCCTCGAGGCAGCGATCGCCGAATAACTTGAGGAGGGGCTTGTGGTCGACTGCCACTATAAGGTCGTTGCACCCCAGGACGAAATGTCGGGCCTTGTCCAAGGCGTCTGCGACTGCCAGTGCCTCGCCCTCTACCGGAGCATATCGAGACTCAGCTGAGTGGGTGAAGCGCGAGCCCACCAGGGTGACGCGCCAACCGTCCTGGCAGCAGAACAAGTCACGGGTCGGGCACTGGCAGTGTTTCTGGAACAACCAGAACCCGATCCCGCTCTTGCTCCAATCCATGGCAAGGCAGGTTGGGCGGTCTTTGTCAAATATCTCGACACCAGCCCTGATGCACTCGCATATGTGGAGTTTTGATGAGGAGAATGTGTCTTCCAGCTCGTTGGTCCATGCGAAGTGGGTGGATGGTTTGAGGAGGGCGCGGAAGGGTAGCATGGCAGGTGTCATGGCGAACGCGTATGACACCTGGTTCACCAGCCCGAACCACGTGCGGATGTCAGTGATGCTGGTGGGCGTGGGGAAGTTCGAAATGGAGTCAAGGTATTTGGGGGCTGGTCGTACTTCTGTCGTTGTGATTTCAAATCCGGCAAACTCCACAGTGTCTTTGGCAAAGTGGAATTTGCTCGGGTTGAGTGTTATCCCGTTCACGGCGCAGATATGTAGCCACTCAGTCGCCTGGTGGAATGCCCCCGTGATGTCGTCAGACCAGAGGAGTACGTCGTCGATGCACTTTGTCTTTGACGTCACGGTGGCGACGAGGGCATCATACCTGGCCGTGTACGCATCACCTGATGCAATGTAGTCCTGTGGGGCGGTTCGGTATCTGTACCTGCCCCAGGGGGTTATAAAGGTCGTGTAGTGGCGATCCCGTTCTTCGAGGAGGACTGAATGATAACCGTTCCAGGCATCAAGGGTGGTCTTTTTGGTGTTGCCTGGAACGGCTCGTGCCTGGTGGAAGGGGGATGCACAGTGGTGGGTCTCCCGGGTGGCATGTTGGTTTAGGGGCTGGAAGTTAATGGTCCTCCTGAGCGACCCGTTCTTCTTGGTGCATATCACCATTCTCTGGCACCAAGTGACGGGTGTACCCAGGGGGACCTTTTCCAGTACACCCAGGCGGACATCCCGGTCCAGGCCCGCCTTGACTTCGGCCTGCCAGTGGACTGGGATGTCAATAGGGGAGTGGCATGGCTTGGGGATTGCGGAGGGGTTGATGCACAGGGAGAGTGGGGGAACAGACATCATGGGGAGGGTTGGTGCTCACAGACGTTGAACGCACTTGCTGCATAGAGGCCCAGCAAGTGACGTTCAAGTCTGTGGCGATTGGCCTCAGTGCCAGGGAAGGGCAGGGAGGTTGGTCGGTCTGGGGGTGGTGCTCTTGTTGGGCATGAGCACGGTCTATGGTTATGGCCACTCACCGCTGGCATCACGATAGGTCCTGGGGATCTGGTCTGTAGCCTTGGCCCAGGATCGGTCGGGGTTGCCGGATGTCTGGTCAATGGTGGCGCAGATGGCAGGTCAGCTTGCAGGTGGGGTGCGGGCTGGTCTGGGGTCGCCCATGTGCCTGTGCCGTTTCGCGGGGGTGGTGTCGGCGTGCAGAGGGGGAACCCCGTGGCAACCAGCCCGAGGTCAGTGCATGTGGCCAGGCTTAGGTATAGCTTCGTGGCCAGCGGGCTGAAGTACACCATCTGTCTCGTACCTCTCCCTGAAGTGGTTGAAGTGATACGCAGCAACGCTGCTCCGAGGATGGGTAGGTTATTGCCGGATGCTGAGCTCATTACGAGTGTCCCTGGGATGAGGTCTGTCTCCTTGAGCTGTAGGTCTGTCAGGAGTCGTGGGCCCGCCAGACAGCTTTGACATCCCGTGTCAGCGAGTGCTGTGGTGACGACATTGTGTCGCTCTATCCTCAGGGTGTGTCCGTGAGCCCTAAAGTCCTCCTTGTATGATGAGACTTTCACCTCTACGGTTGGTTGGGGTGGGGAGCGGCGTTGGGTCCAGGTACTGGTGCTGGAGTTCCATGACTGATGGGGCAGTGTGCCTTCGGACATCGTGCTGACGTGTTCGGAGACGGAGCTCTCCTGCTCGGAAGTCCTCTGCCAGCATTGTGCGGCATAGTGGTTTTGGCGACCGCAGGATGAGCATGTGGATCCGAAGGCAGGGCATCGCGTCCTGCGTACGGCAGTCCTCTCTCTCTCGCCGTGGCCCTGGCGGCCGCAGAAACCGCACGTGATCCTTTGGCCGGTAGGGCTGGTTGGGTATTTGGTGATGTTTGCCTGCCCTCGATGGGGGGTGGTCTGTGTCTTCTGGAGGGTGCGAGCTGGTGCGGACCGCCGTTGCTGGCGATGGTATCCGCTCAGGAGGGCATCCTCGCTGTCCACTTCATCATCCAGGGCGCTTGCCGACGTTGGTGTGGTGATGGACACTGCCGATCGCTTACCTGCAGCACTCACCTCCACAAAGCGGATTGTCTCCTCCACCGTCATTGCCTGGTTGGGATCCTTTAGCAGGTCAGTATGGATCTCTGCATCGGCCAGACCGACGCAGAGCTGATCTGCTACCCGTTGTTCACCCTGGTTGTTCACGTGCTCGCACTCCGCACACTCCATGGTAAAGCAGCACACCTCCGCCTGACCGCGGAGTCTCGCTGCAAAGGACCGGATGGGTTCTCCTCGGTCCTGTACCATCCTGGAGAGGGCAACCCTGGCCACTTTAGGGTTCTCCTCCCGCACAGCGAGGCCCCTGATCGCCTTCAATAGGTCTGCTTCGGGGAGCGACTTGATCGGTAAAGGGTCAACCAGGTTGCGGGTGACATCCCATCTCAGCTTGGGGTCCAGACACTCCAGGAGTTGGATGGAGACGTCAGACCCAGTAAGGTGTACGGCCAGGGAGTATGCCCTCCACCTGGTGATGAAATATTGCCAACCTTCAGTGGTCCCCCTGCTGATATCTCCGGGCGGCGGACAGGCGTGGGCTTCGCCTTGGTAGCCTGACTGTGCACCAGTATGTGCCCATTGAGAACGGCCGCTGTTACTGCTGGGTCCAGTCCCTCGGGCGTGGCGTACTCGCAGCCAGGGTACGGGCAGTTAACTGCCATGGGGTCGGTGGGCGTCAGCGAAAACGAATGCTCTCTCTGCCAACACTCTTGTTGGCAATGCTAGATGTCTAATAGAGGCTAGACACTGACTTGTTGCACGCATAGACAAGCGCGGTGCGCCATTTCATAGCCAGATTGGAGAGGATATATATTGGTAATTACTGGCATGAAATGTGTGCAACAAGGGAGTGTATGGTAAGGGGTCGTATAAATAGGTAAGGTGTTGTACGTAACAATGTTATATAGTAGTTATGAGAGTCATCATTCTCTAACATGTTGAAATTTAAACTCTTTCCATGATGTCCCTAGAATTATTGAAGCAGTGAGGAACTTTCCTAACCTCTGGCAGGTCTTAGCTAGAGGCTATAAAGGTCTTAGAGCCAAAGAAAATGCCTGGAAGGAAGTGGCAATCCACTAACTAGCTAGCTATTACCAGATATAAAAATATTTCTGGTAGTAATTCCTCTTTCTGCACTTCCTCCTGCTAGCTAATACCAAAAATCCTCACTGCTAGTACTGCCGGCCATCGTACTGGTCAAAGTTCAAATGTAGCAGACTTAATGGATTCAACGCAAATATTGTCAACACATGCAATGGAATGGAATGGATTATGCAACACATGCAATGGAATGGAATGGATTATGCAACACATGGAATGGAGACAGATTCAATGTAACAGATTGTGTAAACATGGCTTTATGCACCACTTAATTAACTTAGGTGCAGAATATTAATTATGCATAATTATCTTAGTTGCAGATATACATTATGCATCATTTAATTGCGTTATTCTGGGTCATATGCCTACACACTAATGAATCATGAAGCTAGTTGGGGTGGGCATGATAAGGAGTAGGTGAACAAAAACAACTCAACAAAACAATACTATAATCAACCGAGAATTAAGTTAACAAAACAATGGCCTTGAACTTACCAGGTAGTCTTCTTGGAATATTTTGGTCTCCATTATTTCTATTTGTTCTTCCTTAGTAGGCCTCCACATAAATATGGACAGCATAAAACTGCTGTAACTCTGAGTAAATGTAGGAACCTTCAGCTCAGCACCCACAATGAGTAGCTATATACATTCTAGCTTTTGTCTTTCAGAGGAATCTGAAGAACTCGAGGCTTTTTCCTCTTCCTCTCCCACATGTTCTACACACAATTAATACATGGTTATTGACAGTGATGAACACAAATTCATATTGAACTCTCTCCCCTAGTAGGTGTGATAGATATATATGCTTTCCGTACATAAATCCAATGAAAACATCTTCACAGTTGAAATGATAAATCATCTATAGTACAATCTAAAGTGTTATTCCCAGGGTTCTATACTGGTTGGTTCATAATATGCTGCTCGCACTAGCTAGCAAAGTGGCACGATTCAAGATATCATGAATATGAGGTCGTGTTGCGCCACTTTGCTTGAGTAGATTCAATTTCTATTCTAGTTCCGGTCAACACGTGTAGGTGTGTTGTATTTGTGTTTCAAAAAAATTATGCTTCTCCTTTAAGGCAGACATTGACGAGGAAAGGTTGATTGAGGGGCAGTGAGAACTTTCGTAGTATATTGGGGGTGGAAGTTCAATTTCAATAGTTCGAAGCAATGCAACTCAATCAGGCGGATATTGTGAACTATTGGAAGTGGTGCAATGTGACCCAAAGCGATGAGACGCGAAGCCTCGCAATATATTGTTAGCCGGCCTTAATAATACAAACAGTATTATTTGGGTTCATGACAAACAGTCATGAACCCAAGAGTTAATTAGGTCTTGTACAGTAAGAAATTAAAATTGTGTTTTTAAACTGTCTGCATTTTTTTCTTTTTTGTTCAACAAGAGCAAATGTAAAGAAAACAAACAAACACGCAATGTCTTTACATCCACTGCCATTTTACAAGAAATGCTCATGATTCGTAACTTCTTGAATGCTCTAGTGTACAAGAAAGTTAACTTCGATTACCTTACAAGACTGTACCCATGTAGACTGCAACCAGTTGAATAACGTTTAGCAATCATGTACAGCAATGTTGTGTTTCTGTACTTTATAATTAAGTGTGATGATAGACCAAGTGTGAGCTTCAGCATCTCCACGGCTTATAAACACTTCCTTTCTAACTTGCTTGTTGTTGTTGTCCACTAGACATATCAGCACGTGCCATGTCTTGTTGCTACTGTTGACTGTACCCATGTAGGGTCAGCTACAGTCTCCTTCTAGGACTAGGTAACAGTTGCACAGGAGAAGAACTGCACCAACCAAACATCAGATATTTTGTTAGAGGTCAGCTACAGCCTTCTTCTGACTTAATAACAGTTGCCCATGAGCAAGAACTCCACAAACCAAACAGCAGAACTGAGGGCAGGTCATTCATCCTTATGTTGTGTTAGTTTGATTGCATCATCAACAAACTCACTGGTGAATCCTTACCCACTGCTTTATTCCACAATTTAAAACATGTGAGTGACAATGAGTGTACAAAGCAAGTGCATTCTTCTTGCCTGAGTCCCTCTTCTTGTGCCCTGAAGCTCCATCATATGACTGTCCTCTCATATCGTCAACTTCAATACCATGCTTATTGAAAGATCAATAATACCAGCAGGGAGCTTGACCAAGATCAACAAATTGGATACATAAAGACAAAATTTCCTGATTTGCATGCTTGTGTTCAAGAGATAAGTCATAGATGTGCATTGGAACATTTTGTCCTGCGGCATAAAATTGCAACAGAAAGTGAGCAGGTTAAGGTACACTTTATAAAGAATGCTGTTCTTATTAATTATAGCTTGTGTAAATCGAGTTTTAGCTGTTAGGAAGATGATTGCTCTTCAGAGAGTATTCTTTATTAGGATAGAAATTGTGACTGTTTTAACTATGCAGTCCGCTGCATTGTTTTTAGCACTCTCCATAATCATATGTTTTAGATAACCGAGTCTCATATTTTGTTTAGCCTTGAATGTATTGGTGATAGAAAGAAACCTTTTTCTCTTATCATAAATTCAGATAACACCTTATTTCTCTTTACTTTATTTCACACTTGCAGGGTGTACTTCTGTATGGTGTTAACACCAGTGAGATCATCTTACCTGCAAACTCAACTGATTGCTTCTTTGGAGCTTGTGGTTTCGATGACAAAGATAATGGTCTTGTCTATGTCAACATAAGTAAATGTAAGTTTGATATTGGCACAATATTTTATAAACGCAATACACACAATTCAGAGCCATCAAGCACACAGGATTACCCCCCCCCCCCATGTATTGTGCATTTATTACAATGATAAGTATGAGCTCATGGTTGTAGGTAAGTAAGTATGTGTTCTGGTTATGCTTGTTCCTGAGGGTCATGTCAGTAGTGGCCTGTAAAGATTAACAAGAGTTTGGCCCTGGAACTGAACACAGTGACTGAGGGAGTATCTGATCTTGCTAGCTAGCTAGCTATGTATGTCATCAGTACGAATGTTTGCACACTCTATTGGAGATTTAAAAAATTGTAGCTCTAATTCTAAACAATTTCTTCAGAGATAGGATTGTTCTTAAGTAAATTCTTAAGTAAATGCATACAAAAAATTTAGGAGACTGATTTCTCCAATAGTCTGCTCTCCAAACTGCACAACAATTTCAACAAACAACTTCTAAGGAGTCATGTCGGAGCTAAGTGATTGCAATCAATGTGTGAGATTTACCTGTGGGAGTTATTGGCCTGTCTTTAAATCACATTTCCTGGAGTGGTTATAACTCGGCAGTAGTATTAGCCCTAGTATTAGCCCTAGAAGTCTACAGTCTGGCACTGTTCGACCCCTAGTTGTGTTTGTAGCACTGAGTTCTTCATGCCATGCATTAGCGAGCCTAGTGTTTACCTTGTGTGCGCTCTAAGTGGGCAACAATGGCAGTGAAGATGGCAACATGCCCTGCTGAAGCTGGGAGAGGTTATAGCTTGAACAGCAACTGCAATGCTTTTTAAAGCATTTGGTGAAGTTTGTTCATTTCTTCATTGGTTCACAACACGACGCAAATAGCAAGCGTCGCGTCGCATCGTGTGAACCATGTGACGCGCGACGCGTTCTAGCTTTAGGATGCGACGTGACGCGACGCGTGGATAGAATCGAGTACTATTTTTGCATCCAGTGTGAAGCGTCCTCATCCGTCCAGCCAATCAGATTGCTACATTCATCGTGTAATTTGTCATACTGCGCATTATTAAGAAAGCTACACAAAGCGGAGTCAATGGAAGAAATGGACATTGAAAGTTTGGTTGAAGCTGTGCGGGAATTCTGATGTCTATGGGATGTAGCTAATTCCGGATACAAGGACAGAAGGAAGCGGGAGAATGCCTGGAAAGAAGTTCTAGTGAGGTAAGATTGAGCATTTAGGGTCTGTAGTATATCCAGGGTTTATAAACGTCATAATTATTTTCGTGGGAATGAAATTGGTTACCTTTTGTAGGTTGGAGTGGAGGCTGAACTATGTGCTTCCAAATGGAAAAGACTGTGGGATAAATTTGTAAGAGAAATAAAGAAGGTCAAGAGTGGGGATGCAGGGCCGAAGTATACACCAACTTGGCCGTACTTCACTCTAATGGGATTTATGACCGACAGTATCAAGCATGCAATATATAAAAAATTCTTTTACTGTGTTATATACATAAATAAATACAGAAGCCACACCAACCCCACAGCAGGAGTGTCAGAGACACAAGACGAGACATCGCCACCACCAGCAGTGTCGGATGAGGAGAGTCAACATGCAGACATGGATTTGGGAATCCAAGAGAGGTATACCAAAGTCATTTATAATAATAATGCTGCCATGACGATGTACCAATGTTTTATACTACAAATTGTGTGCAGTATCCCATGTCATCATAGTTACTCCAGAATTTTTTTCTTTCGTTAGATCTCCTTCCCCAAGTGATGCCTCGCTCAGACTATCAAGTGAGCCTCCAAGGTCACAGAGTACATCATCTTGTACACCACAGCCACCAGCAAAGAGGAAAGGAAGAGGCAGCAGAGGTGATGATCCTCATGGTGATGCAATATTCGTTAGGGAGATGGCAAGGCTGGACGATAGGCATACTGAGAGGGAGGAGAGACGAGTCGAGAGGAGAAGGCCCACAAGTTTAGATGAGGATGTAATTTTTGGACAACAAGTAGCTACACAATAATGAAACGCTTTACCACTACTCAAAAATCTAATGCACGCATTCAGGTATTACAACTTTTACATGATATAGAATTTCCACACACACAAGAATTCCCACATTCCCAAGATTTTTCTTACCCCTATTCATCTCATTATTAATCTGTAATGCAACTGCTAATTAAATTTTCCTTTTAATTACTGTTGATCAATTTTGTTAAGTTCAGTGAACATGAGGTGTATCACCACCAGACTAGCTGATGATCAAATAGCAAACACACCTCAGGGTTTCATTTAGAAAATTGTCCAAGTGGGGCAACTGGAGGAATCTGGATTTTAAGGGAGGGCATGCTGGTTAAAGATATTACAAAGTTTCTTAATGAATTTTAATGTAATGCCAGCTGACTTCTCCAGCTTGACTGTTGAAGTAAGCTCTGTAAGCATCACGAATATCAGCAGCAGATCTTGAGAGTCTACAAGAAAGATCTATAATTTTATTACATTGCATTAACATTATAGTGTTTACCCATTGCCACCAACTTGACCAAGAGATGTCAAGCCAGTACATGGGTCCTCATCAGTTCGCCAATTTCCACGTATTTGGTTCCCTGTACCGTCCTCTCCATCGACAAATCCTGGTGGACAGTAAACAGATGACTCTGTCGTCTGCAGGTAGTTATGTAGTGCTACTGCTGCCTTTGTGTAGAGCACTACTTTTTCAGGGAAACCAATAATGGGCCTGCGAAATATTCGCCACCTAAAATAAAGTGGCCCAATAAAAACAAACCGTGCGTCTGGACCACCACGAGAACGCGACGCGATGCGTCTGGAACATGTGAACCATGAGAACGCGACACGAGCGACGCTTAAGGACGTAATAATATAAACACTTGAATGGGGGTGGTGTCACATGGCTTGAATGGCATCTAATTTGGCAACAGCCTCACAGAATAGTGTAAACTGGCCCTCGAGAAGAACTGCAAGCCAGCAAACTACAATGACTAACCAACTTTGCTCATTGTTTTGTTTGGACACTAGTCACTATTGGTACATGACCTTTGTGTACTTGTGTTTACCATGGGCCAAACAGAGAAGAGGAGACAGGCATGTGCCAGTGCATGAGGCAGGCAGCCGGCTAGAAATGTGCAGGAACGTGCCTAGTTCAAGCCATACAAAAGGTGTAGGTAGTTAATAGTGGCAATTATGGGTATCAATTATGGGTATCTGTAACCAATATTTCTTTCCCACCCCCACCCCTCCACACCCACCGCCCACCCAACACACACACACACCCCGAAGGAAGCTTTCAGGCTTTGAAATTGGCTAGCTAGCCCAAGTACAGTTACTTACATGTGGCTATCAAAAGCTGTCAAGTCTGGTGCTAAAGCACTTGCTACAGGTCTAACAGGATGAAAATTACATGATTAGCTATTAAATACCTATCAACTAAACAGAATATAGTCCAGTCCAACATGGTTAAATGTTAATTCCCTTTGAAATCTACCTATATACACTAACAGGAGAGAAGGGTCTGCATGTTCTCACTTGGGTTGGCACTGGCAGAGCCTAGTAATAAACATTCTTAGGACCAGTCAGGAAGAGAGTGTACCTATTATCTTATGTCATTGAGTTTGGTTAGTGATATATATATATATTGTGGTTGTTATCATGTGGATGATGTCATACTGAATACTTAGATTGATCTTAAGTAGCTCCAATTTTGTGTTGGACATGCCACTATGCTCCACTATGCTCCATTTTTTAAGTAGCTCCAATTTTATGTTGGACATGCTCCACTACTATGCTCCACTATGCTCCACTTTTGGATAATAAAATTAAGAATACTACATTGGCATTGAGGAGAAAACTACTTTGCAAGTAACTCGGACATCTCAATGGCTGCATTTACAAATCAGGGAATTTGACCCGGAGCCGTAAGGATTGGTCCTCCTACTGTGAACGTCTGGAACAGTATTTCACCGCAAATGACGTTGAGAGCTGTCAAGCAATGAGCTGTTCTACTGAGTATCTGTGGGGTACCAACTTGTCAAATCTGGTAGCTCCCGATAGGCCAAACACCAGGATGTTTGATGAATTGGTGAAGCTTGTCAAAGAGAACACCACACACCTCCACCATCAGTAACGGTGCAAAGCTTCACTTTCAACTCCAGATCTCTATGGGAGAGTGAAAGTGAGGCATATTTTGTTGCTGAACTGAGACGCCTATCAGAACACTGCAAATTCGGGATAACCCTGGATGAGATGGTTCACGAACGACTTGTGTGCAGAATTTGGGATACTTGGGTGCAACACCGAATACTCGTGAACCAGATCTCACATTCAAGAAAGCTTTTGAGCTAGCCCAGTCCACGGAGGTTGCAACTCCAAGGATCTACAGAGGAAACAAACTGCTAATGTATACGCTGTCCGAGACAAGGAATGATCCCAACCTAGAACCCAAAACAGACAGTGTTACCATTGTGGGAGAGACCATCCCGCTGCAGATTGCTGCTTCAAAGATGCGGAGTGCCACCATTGCAAAAAAAGGGACACATAGCTAAAGTTTGCAAAGCCAAGGGTCACAGAGACCCCAAAGGCAATTCCACCAATCAACAAAGCCTCAGCAGAAACGAGGAGGGACACATCAACTAACAGAAGAGATCCCAGATGAACTATCAGAGGAACCACTTCATCTGATGTTTCACATGCCCGCTGAGAATAGTCAATCAATGATGGTTACAGTAAAAGCAAATGGAGCAGATTTACAGATGGAGGTGGACACCGGCGCTTCTGCTTCCATCATCAATGAAGATACGTACCATCGCTTATGGAAGGGAGGGCAACACCCAGAACTACGGATCACAAACATAAGACTGCGCACCTACACTGGAGAAGAACTTGGTATTTGGCAATATATCTGGCTATCAGATACCAGCAACAAGCTGCAGAACTCAGCCTTGTGTTAGTCAAAGGAACTGGACCTAGTTTGCTTGGAAAAGATTGGCTAAGGAAGATACAACTTGACGGGGGAAGCCTCAACCAATTACAGCAACAGACCATTACTTCGCCCAACAACAATTGCTGGACACAATTGCACCATCAACTTTTTCTGTACCTGGAGAAACAGTATACCTATTGCATACGCTTCAGGCTTTACTTTTTACTGCCTCACAGATCAAGCGACAGAATGAGATAGCTTACTATCGAGCATACGAAGGATGTTCTTAAAGGATGGAAGGGAGTTGGTGTGACCCCACCTTTGCAACCATTTAAACAGAGGAAGAACGAGCTCAGAATCCATGGTTGCTTGCTCTGGGGACATCGAGTAGTGGGGCCTAAAGTTGGCAGAGGGTGATAAGAACTACATTTTGGAAATCCGGGCATCTCAATGAAGGGACTTGCAGGAAGCATTGTGTGGTGGCCAGTACTAGATGTGAACCTAGAAGGCAAGGTGAAAGACTGCAACGCTTGCCTAGTGTCAGAAACTCTCTTCCTGATGCCTCTGATAGTGGAATAGGTTTTGTTCTTGCCCAGATTGATGAGTTGGGAGATGAGCACCCAATCGCCTATGCACCCAGGAAACTTCTTCCATGGGAGAGGAAATATTCGACCATCGAGAAAGAAGCCCTGGCGGTTATCGAAGGAACCAGACATTCGCGTTTATCTGGAGGGTACCGAATTTACGATCCAGACTGACCACAATCCGTTGACATACCTGTCACGACTGAAAGATAGCCATGGAAGACTAGCACGAAGGGCTCTGCTGATGCAACCGTACAACTACAAGATTGTACACAAGCCTGGCACATGCAATGCCAATGCTGATGGCCTATCATGAGAGCATGGCTCTCACTTGAACGATGGGGGAGTGTCAGGGAGCATCCTGACAACTGCCTCTGACACCTCTGGAAAAGGAGGAACAACCTGTGGGAATCACTCACCTGATTACTCACCTACATCAGAATATGTAAAACCACAGAGATCAGAGAAGACAGACTACCCACAAACCACTACGTGTACTGTAATAGAATCTATAAAAGAGAAGAACAGCAAAGAGAAAAAGAGAACAAAGAAAGAAAGAAAGTTAACGATTAAGAAAGACAATTAAGACTGAGTAAGTCTATCATGAACGAGATAGATTACTCGTGATATTGTGCTTATTGATATATGTTTTTAATGTGCATTTGAATTGTTTTATTGTTCTTTAATTCCTAACAAGCTCTAGTGAGGGAGTGAGGTTAGTGGTATTGGTCTTACCAAGGTCTTGAGGACAAGAGGTGTGGTGCATCTAGGTTCTCAGACAAGGGTTTGGCGTCATCAGAAACTGCTAGTGGCTTATAAGAGGTCACAGGGAGAGAGTTTCTGACACCAAAGTCAATTAAAAAAATTCACCGGTGGCACCACTTCATCCATGGGAATGGCGAGCTCGACCCTGGGCTCCACTTCACATTGACTATGCTGGATCATTTCTTGGAAAAACCTTTCTGATAGTAGTGGAGCATGCCCACTCGAAATGGTTAGAAGTTGATGTTGTTCCTTCTGCCTCATCTCAAGCTACCATCAAGAATTTGCATTCGATCTTCACAACACATGGGTTACCTGATGTTGATAATGGAACAGCTTTTTCCAGTGCAGAATTCCAGGAGTTCACTGTTAAGAATGGTATTCGCCACATCACTTCAGCACCATATCACCCAGCTGATGGCTTCCCATGGACCTCTATCATATGAAGTACAACTGTAGGGTGGGTGCAGAATCCGCTGTCGTGTTGATCACCTATGGAAGCATACAAATCATCCACTAGACACAATGGAAAAAATGAATTAGACATTCGTCCAAACCCTACTCAAGAACGGCAACCACAAGGGAGGATACCAGATCCTATACCTTTCCACACTGAGCCTAGGTGCTCAACGAGGAACTGTCAACTGCCCACTTGGGAGCTGAACTACTAGCTGAACTAGTACAAACAAAGAGGGAGGAATGTAATAATAACATTCTTAGGACTTAGCAACAGTCAGGAAGAGAGTGTACTTATTAACTTATGTCATTGATTAGTTTGGTTAGTGATATATATATATATTGTGGCTATTATCATGTGGATGATCTCATACTAGACCATTAGTTTGTTTCAGATTTAAGTCGCTCCAATTTTGTGTTGTACATACTCCACTATGCTCCATTTTTTAGGCTTACAGCTGATGACAAAGCCAGGCAGTTCACAAATCACATGTACATAGATGGAGGAGTATTGTTTTGTAAGTATTATGAGTGCAGTATAGACTAGGTTTGTGTCAGTATGATAAACATTCACTTTAAGTCAAATAAGCACTGCAGGGATGTATAAAAATTGACATACGGATACATACACATATCATATACTTACTAGCAGAAGTGCATACTAATACATATATAATTTATATCATACACTAGCAGACATTTATCCCGATAGAGACATATATCATACACTAATAGACGTACATCCTGATGCAGAAATATACCTTACACTAGCAGGCGTACATACTGATACAGACATATCCAACACTAGCAGAAGTGGAGGGAACCTCAAAACCTGAATGCCTGATTTTACCGCATAAATATCTCAAGATTGCCAAGTGCTAGAGAGTTGAAATTAGCACCACCAGCTAACCCACTCTATGCAATGACTGTTTTAATAGGCGTTAAACATAAGTATGTGGTCAAGCATGCGGGTGGAAATTCTGCGGCAAAATCAGGCATTCAAGTTTTGAGGTTCCCTCCACTTTAGCTCCAGCAACTTGGCATACCTATGAAAAATATTTTTGTATCGAAAGAGTGCGCACAGAGAGACTTATCTTTTGAGCTATATATTAAGTCCATACCATGTAGTTTACAGAATCTGTGGAGCTATCAAGTTGTAACCACAAGTTGTTGTTTTTTAATTAAAAAATGCAACTGTCTCCCCTTAGCTTCAGGTTACTTTGGAATGCTTAGATCTAACATTTGTAGTATTAAAAGAGAGCACTCTAAGAGACATATCTTTTGAGCTATATATCAAGTAAAGAGTGCAGAATCTATGGACCCGCAAACTCATAATTGCTGTGTTTTTTCACTTTTTTCTTGACTTTATTCTTTAGTTTCCCCCAAGAAACAGAGAAAAACAGAGAAAGCCAAAATAATTTAAAAAAATTATTATTGAATTAGGTGCTGCTGATCCCGTGTCCACTACTGAAGAAACAGAACACATGACAGATATACCGACCAATTACTCGACTGCCCCTCAGGCAACTACAGGTAAAACAGAGAGAGAGAGAGAGAGGGAGAGAGTTGTAGGGCTGAAGCAAGGAATTAAGGAATTGTTTCCATGAATTTGCATTTTGATCACTGCTTATTAAGCACTGATGATCCTGTTGGATCCACTAACTTGACTGGAAGAGCTGCAGAAATATGGTGTGAATTCCACCAATACTCTACACAGCCCTCACAATTCCCCCCATAAAACTCTTCTATTAGACACCCTCTGCTTCACCCCCCAAAAATTCATCCTCGAATGGCTCAAGCAAGGAATCATGCTGATAATCATCTTCGTAGCTGTGCTCCTGATATTGGTACTTGTTGTTGTGGCAGTCAGTAGGAGGTAAGAGTGTATATTTGCCTTTCTACAAGTTCCAAGTAATTATTGCATATGTAGTGGCACCGGTGACTAAGAAAAATGGCAGTATATCATGTTTGTATTGGAGAAGTGGCTAGTTGGTAACTACATTGCCGCAAAGAGAATTTCAGGAATTTGGTATGAATGTGTTTGTGAGAGGGAGGGAGGAGTGAAATCTAGTTGTTGTATGTCTCTCGGGATAAGGTGTGCCTATCATAATTTACTTAAATCACATTATGTGATTAATTACCTCACTGCAACTGGGTCTGGAGACTTCCTGGCTCTAGAGTCTAGACAATTAGCACAAATTGTGGTTAGTGCATTTTACTAGGGATGAGGTTATTGGATATACCTATCATGAGATCACCCCTTGAAGTAACCACACCTTGACTACTCTGTGTCAACCCTCTGAAAGTGTGATCAAAGGAATAGTGGCCAGCTGCTTCCTGGCACCAGTGGTGCACTTCCTGGCACCAGTAGTGCACTTCCTGGCACTAGTGGCACTTCCTGCTCCTGAGGCCACTTTGTACTTCTACATTGTAGTAAACCTCAGATGGAATGTGTGTGTGTGTGGGGGGGGGGGGGGGGGGGGGGGGGGGGGGGGGGTTCACAACCACAAGGCTACCTGGCTTTTTATGAATTATATCTTGGTCAGCTAAGGTAAACTGGTAGTAGTAGCAGTGTTCAACTGAGCACACTCACACTGAGTAGGGGTGATGTCTCGAGTTCGTTTTTGGAAGGACTAAACACTAATGGCACTAAGGGTACTAGAGTCAACATTTCTTGATAGACCCCCTTGTGTATGATACATGCCCAGTGATGCCATGGATCCTGGATTAGCTATGGATGCCAAAGCTTCGGCCCTTCTAAAGACCCATCCATCCACATCCTGATGTACATGGTTGCGTCCGTACTTAATTGGAGTTCAGAAATAGCAACTCAAATGCACATCAGACCCATTGCCCCTCAAGAGGTTAGAATTGATTGAGATTGAGAGCAATAACTATAATTATTGTGTAGGTGTGCATTGTATAGAACTTTTCTTTAGCTGCAGGTCGGAGTTGGAGTAGACTGGATCGCTAATCGAGTATTTACTGGCGAGGAAATATTTTTAGAGCCTAAGCTAGTTGGATCTGGACTAAGATAGGCTGTAGCTATGGAGCGCATGCACGTAGCTCGGGATTTATCTTTCCTTTCTTTGTTATTACTATTTTTCCACCTCGTGGGCTTCATGGAGCGCCATCCAACACAAACAAAATTGTCATGGGATAAACCATGTGACATTAGGCTCCCTGTCATTCGCACGCTCATCAATCGTCTCAGGTGGCAGACACTTACACTTTAGGTGTGTCAGGAAATGATGTAGCTCGTAAAACAACTTTTAACTTTGGCTTTAAGGAGACAACAAGGATGTGGCGAGTGGAAAACTGATGCTGTCTGAACTGGAAGGGACGGTTGCTAGTAAACATTGGGGATTTCTATCACAGAAGGTGCAGAAGCAAAGTTTGCCTACGTTGCCAAGATTTTAGACATCTCATCCAGGAAGTTTCTGCTGTTTTCTAGGATTCAACATAAGCTGTGTCCATCCCAGTGTAAAAATACACCACCTCGGGGCAAAGTTTGGGCATTCAACAGCTTCAAAACAGCGACCATGCATGAAGGTATGTATCATTAGCGATTGAAAATTATTTAACACACACTGGGAGTGATTTTAAAACATACATTTTTTATGTGATGTAAAGAAGCTGGCAAAATGAGTTTAGGTGAGCTGTGACCTTTCGTTTTGAAGTCGTAATAGAATATTCATTAATCAGTGAACTCCCAGTTGACACAATAACATACAATACAATAACCTTCTCAATAACCAACTTGAAATTGTTATCTCTCGATGTTTGGACTAGATGCTCTAGCCCTCCGATGAAGGCTAGAGCATCTAGTCGAAACATCAGGAAAGTGCAATTTCCAGTTGATTATTGAGAAGGTTGTAATGTTACTATTTATTAACAAAAAAAGTCCATCAGACCCAGAATCCATGCTCTCCATAGTTCCTATAACTTTTTTTTTTCATTATAAAATGAAAAAAGTCGAGTGCATTTATAGACAACATATATATCCTTTATTGGACACTAATTTAAATGTCATTTTACCCGTGACCTATGTACTCTTGAAGCCATGCAAGAAAAACACGTTATACATCTCTACAATGCATAATTGCCAACTGCCCTAGAGCACAATGGAAGCAGACAGCAGTCATGTAGGCACAAATGTAAATCATGGAAATATACGTAAGGCTTGGGGGAAGTTATTGTGGGAAGCCTAAAGTGAACTCTGCCTCTGATGGCAGCTGTACTATGCACTTCCAATGTACATTTAACTAATTTATATCAATTCCAGCATGGAATCTTATTATGTCTTCCTTCTTAATGATAGCAACCCTTGGCGGCAAGGACTCTTAGCAATTCATTAAATAGCAAAGATGCATACCACATCAAAGGCAGGCGGTGAACAGTGATGAATAATTTTTGTTATTTTTGCTGGCTCAGCATTATTAGTATTGCTGGCTAAGTATTTTTATCAGCGGTGGCAAGTCTTCTCATAAACATTTTTTAAGTTAAATTATTATTATTATTATTATTATTATTATTTTAGAAACAGTTGCAAATATCATTGTTGTCGTCGTGTTTTGGCATTGTTGTCGACAGCCTTGTCGGTGGAGACGAGACAGCAGTATTCCCATGGCACAAGTTTCATAAAACAGAGGCTTTCCCATTCAATGATGGTGGTTGTGTGTGTGTATGTTGGTGCGTGCACGCGTGTGTCTATTTAGTAGTAGTGCTCATCTCCACTAGACACTTGCATCGCGTGAGCAAGTAAAGCCTGCGAGGCTTGAGGAAACATCAGCTCCATGTGTTGTCTTTTGGTTTCATACCATTTATCACTGAGGTTAGATCATGCCTATATTATGCAGGGAAGATTTAGTGGCATGCAGCACGGTGACAGTATCCACTACAATAGTGTCAGCACTAACTTTTTCGTCAGTGAGGCACTAAATCTTAATTTTCTTGTCTCTTTTTCCCTCCATTTCTTCTTGTCTGCAGCTACTCACAATCACTCAAGCATTTTGTCATCTTCCCTAATGTAAGTTTGCATCTGCATATTATTTTGATGATAGATGTTGTTAATACACGCCGATAGGGTTGTTAATACATGACGTTGTAGAGAATATCTCCGTGGCAAATTCTCCTTGACAATGTTAGGCCTCTGAGTTGCCTAGGACCTTGAAGTGGAGCTATTATAGACTTGTCTGTATGGGTAGCTGGTATACTACATGAAGTGATGATGTCATAGGTGGCTAGTATCTACAGGAAGTGATGTAATAGGTGGCTAGTATACTGATGTTAAATAGGTGCTTGGTATACTACATGAAGTGATGTAATATTTGTCTAGTGTACTACACGAAGTCACACAAGGTTTATAGTTTTCTTAGATAGGTCACCAAACAGAGTGTTGACGAGAGCATGAGTGCGCCTTTCTGTGGGTGTAGAGGTGAATGTTGTGGTGGTCGAAACAGCAGCTGCAAATAAACGGTTTTGCTATAAGTATAGGGAGGAGCCGAGCCAAAGAGGAAGATATGATTGCCAACATCGGGTCAGACAGAGGTTCATCAACTACATTGCAGTAGAAAGTGTGATGTTCCGCTAATTGGGTTTCCATTAATTGGGTCTGTATGTTTGTGTGTAATATGTATATAATAATTATTGTAAGCAGGTATCTGATCCAGATAAAATATTTGTTTCTTGCCGTTAGCATTGTGTGTGTGATAAACAAGCTCTGTATCCCTAATAGTGCCCACCTATTTATTTGTATGTACATAAGTAAGGACTATTCTTACGGTCCCATAATTATTTATTTGTTTGAACAGGATGCCGACTTTGATGTGAACTTCCAACCCGTGACATTTGAAGTTAGCATGAAGGTGTCCAAATCACATGAAAGCATTTTCCTAAAGTTGTACGAACACACTGATCTCCATACTCGAGATGAGCTCAGAGGAAACCCTCCGACTGCCAGCAACTATTACCAGCAGAGAAAATTCAGTGACGCTACTCCTGCTAAATTTCAAGATGAATCTCCTACTCAAGAAGAACCTCTTGCTCAAGAAATAGTGGGTAGCAAAGGGACTCTGTCCTCTGTCAGTATCGATGACTGCCAACTGGAAGACACTAATTTATCTGAACCGAAGCAGTGCTTACTGAGTGGCCCAAGGGGTTTAGTGATGGATGGATTCAGGTCCGTCGAGAAGGCTGTCAAGGAGGTTGATCAAGGCTACATTGCAAATGAACAAAACACTGACAACTTGCCTCCAGCAACCCCAACTGGGCTGGACTTTGAAAGGGAAATGCTCAATGAAATCAGTAATGATGGAGGTATATTCGTGGAGCTAGATGATAACCTAGACATCTTCAACAGTGAAAACATTCCACAGCCTCCACGAGACAATGATCTGACCGAGCATGTGAAAGGCGATGACGCCATACTGTTCTTTGATGACAATGTGGATGACTCTGTAGATTTCTTCAAGCAGCAGTACACAGATGAGAGTGGAACTAGCTCAGGCTACATCATCAATGATAGTGCATCAAACCATCATCACCCTCCAGATGAGAGTGTAACTAGCTCAGGCTACATAGTTCATCCAATCATCATCATCCCCTACCAGACGAGAGTGGAACTAGCTTAGGCTACATCATCAATGGTAGTTCATCCAACCATCATCATCCCCCACCAGCCGACAGTGGAACTAGCTCAGGCTACATCATCAATGATAGTTCATCCAATCATCATCATGATCATCCCCCACCAGACGAGAGTGGACCTAGCTCAGGCTACATCGTCAATGATAGTTCATCCAACCATAATCATCCCCCAACAGCCGAGAGTGGAACTAGCTCAGGCTACATCATCAATGATAGTGCATCCAACCATCATCACCCTCCAGACGAGAGTGGAACTAGCTCAGGCTATATCATCAATGATAGTTCATCCAACCATCATCATCCCCCACCAGCCGAGAGTGGAACTAGCTCAGGCTATATCATCAATGATAGTGCATCAAACCATCATCACCCACCAGACGAGAATGGAACTAGCTTAGGCTACATCATCAATAATAGATCATCAAACCATCATCACCCACCCACTGGTTCCGATTTTTGCACTGCATATGTTTAACACCTTCGTTAATGTTAGAAACACTCACATCATATAATGATAGAAATACACATACATCATGTAATGATAGAAACACTCATAATTATATCATTTAATTATAGAAAGAGTCACATCATATAATGATAGAAACACATCATATAATGATAGAAACACTCACATCATATATATAATGATAGAAATACCCGTACCCCATATAATGATAGAAACACTCATCATATAGCTAATGTTTAGAAACATTCTTACATCATAATTATAATGATAGAAACACATAGATATATAAGGAATATCACTGTTGCACAACAATTAATTGGGGTGGTATCTGTCCTTTGCAGAATGTCAAGATTTTACTCATTGACTGGACATCCAAAAGAAGCTAAACTGGCATAACCAACCATTATTCAGCAAAGGGTTGGCGTATAATAAAATTTCTGTTGTTTCTATGGGGGAGGGGGGGGGGGAATAAGGTACGGCCTCACTGCAGGATGCCAACGTCAGATTCTGCTCACTGACTGGACATCCAAAAGAAGATATTGTTGCTATTGACTAAACAAGCAGAGCCAATCCTTATTCAGAAAAGGGTCGCAAACATTAAATAGTTCTGTTGGTTTCTTAAAATAAGGTATGGCAGGATGCCAAGGTCAGATTTTGCTTATTGACTGGATATCCCAAACAAGATATTGTTGCTATTGATTAAACCAGCATACCAACACCTATTCAGCGAAGTGTCGGCATACGTTAAAATAGTTCTGTTGCCTTCTGGGGGAAAAGGAAAAAATAAGTTACTGCTTCTATGGGCATGTTACAACTGACATTATAAACTGCAGAGGATGCTTTCTGCAGGTTCTGCTTGGACTGTGAAGCTGACCTCACCTCCAGCAATAGCTTTAGTTTACTTCACATACATGGAAGGGTATAAAAAAGGCTGGAAGGCCAAGTGCGCCTGCACGGACCACATTTAAGTACTGATTAATCTCTACTACCAGATCAGAGTGGCAGCGGAAACGACTCTTTCCTCCGCACAAATGAGGTAAAGGGTTAACATGAGACTACTTTTTGTTGACTGTACCCAGGCAGGAGAACTCCATCAACCAAACAGAATATGGTTTGGTAGAGGATCAGCTGCAGCTCCTTTGGCGGTGTTGCAGTATCTGGTGACCCCCCTTTAAAATGCCCCCGGTCACTGTATCCTAGTTCTCAGTGGCCCCCAGTCACCAAGTACTAACATACAGTGACTGGGGGAGTCAGTGTATCCTAGTATACAGTGAGCTACCACGGGATAGGTTGACCCCCCTACCTTCATGTTGATGATCGGCTGAGGAGGCAGTTCATTTTAGCATAAGTAATACTAGATTCAGTGAGGGGAATAAACTTAAAGCATCTGTTATTGGAATAGTTAGCCAAGGTTTCCATCTGAGGATGGAGTGCAGTTGTGTAAGGAAACAGTGACCACTCTACTTGACTCGCTATCCATGATCTTCACAGGATGCCATTCATTTTAGATTTTAGTGAGGTAGACAGCTGAGGATTGCATTTTAGAATAGCGAGGGGGAAATATTTGTCTTGCTTAGTTGGACCTATCTGAGAATGCAGAGTGCATTTGAATGAGAGAACAGTGATCCTTCCTACCTTTTAATGCGTGTACCTTACCCAAGTTTATTGTGACCTGTCTGAGCAGGTGTTACAGGGCATTTCAGGTGCAATGCATGGACAGGTTTTGCAGTACCTGGTGACCCCTCTTAAACCCTGGAGGTCACTGTATCCTAGTTCTCAGTGACCCCCATTCACTGTATAGTGACCTATCTCGGGATGGAGTGACACCCCTGTTGCTATACGATGGTCATCTGGAGGCAGTTAATTTTAGCATAAATAGTAGAACTGTTATTGGAGTAGTTAATTGTGTTCTATTTGAGGATGGAGTGCACAGATTGTAAGGAAATAGTCACCTGTCCATCTCATGGGATATTAGCCCCACATCTGAGGGTTGAGTGGATTCCATTTATAGTGTAGGCCAGGGGAAGTACCTGAGGATGAGTGAGGAAACATCTCCATAGCTAGCTATAATTATACCAGCTATTGAGTTTGGAGTGCATTCACACATTGATTAACTATGGAAAGTGTTGATCATCATGGGTTGGAATAATTAGCTAGGCAATTAACAGCTAAGTGATAAATCATATTCGAAATAGTGGAGCACAAATATTGCGCGGGGGGGGGGGGGGGGGGGGGGGCTCCCGCCTTTGAGTATTATTGGACCCTCCTTCCTATACCTATGATACATACAGAGACTGAAATACAGGCAACTCCATTGTGCACACAGCTACAACTCAAATGCATGCGGTCACAGTTTCCTCACTCAAATGCACTCCATCCTAATGACTCGGTAAGGCAAATGTCCCAGCCAAGCTATAGCTATATATACTCTAAGTGGAGATGTTGCCCATTTTTGGCAAAGGTGGATGCTCTTGCACAATATCTGAGAAGAAGGACAGGCACATCTTCCTGGGGCTAGCCAACTATTACAGGTGATTTTTGCCTGGCTACAAAACAATAGTCATTATGTTAGTGGAATCCCACTAGAAAGATTGCACCAGACAAGGTATTTTGGACCGACACAATGAAAGCAGCCTTCAGCCAGCTCAAGGAAGAGTTGACACATGACCCTATACTGATCAAAATGAAGAACGAGAATTCATCTTACAGACGGACGCATCTGGCATTGGTATTGGGGCTGTGCTCAGTCAAGAGGCTGATGATGGGTGACTGCCCTATAGCTTATTTTTAAGACTTAAACCAGTAGAGACAAGATATGCTGTCACTCAACAAGAGTATTTGGCTGTCGTGGAGGATATTCGCCATTTCAGAGTGTACTTGAGTGGTGCACCTTTCACGTAACCAATTACAGCAGCCTGGCCTACTTTGATAGAATGAAAGACGATACCGGGAAACTGACCCGATGGTCATTGGCATTGCAGTCATACCTATTCAAGGTACATAGAGCGAGCAGGACATAAGCATCAGAATGCAGATGGACTGTCAAGGCAGTTGTCGAAGGAAATCGAACAGAAGGCACAGGACTCGTCCTCGGGACGGGAAGAGGGTGATGTCACAGGGTGACCTTCCATGAATGGAGACTTCAAATGCTCTAACAATTTAGAACCTGGAGAATATCATATGTGTATGTTAATATTAGTGGTTGTTAGGTGTTGACCCCAAAACACTGTGTGACATTCCATTGGACAACTAGGGATGTACTTATGTTGTAGTTTTACCACATATGGTCATACTGACTAAGGAAGGGCCCAACCTATTTTAGGGCAGCTGTTTTTACTCTGCAGCAATGGAGACCCTTACCTAATTTTGGGCATGTGTGTGATTTGGGACGGTTCGAATGATATCTTTCAGTAAACCTATAGGCTTGAAGTATTAATAGAGTAGATCCACCTGGTGGCAGTATACTGTGTAACTAGTGTCAGCAAGTTAGTGTCTTGGGGCATCTTGTGAAGGGACGCCCCCTGACAGCTATTGCTGTCAATCGGTTTTAACTAATCATGATGGTATTGGTTAGCCAGTCATGATGATTGACCAATCATGGTGGTTGATGTGTGGTCAAAGTTAACCAATCACGATAGTTGATATATGGTCAAGGTTAACCAATCATGGTGGTTGATGTGTGGTCAAGGTTAACCAATCACAAAGGTAGTTGTGGTGAAATGGTTAACCAATCACGATGACAAATGTGCGGTCAACGTTAACCAATCATGATTGATGTGTGGTCAATCAATTAACCAACAGTTAACCAATCATGATGGTTGATGTGTGGTCAATAAGTTAATGGAAGTTGTGTGGTCAAATGGCTAATTAGACCCCCCGAATAACCCTTGTTCATTTTGTTGATGTCCTTGTTCTCACTACCACTCATCTTATGTGAACTTCTCTGTCTCTTCATTAGCTATATCATAGCGGCACCAGCTATTGGTGCTTGACTTGCAACCTCCCACACTTTTTCATCATCTATCATGTACTCGTGCTATATCTTACACATGGTTGTAAAGCAAATTTTATTATTATTATTATCCACCATGTGGTATAAACCACATCCTGGCCATGGAATCTTTATTGCAGAATGCATCTGACGATTTGACTCAAGCCCAGCTTTTGGTTGTTTCAATGAAAGAATTCAGTGCATAGCTAAATATCCTCCCCATCTCATCCCTGGGTTTGAGGATGGATGACGATAGCTACCATCAGATTTGCCATGGGTCTCTTCTTGGGCTCCACTTTGCCATAACTGTCAGCACTATGGAGCTGAAGGGATCATCTCACCCCACATGGTCTTAGCTGCAAGAGGAGTGAAGGATGTTTCTACCATCATACTTAAACAACATCCTCTTCTGAGCATTGTTATCGGCAGGTGCCTTGCAGGGTGTGGTAGTTAGTGCTGGAGCTGTGGCTGTTATGGTTGAGGAGAAGAAAGTGGCCAGTCTAGATCCTTGCCACATTTTTGTGCCCATAGCCATCGAGTCATTAGTGGTCATCGGGAACAGGTTGATTGCTTTCCTGAAGGAGTTCAGCATCTGGATAAAGCCAAGAACTAGGGAGGTGAATGCCCATGGTCACCTCCTTTATCATCTCTCAGTGGCAGTCCAAAGGGGGAATGCATTGTCTGTTTTGTGGTCAGTCGGGATTTGAACTTGTCATTAGTATTTAGTTATTTATTTATAATTTATTTATTTATTTATGTTAATAATAACAAATGAAATAAGAAAACATGCTAGATTAAATTATACTATATACTACCCACTTATATACACAAAAATAAATAACAACACGCTAAATAATTTATTTACTAATCAAACTAATTTAAAAAATTCAGAAATGTTGGTGGTCTTGTTTTTAAGTTCAAGCTCTTGAGAGTGGCCACCCGGCAGCCAGGTAGGTATATTCCACAATCTCGATTGAACTCACACTTTAATGCTAGGCTGATGTGCAAAATCAAATGTCCTTTCTCCCATGCATGTTCAGCAATTGCAGGCTTCTCTTTAGCATATTTTTATAGGCATCTTGATATTCTTTCATTCTTGTCTCCAGTCTTCTGTTGATCACTCCTATGTAGTATTTCCCACATCTGTAAGGGATACAGTACACAATACATGAGTGCATACTAGTTGGTAATCCATACTTCATTCTACTTAGTTGTGCTATCAGACTTACCCATTACAAAAGGGATTTCCCCTTCATTGCTGTCACATCCTCTCACATGCATCACTCTGTGCCAGGGTGTGGTTTGCATCACATGGTAGATAGCTAGTAGCTACTGGTAAATATCAATCTCACATGAGTCTTAGCATCCCCTAAAGAAGGCTAGAAACATCCAGCCAAAACATCAAGTGAGTAAATTTCAAGTCGGTTATCAAGAAAATGATTGGACATTAAGTGTGAAAGATGGTGGCAAATAGGTTACAAACGTGGTAGAAAGTAAACAAGTCTCAGTCACATTCCAATGTACAGGGGTTCCTGTATGGGCCTTTACATTTCCTCTCGGTGTCGTATAAACCTTGAGCATCTAGACAGAACCCAAGATAGTTGCATGAAAAAAGCACTGGTACTCAGTGGATCTTGTTCAACCTGAAGACCGTAAGATCGAGGGGGCTGCATTATGAATGAACGAAACATTGACAATTTGCCACCAGTAACTCTGACTGAGTTATATATATATGTGGACAGCAAAGATGATGGAGATAGTTACTGTGGCAGTATGTTCCAGGTCTTAAGCAGTGATCAAGACATCCTCAACAGTGGCAATATTCCAAGATCACCATGTGACAAGGGTCTGACTGATTATGTGCAAGATGATGATACCATATTGTTCATTGACAATGGAGAGGAATCTGTACATTTTTTCATAACCCAGGACATTGATCCAAGTAATACGAACTTGGGTTACACCTGATGGTGTTTCATGAATCAGCAGCATCCACTCACTGATTATGATAATTTCACTGCAAAATTTTCTTCCGTATAATGCATTTTTTTCTTCTTCTTCTTGTGTTGGGTGGTGAAGGTATGTTATGTGATTAGAACAATTGTTAATGACTTTATTACAAAATTTAATAACTAGTTATTTATTTATTGGTTTATTTATTTATGTTATTAGTTTTGTTAAGATTTTATAATAGTTTGTAATAAGCTCTATGATTATTCTCAATGAACTCTCAGTTGACATAATAACATAAAAATCACCTTCTCAATAATCAACTTTAATTTGTATTCACTCGATGTTTCGACTAGATGCTCTAGTCTTCATCAGGAATATATGATAAGGACTAGAGCAACTAGTCTTATCCTGATGAAGACTAGAGCATCTAGTCGAAATGTCGAGTGAATAAAAATTATTGTGAGAAGGTAATTTTTAACCCTTTCACTGGCAGGTTTACGGAGGACTTTCTACAAAAATTGACATTATTTTTTATAGAGGACCATATGAAGAGAATTACCCAACAACTATATATCAGGTGATAGCTGATGCATGAAGGGACGTTATGGTAAATTTAGTTGCTTAGAAACAGACCACAGAAATGTGAAATTGTTATAAGGGACAGGAAGTAAAATAAAGGGTTTATATCATCTTAATTTCATATTACACATGAAACCAGCAATGTTAGCCGGTCAACTTTTGGTCAACAACAACAACTGTTTGTCAACAACAATTTTTGGTCGATTATAACATACCACAAAGATGTGAATATCATTATAACAGTAAGGGCTAGGGCCCATAGTCCTGAAAAATAAATAAAAGCATGTGCACAGTTTGCATAACATAACATACCTAAACCAGTGGAGGGTTCTAGAGCTGGGGCAGAACCTATTATTTAATAGATCTATCATACCACTACAAGCTACGTGAATTACCGCAAAATTCGCGGGAAAATTATTAATTCCCCACAAACTTCCCAGGAAAAATTGTTGTTATTATTATGCTAGTTAGCACCTCTTCCTCTTCTTCGCTAATGTCACTCTCAGACAGGCCAAAGTCATCCTCTAATAGGAAGTCCAAAACTTCGTCCCTACTAAAATGGGTCGCCATTTCTTCTTGGCCGGGAATGAACCGGAAGTGATGTTTGCTGGCAGGTTTACTTCGGTTTCCTAAGCAGATATTCAGGTGTATAGTAGAGGTATGCTTTAGGCATGATCATGCAATTTTTAAAGTTTGTGTTAATTTTTTACGATTTTTTTTGGTCGCCGTTATCAGTTTTCGTGACTAAGTCACTTATGTCAGTGATAATATATGATTATTGACTTGTATAATGCATTTTTAACCTTGTCTTAGTGAAGGCGTATTATGTCAATCTTACTTTGTTAGAACAATTAGTATGAACTTACAAAATTTAAAGTAATAATGTAATATTCAAAGCTATAATAATTATATGACTATAAAAATATTAATAACTAACAAAAACTCTTTTGAGTAAGTGTTATTTTGATTAGGACACATGACGAACCTAACCAATATGGTGTATAACAAATATATTGGTGATCGTTTGCCCATGAAGCTTCATCACAATGAACTTGATATTTAAACCACCTACTCTTATGCAAATGTAAGTTATTATTACACAAAGGGTAACTCAAAAAATGTACACACACTTGATATTAAATTCAGGCACATGCAGTATACCATATATATAAAGAAGCAGTTGCTTGTTGGGAGTTCTGTCACAAATTCATGTCCCCACTGCTTAACATCGTTACACATTTTCGTTGCTGCCGTGTATCATCCATATTCAAAATTGCATCTGAAAAAGATATAAATGAGTGAGTATAACAAATGTTATGCTATACAGTGTGTATGCATTTTTGTAGTCACTGTATATCCAACGACAGTCATTATGTTCTCATATCCATGCAATTTTAATGGCAAGGAAAAGAAAAATATGGGATGGATGTCCGAGGCTTCCCCCAAAATCTATGTCTCAATTCCCACTGTCCCACCTTGCATGGAAGCCGACTCTTCAACTTGGGATTGGTTCGTGAATCCCCCTTGTACCATCCTAGTCATCTTAACTGTCCCAGGTTGTATATTAGTATGAGACAGACAAATAGGATCGAGTGAAACAATCCAACCTGTCCAAGGTGGGAGAGTAGGATTCATGGGACAATCTAGTTTTCCAACCAGAATACTACAAGTGGGATTCCATGAGGCATTCCATCCTGTTCTAGGAGGGATTTTGGCAAATATCTTTTTTTCCAAGGGATTTCCACACGCCACTGAAAGGTTCCATCAGAAGTGATGTTGAAAAACAAAAAGAGCATGGTAATGGTTTTAACACATTCATGGTTAATTAGTGTGATAATTGCCAGCTAGTACAATATAATTTTACTCTCATAACTGTAAAGAATATTCCAGGCCACATGTATTTGAATATTCTAGAAGCTAACTAGTGCAGACTGTATCATGGCAAGCCTCCTCAAAGTGCACAGAAGAGACAAAGGAAGGCCGAGGAGAAGGCTGATGATGCAGATCAAGACCAAGAATCAGATGACTCTGATCGCCAAGCTGATACACAGGTAGCCCAGAGGGAACATGAATCTGAAGAATCTGAACATGCATGCCATGATCTATCACATATGATATCAACATTGAGCCTCAAATTTTTGGGAAATCTCTCAGCACTTTAAATAGTGATTCATTACACAATCACATATTGTCAGGTGCTATTGTTTATTTTGTAAAATTTGACTTCTACTCAAAGTGAGCATGTAGCAAAAATATAAAGAACTCTTTGTGTTTCTCAGGTGCAGAACCTGGAGCTAGTAAAATATCCTGCACTCTGAATACCCTTCCTCAAGGTCCCTACCAGCAGGTTAACATCAAACACCATAAAACCAAAATGGATCATCAACTCACAATTTTCATGGCTGCATTACTTCCAATTTCAGATTTTTTAATTTGCCACACGTGTGCCACAGCCAATTTGAAGGGACTGCTTCATCTTGATACAAGATCTGAAAACTCATTCTTGTCCGATGGGTTAAGAAAATGGAAAACTGTTCTGTGCAAAACCAAGGGTTTCCACTCTGTTAACTCAACAGGTCATAATTATTATGAGCAACTGAAGGTTGTGAAGGAGCAGCTCACGAGTCAAAAGGAGGAAAATAGGAACTGCCTTTAGACCTCATACATTTGCCATAATTTTCAATAGCAAAATGTGATTTTTTTTTGCTGTTTCTACTCAAAAAGACAAAGCTGCAATGGAAGATATTCGAAGAAGGCCTTGGAGAAAATGAGAGGAGAAGAAATTGCAGAAAAGAATGTAGACACCAATTCAGCAGTCAGTCGATCCAATTCACAAAGACATACATCTTGGGTCATTCTTCTGGGAAAGATATGGAAGAAGTGCTGATAGAGATGAAGCATGACAGAAAGATGAAGGATGATGCTGAGAAAGAAGCTCTATTGTAAATGTTAAGAAATCAATGTTCTTTTTATGTGATTTCAACACTAATATAATTATGTAGGTAGCTATAGTGATCTGAACTAGTTTGTCATCTCTACCATGCCAGTATGTCTGCAGTAGTGATATTGTGATATATATTCAAACAATTTGAAGGGTGATTTTCAGCTGATGACATAAAATGCAATTACTTTTTCAAGTCTGAATGACAAGAAGAGCAACATAAAGCAGCGATATCATATGATGCAACAAGTACAATACAATAGCATGAGAACAAGATTAAATTGATAATGAAATTGTTAAGAAAATGCATATTACTATAGCACATGTTACCAATGTATACATAAATCACCAACCCATGCAACTATTGGTCCAAGTGTGGTGATATGTGTTTGGTAAAGGGTATAAAGTCAAAAGGTGGTGCAGGATTTCAAATGATTAAGGGTCAACTAAATCATTAATTTTGGGAAAGCATGGTCTGTAGTGTTGGAAAGTTTAAGTGGTGCACATTTACTTGCTACATTATTGACAATCATCAGTATCATATTTTTTGTGTTTAAATTTTGTGTTCTTGTATAATAAAGAACAAAACTGTTTTGTTGAGATACGAGTATTCCAGCAAGCATCAATTCAACCTTCACTGTTGTACCCAGCAATGAGCCAGTACAACTGATGATGACAGAAAGTCTCTCTAGAAGGTATATATTGATGATATATTTTGCTCCTCAGTGGCATATTTTACGATCCAGTTCATTGAGAAAAAAGCTTGTGGCCCAAATTACCACTAGTCTCAACTGCCACTATATAGCACAAATGTCTACGATGATTTCAGATGGCTGTATTTCATGCACCTTAACTGCTTAGCCATTACTTCCATGGCACCCAATTCTGTAATGGTTGTGCTTAGGTTGGCATTGCAAAAGTGTCGAATCCCACACCTAGAGTCTTCTACAGGATGAAGGGAGAGTATATATATCATTTGACCACTTTCCACCAGGTTTCAATAGTCTAGCCGGCTCAAGGTATGATGGGATACTTGCAGACACCTAAGTCAACAATTGCTCCATATCAAGAATATATACCCTGACTCCATTTGCAGCTAAATCAATCATTTCCAGCTCATAAGCATTGCTGCCACAAAATATTGCACTGATGAGGTCCTGAGGCCAATTGCAATGTGGATAGTTTCATCACTCATGCATAGTCCAACCAAGGAGATGTGGAGGCCATTGAGACACGAACCTAAATCTATATCTGAAGCAGTTAACAGTTAAAAAGTGAGATCTCACACATTTGTCAGTTGCTACAGACATAAAAAGGTGGGCACTGGTCATTATTCTAGGGAAGTTCCACAACCACTAGTGATGTGATGCTGGGCCTGCAAATGGTCATTCCTCTCCTGCCACATCAGCTCAACTATCGGATGAACAATTGCATGAATTTGGGCAAGAAGTGATGTTGAACAAGGCATTGATAAGGACAATGCCTTCGTATTTTAATGTCAGTGTCAAACTTGTATGAACAATGGAAGTCTACACTGTCATCCTAACTGTCTGAGCTTGGATTTCAAACTCTAACATGTAGCCTGCATTCAAGATGTTATGCAAGTATTCCACAGATTTGCCTCAATCAATGCTGTCTGTTGACATCAAAGGGTAGGGGTGGTGAGGATCTGACTATGTCCTAGTTTCTCCTGCTGTTTGCGGCACTTGTCTTCTTGGGGGATTGGATGAAAGCTGACGTCACTGGCTTCTGTTGGGCATTCTACAGAAGCTAGTGACTATGCTTTTCCACTTGCTGGCTGGAGTGTCAAAATTAATCAGGCCCTTTTTCCATGTATAGCTCTATACAATGAATCCAACAGGACTAATTAGAACCCTCCTAAATCGAAATAGGGATTAGTGTTATTAAAAAGATTGAGGTTAAACTTTGGCGGGAACACAATACAGACCAGAAGTCTTATAAACATTACAAGCATGCAATCTCTGGCATCAAGATCCTGACAACAGTTACAAATGCAGTTGCAGTTATGATCAGCACTTCTGGTGCCACTGGCCCTGTAGCAACAGCCCTTGGCTTAGCTGTCACTGTGGGGATTGTGAGCATACAATCATCCTGAGACTGGGAGGCTTAGAGTGACATAATCACCAGATAGACTGACAGTGCTTGCCACTGGGGGAGAGATCACTTCCCAAGAATTTGTGAAAAACAAAATTCCACAGGAATAGTTTGAGCAGGTCAGCAGCAGCAGTGCTACTTTAACTCTCTTAGTGCCAAAGCAGTAATGAAAATAACCCCCAATACACCCTATAATCACTTGTTAACTATTTGTTGTGTGCTAGATATCCACCCAAAATCTACAACTAAAATGAGGAGGTATGTTTGGAAGGGCTCTTTACAGTTATCAATCATATATCTCAGTGAGACTAGTTATAGAACTTACAACTAGCTAGCTTCTAGCCCTTTTATCTATGAATATAGTTTTCTAATAGTTGTTATGAAGCAGCTATATAGCTTCTGCATATCGTTTTCTACTAGACTATTGTGTAACTAATGCACACCTTGAAATATATACAGTTGTCTTTTAATGCAGCATTGAAATCACTATGAGAATACAACCATAGCTCTGGCTATTGCACTTAGTCTAGGTTTGAAAATTCATATATACAAGGCAGTTTATGCTTCTAACTTTTAAATAGTTACACCAAAATATAGTGCCAAATAGAGCTTAATAGAGCTTTTAGCTATATAACAAATTTACAACTTGAAATGCATTAGATGTCTTCAATTGGGACATCGTTTATTGAAATATTGATTAAAAATGGGGGTTTTAAATTCTATTTTTTCTCAAAGTTTGTGAAGACGAGTTTTGGTAAAAACTAAATTATTCACGGAGTGAAAGAGTTTACTCAGTAGGAAGAGGATTAAAGGTACTTTTTATCATAGTGTCTTGTAAGTATTATTTTTCTGGTATTCCCATTTAACCATAGTCAATTATGGCTCTCTCTACCCACTTAATTTATGCTTCATCCACTTATGATATTAGTACAGATAGCAGTAGTTAAACTGGCTGTAGTAGTTGAACTACTACAGCCTGTATATCTACTATCTGTGCACCTGTACACTTACTGCTTGCCTGTATACCTAGTACTATCTGTACACCTACTACTACCTGCACACTTACTCGTACTACCTGTACAACTACTGCTACATGTACACCTATGCAGACCAACCCTGGAACATGCTGCAGAAATATGGTTGACAGGAGGAAAAACAGCTCGTAGGGAATTAGAATCAGCTCGGTTGAGAGTGTTTTGAAACCTACTAGGAGCTAGCAACATAGTGGCAGGAGTGTCAGTGCAACGTGTGTGGCAAGACTGTCAGCACTGCCCATCAAGGAGTTGTTGACATAAGCAGACATATTTGATCACTATCACTTTCCAAATTAGCAAAAATTGCTATGACAACAACCAAAGCTTGCTTTTACCTCAGTGACCTGCATTAAATTTGCGAGAAATGTTCAGACACTAACTTATTTAACCATCTCCACTTAATTTTACAGTCTTGACAGAGAAAGCCAATAAAACCATCCAGACTTGTGTGTAGGAATAGAGGGCAGAAATGTCCCCTTAGCAGTGACAATAGGGAGAGAGATGAAGGCCTTGAGAAAGCAGCAACAAATGAGTAGGCTGTGAACATGCAAGGAGCAATACGAGTTTGTTCTAGCTCCCAGTCCCTTAGATCTGACTGTGCCAGAGGTTCTGCACTCCAAGGAGAGTGATATACCAGCAGATGTTTGAGTAAACCCAGCCTGTACTCCATGGATGTTGTTTGTGGAGACTTTTCCACCAGGAATAATGCAGTTGACAGGCCCCAATATTTTCTCCTCAGTCAGGGGGCACAGCTTGTTCTCACAATACCACATTCAAATGCTGCTGAAGATTGTGTTTTTCATGCTAAGGAAAACCAGATCTCCTTTCCGACCTAATCTGGAACCAGAAGAAACATTAGAAAAATATCAACTTTTTTTTGGTCCAGCATCTAACCTGTGACATGTACCATTGTCACCAACATGTGTTGATCACTAATTGCTTACGCTATTGAGGGTTATTAATAGTTTCTATATATGGAATGCATTGTTTGGTGTACTGTGATATATCTGGATGTGTTCTTATTGGAATAAAATCAATGTTACACAATACCACATTGTGGCAGGGGTGAAGTCTAGCTAACCTAACTTCTACAGCTAGACTACAATCTACTAGCTAGGCATAGCTAGACAATTGCAAATATACCTAGTAGGATAGCCATAATGTCATAAATCCATCTGGAAATGCCGGGTACTTTCAATTTCAAGAACCAGATGATTGGCCTCGATGGAAGAGGCATTTTGATCAACGTAGTCATTTACGAGAGAGCTCGATTCAATCGTAGGGACCAATGTCAAGAGGGATTGGCAGAGGAATATATCATATTCTACTGCCTCGTAGAGAAGTGCAACTGTGGTACATTAATTACAGAGATGATAAGAGGCTGATCATAGTGGGTATAGGAGACAAAACACTCTCCGAACACCTCCAACTCAACTTGGAGCGAATGCTGAAAAAGACCACAAAAATTAACCGACAACAAGAAGCAGTGCACACTCGACAATAACACAGGCAAAAGGAGCAGAACTAACTAGCAACCTCGATGAAGTGCATAACAAGTACAAGGACACCTTTGACAACAGATGGAAAGGGACTGAGAGAAAGAGCAAAGCTATCCCAAGTAGTCACCGCCACCCCCTAAATGAAACCCTGGGTCTTTTTAATATATCATAATATCGAGATTAATTTTGAAAATGATATTTTTACACTTTCATTCTATGTGGTATGTGTTGTGTGTGTGTGTTGTGTGTGTGTGTGTGTGTGTATGTGTGTGTGTGCATTGCTGGTTTAGTACCTTAGTAAAGGGGTTCAAATTCATGTTTGGTGTCTTTTTGGAGAGAGTAACAGCCATTTAGGCAGCTGAGAAGCTGTCAATGTGAATTTCAGCTGAATATGAGCTTTCGTATGGGATGGGGGTGGGGATGGGATAGCTGTCCATCATTTTTTTTAAATGGAGGTCAAAACAAATGGTTTGTTACTGCACTCCTTGATATATATGCCATGGACAGCAATTTCCATTTTAAACTCCACAGGAAGGCTCACCTCACTCACCAAAAAATCAGCATTTGCATGATTGCATCATTGATGAATCAACACCTACCGAATTATTACCAACCTCTTTATTCTGCAATCGAGAAATATGGAAGTTGTTGACATACATTAGAAAACATTCCATCTTCTGGTCCTAATTTTTTATGAGTGTGTCTGTTGTACACAGGCTATATATGTGATTGGGCAAAAAATGGTAAAAACATACAATTGAAAACGAAAACAAGTTTCGGTAGCTTTTCTGCGACACCAGTTTACTATCTTAGTGGAGGATTCAAGGTATATATGTTTGGGGGGGGGGGGGGTTTGGAGTTATTTTAACAGTTAATAGGTTGCCGATTTGAATTTTAGATGAGATATGTTGGGAAGGTTGCCACCTGCCATTTTGGAATGAACATAGGCATATTCCTGATGGAACTTGAAGATGAATTTCAAGGAATTTATCGCACTTGGTTTGACCCACTACATAAATAGACAATGTGAATTCCTCAGACAAAGTGAGTGAGGATTGTTATTAGGCATGATAACATATATCATATACACATAATATACATATTATATGGCATCATAGCACATCACATATTAGTATAGGAAATAGCATGATTCGTTTTCAGGAGTGGAAGTGGGAGTGCAATTGCTGTAGCCCATCAACATTACGAGTAGTACTTAATTAGGAGTAGTATTTATACACAATTTCACTACAAACCATGTTCTATATATCTCGTGTTAATACCTTACAAATAAGGAGCGAAGAAAAACACTTAATTAAGACAATGGATTCAGAATGGGAATTCGTACACCAGTGATTAATGGTGCAATCGTTTTTCTTCGGTTAGTTGTTTGTATGTACTTGTTTACGATCGCCAACTAAACGATTAAATTATTATAGCGTTCTGATTGGCCAATATGAAAATGTCTAATAGCATTCTGATTGGCGAAATACCACATGGGCTGGCCTTTCTGGAGAATTCAATTCAATTCAATTCAATTCAATTCAATTCAATTCAATTCAATTCAATTCAATTCATGATTTACATCAATTTGCGAGATGAAGTGTGAAAAAGTGACAGGAGCTATTGCTGAAGGCAAGACAGCTCAGGCTATCAGCCTTAGTAAACGAATTAAACAGTGTGATTGTGATTGTGGGGGTGAGAGGATGAAATACAATGATTACAGGGGCATAGAAAGTGTAAAGAACATGGAATAGTAGGATCAAAGTTCTCAATGAAATGTGACCATAGCATGGCTTTCATTTGTTTTCCAAGAGATAGGTTCAAGTTGAGAGGAGGAAGACAATTCCAAAGCCTGGGTAAGCCATTGAAATAGAAATTTCTGGATTTGTTTGTACGAGATCTTGTATCGATCATCTTAATTGAGTTAGATCTGGTGCTGGAAGAACTGAAGGAGATGTTGTCTTTGATAGGAAATGCTAAGGAGGTGTCTTTGAAATTCTTAAAGATAAAATGTCACTGAGCTCAAAGTACATCATCAGAGGAAGCAAATTCAAAGAGATGAGTCTTGTTTTGTAGTCTGAGGAATAGTCGGATAAAATGTATTTGGTTGCCCTTCTCTGAGTGCGTTCAAGCACCAGAATATGTTTTAACAGATGGGGTCTCCAGATTTGGGAGTCATATATATACCAGTTGTGATCTAATTAAGGAAGTGTAGAGAATTGTTTTGGCTGAGATAGGAATGGAGATACTGAATGAACATCTTACTAGACTAAGTTTCATGTAAGCTTTAGAAATGATTTGATCATAATGTTTCCTCCAGGTTAAGTCATCGGATATTATGATATATACCTACATCCTTTTGATCGTTATTAGAAGGCCGTTAACTAGGTAGCTAAATGTCCAGAAGAAAAGCTGACCAGGGCAAATTTGGAAATATTGAATTGAACTTTCCACTTGAGAGACCATTCAAAAATGCTGTCCAAGTCCTGTTGGAGTAATTCATCGCAAGTGGTGGAGATTGGTCTGTAGCACTTTGTGTCATCTGCAGTAACTTACTGAATTTAACAGCTGCAGGTAGATCATTAAGGTATAATGTGAAGAGAAGTGGGCCCAGAATGCTACCCTGAGCAGATATAACAGGTAGAAATTCAGATTTACTGTTACCAACTGAAGTACACTGATGTTGGTTTGAGAGGTATGCTTTGAACCATCTCATAGGTTTCCAGATATGCCAAAAGACCTCAGTTTGTAGAGGAGTTCATTATGAGGGACACTATCAAAGCTTTGCGGAAGTCAAGGTGGATAGTGTCAACCTGACCCATGCTCTCAAAACTGGTGAAAATGTCTGATTAGTTGTTGGATTGATGATCTCCTCTTTAGAAATCCGAATCGACTCTTGCTAATAAACACAGAGATGAAATACAACATTTTGTCATAAATGAGTCTTTCCAGTACTTTAGATAATATGCAGAGCAGTGAAATAGGTCTATAGTTTTTAATAGAAGATCTGTCACCAGATTTGTATATGGGAATGATAAGGTGCAGTTTCCATTCAGTAGTAAAGAGATGGAGAACTGGCCCGCAGAGAGCTACCGCAGAGTGCTTTATGATTTTGGGGTGGAGGCCTTCAATGCCCTTAGCTTTCGATGGGTCTAAAGAAGAAAGAGCCAAAAAGATATCTGATTCAGATAATATGACATCACTAAGGGAGGGGGTGCCACTAGAGATTTCTTCGAATGTTGGGAGGCTGAAGGAGCTGTGCGTGAAGACAGAATGGAAGTACAAATTAAACAAGAAGGCTTTGTCCCGATCAGTAGAGGCATGTAGGGAGTCCAGACACATAGTAGAGGGAAAAGAGGAGTGTTACATGCTTCTGATGTAGTTAAAGATTTTGTAATTACATGTATACACTTGAATTTGCAAAGTCTGAGATTAAATGTAGCTCCCTGTCAGCCTTAGCAACTTGGATTTGATTTAGCAGCTGAAATTCTAATTCAGAAACTTTCAACTGTTTGAAGCGAGTATTCTTTTTGCTAAGTTGTCGTCTCTTGAATCTTAACTGATTAATTTTGTGCTTAATGTCCGAATTGAACCATTTTGGTTGTGATTTAGAGCTTATTTAATTTTTAGGACGAAAAAGTCAGTGGCTTCAAGTAAAGTGGTTTTGAGGATGACCAAAGTTGATCGATATCTTGTGACAAATAATACTCATTCAAGTCAAGGTCGAGGAGATAGGAGCACAGTCCCTGTAGATCTGCTTTCAAATAGTTGTAGGTGTAGAAAGATTATATTCTCACTTTGTGAAGATGCGAAGTGGCCACTGTGAAAGAAACTATGAAATTGTCCGAGATATTTGTAGCGGGTACAACAGAGAGATTGAAGATCAGATCAGACGAGGTAGAAAAAACAAGGTCGAGAATGTTACCCTTGATATGGGTGGGCACTGACACATGCTGAGTTAGGTTGCATATAAAAACAGTATCACAGAGCAGAGATGACGATGTGGAGTGAGAGGAGAGGGAGGCCCAGTTAATGTCTGGGAGGTTGAAATCTCCAAGAATAATGACGTTGTCCTTCACCACAATACTTTCAAGATATGAGGATAAGTTGACATGATCAACAGTACTGGCATTGGGAGGAAAATAAACTAAACAGACAGTAATAGTTTTGTTAAGATTATAGTCAAGATTTCTAGGTTTGGATGAATGTATACAAGTTTTGAAGGTACAGATTGATTGATGCAGCGGAGAATTCCGCTCCCTCTACTGTCCCTGTCTCTTCTGTATAGTATAGTGTTATTTCATTATCTAAAATTGACTCGTAAAGCCAAGTTTCTTTAACTGCGATTACTTTAGACGTAGAAGTGAATGCAAATGATTGGAAATAAGAGAATTTATTGACTATGCTACGCATGTTCCAGAGACTAATTTGAAATGGACATGCTAGTCATTGACTAGGGCTACCACTGTTGACATCGACTATTTCAGAGTCAGAAACTTCAAGTCTGGAGGACTACTTGAGGGGACAAGGAATAGGGAGTCAGACCCATTTGCAGAGGATGCAACATTGGACTTGAGTAAGGGAGAAGCATTATCAGCAACTGTTGGGTTAATTGCATCTTGTTATTGACTACTCTCCCATGGAGATGTTTGTTAATGTAAATTGAGTCATTTCTAATTTTGATTTGCTTACGATTGAGGCCATTTTGAATGAGAGACCACCTCTCTTTTAGCAAGTGAGTTTCTTGAGCTCTCTGTTGTGGTGTCATATCCAGCTATATAATCTTAAGAAGAGTCGATGCTGACTACATCAGCACATCTGATGAGCTTTACTAGGATAGGACGAGGCCGATCGGAATCATTGTCGAGCCTGTAACTTTTTATTTTTATTTTATTTTTGTAAAAAAATGTAATAATAATTATTATGACAACAACACAATTACTGAGGTAACAAAGTTAAAGAGTATATAAAATAGACAAAGTTAATGCAGGCATGCCTCGCTTTCGATCAGATCGATCGGGGAGTGATGCATGTCCTCGATAAGATCTTGCACCTTGAATACATTGGATGGCTGATCTCAAGAGTGAAAATGAAAGTCGGACACGCAACCAATAGAGGGTTGAACTATATGACTGCTCCCATTTGTCAGCAAGGAGGGAGGCCAGCCTCTTGTAGAAGGTTGCTTGGCCATACCCCCTGTAGCAGAAAGAACGATTGGTGTGAATTACGAGTGTTCGATATTCCTGATCCATTGATCATATGCTCGCTTCTTTTCATTTTCATGTTTCTTATAACAGTTTGAAATGTAACAGTCACTTATAGACGAGGCAGAGATTTGAGTATCAAGGATAGAAGCAGCTGAAGCCATCTCTGAAGCTAGGCGGTCTAGTTTTTTAGTACCTTGACGGCATTCATTGACTCCATAAATGACTAAATTGAATTTTTTATCAGACAGAGAGGACTTGGTGTTACTAGCAGTTCTAGTCGATTGAGGATTTGAAGCATTACTTATCTTATTAATATTAGATAACTCTGTGACAGTGAAAGGCCATTGAAACCAGTCTCTAAAGCAAAGAACGCTTCGTGCACCTGTCCAATCTGTGAAGTACAGATCAGAGACTCCTCAACTAAGAAACTTAAGGCACAAGACTCTATTTTCTGTGAAGGAACATGTCAGAATGGCTCCATCGTGGCTGCGCTGGTCTCTCCAAGTCGAAGTTTGATCAGCTATCCAGCTCAGGTGTTTCATTCCACTGTCAACAATTGCTCTTGAAGTCACAGTCTCCAAACTCCTTCTGGAAGTGGAACAACTAAGGGTCAAAGAGATGAAGCCATCCCTTCAACCTCTCCAGACTCATGACCCTCCAAAGATATCTTATTCAGCGCAGATCTAGTCTTGCCATTGCACTTCGCTCGCCATTAATGCCTAGCATTCTTTACTAGTATAATAACAAGCTAAAGAAAGCCTAAAGTCCTCTATAACAATACAATGTGTTCATGGACGAGTGTTCATGGAAGCATAATCATTATTGAGGAACAGTAGTGGTCCCAATACAACCCCAGGAAGAGGCCCGCCCCATTGTGTCGATCATGCCATAATAACAGTCAGGCGGTGGAAACGGCCAAAGGGTTGAACTCCAACCTTTTGGGGGGTCACTTATATCAGCCCTATTCTGAAGAGTTCCAACAAAATTAATACTCCTGCAGAGACGTCGTCGAGCGTGGGTGAGCGCACGTGTGCGATTAGCTGGGAAGGTCATTTGGACTAAAGTGCATTTTTGTGGCTTGTATTAATTCAGTTGCAGCTAAGTGAAAACGTATTATATGGATGTACGACTTCTGAAATGATTATGCTGTGCAAAGTCTGCGTGAGTACGGGAACTTCATCCTGAGTAAAGGCGGAAGAATCTGATGATGGGTGCAGTTGCATTCGCATTGGCTCTTGTACCATTCACTGCTTCAATTTTTTTGGCTCTTGCTGGTTGTGGTAGCTTGCCAGCGTCTGAGCAAGAACTCGTGTCATTTTATCTCACTACGCAAGTTTGTAATTGTAAGCACCTATCTTCTCCACCTTGAATTATTTAACTCTAAGTATATATATTTATTGTGCAGATCCTAATCTTGAGAAGATTTTTTCACAGAACAGACTGTTGGTTGATTGCAATGGAGATAATACTACTATATCCACCGTGAAAGAAAGAGACAATCCAATGAAGCTAGTAGCTCAATGCACACTTCCAAATGGCGCATGCGTTGAAACAAATGTAAGTTGTTCAGACTGAACTACACCAAAGAAGGGATAATGGAAATGGTTAAAATGGCTATATAGTCAGTGGGATTTGATGACTCTTTGATTCCCGATCTGCTAAATGAGAGAGGACGGATATGATCGTTTGTGTCAGCTCTAGGTTACTGTATAGCCGGAAATGTTGATGATCAAAATATATGATGATTTGCAGACATTTAAGGTATTAAAACTTGGTGACAGTAATAGCAGATCAAAAAATACAGATTTACACATACGGTAGGCTTGTTTTTATTGGCAGTTATATACAAATGTTTGCATCAAATTTTATTTTCTGTCAATGTTACCGGTAGCTAATTACTGCCCACCACCACTTCGTAAAAGTAGCCCTTTGATTATATTATTAAGGTCAAAATAAAATCTGGTTATTTCCATTAAGTGTTTCCTCTAAATGATAGAATGATGTTAGAAAGTCAGCAACAGTGGAGGTCTCGTAATATTATAATTATTATGCGAAAATAACTATCTAAACATCAACTTCAAAAAGTAGCACCTTTTGACTGCTTATATTGGGAGGATACGTGTTAGGCAATTTCCTGTCTCGGATTGATTTGCCCAATATTCTTTTAAAATGACCCACAACTTATTTTCTGCTCAATCCCAACAAAAACCAGGCTGTAATGTGATAAGCCTAGAACTCATGAAGATGTCTAGTAGTTATAGCTGCATGTATGCCTGAGTTTTGTATGGGCATGAGCGGTAATTTTATTGATTAAAGATGCTGCTTGCTATTTACTGCATGAAAGCCAATCTAGAACAATGAATATACTCTATATCGAAAAGATATTAGTAAATAAAGAATCATGAATTTGATTGGATTCATGCTTTCGGGTTTAGAAATTATGGGGGGAAGTAAAAAGAGCTTCTACTTATTCGGATTTCCACAAAAGAACAAACAGAAGTGCAGACCAGCTAACTGGCAACCCACCAAATCTTCTAGCACCCATGGTCCATGGTGGCGGCATCTTTGCTGATTGTGATAGTATAGCATGTTCAAGAAGCTGAGCATACATAGTCGATTTAGGCTGAGGATTCCTATATGTGCCTTCTCATGAGACAGTGGAATTTTCTTGTGCACTTTCAATGACTTAAACTCAAGTTTCAAGGTAGAGGCTGCTGTTCAAAATGTCTTTACATCAAGTTATATCTAGTGCATAAAGCCTATGAAACAAAGAATGTACATAACCACTGAATATGCACTCACATGCAATCGGTTAGTTTCCTTTCACAAGAATTATCATGAAGTAGCTACACAGTTCCAAAAACTGAACCATCAGCCAGTCAACCTGGTCATGGCTTTCTCCAGCTAGCAGGATGAAAAATACATTTCAAAAAATTTTAATTCACTCTCTACGCTTATATTTGGCATGCGCATCTAACCCTTGAGACTGGAACTATTGCACACTAATTGGTTGAAACTTGAAGAATAGTTTGCTAAAAATCAAATGACATCAGTCTGACCTTGCTGATTTAATTAATCTATGTTGACATTCACAAAGATTCCTGCTTGGCTATGCAGTAAAGAGTATTACTTTCAATTAGAAGCTATTCATGAACATCAGTTGGAGAGAGAAATCAATATATTTATGTGTCCTAGGTACAGATATGCATTATGCATCACTTAATTATTATCTTAGGTAGTGTACATTAAAGCCAGTTCTCAATATGATGCAAGTTGATCCATTGCGTGCGCATTGCGTCCTCCCGATCCGTTGCGCCAATATTTTGAACTGGTAACACGAGGGATCTAACGGATAGGAATGGGTATGAAATGCATGAGTAGGTGGATTCTTGCATCCAATCCGTTGCATTGGACCAATAAAAATCATAGAACATATCACATATTGAAATTTATACTCTTTTCATGATGTCCCTAGAATTATTGATGCAGTGAGGAACTTTCCTAACCTCTGCAGGTCTCAGCTAGAGGCTATAATGGTCGTAAGGCCAAAGAAAATGCCTTGAAGGAAGTGGCTATCCATAACTATTACCAGCAATAAAAATATTTCAGCTAGTAATCTTTCTGCACTTCCTCCTGTTAGCCAATTGCAAAAAATCAAGTCCAACTCTTCCTCACTGCTATTACTGTCATCCATTGTATTGGTCAAACTTGAAATGCAGCAGACTCAACACAAATATTGTGAACCCTGCAGAGGAATGGAACGGATTCAACAGAACGGATTGCCATATCACATTAGGAACCTGCCTTTATGTACCACTTAATTATCTTAGGTGCAAAAATATTAATTATTCAACACAATCAGGCAGACATCATGAACTGCTGGAAGTGACAGCGATGAGACGTGAAGCCTTGCGACATATTGTGAGCCGGCCCTAATACAAACAGACACGAACCAAAGAGTTAATTAGGTCTTGTACAGTAAAGCAAGATATTAAAATGGTGTTTTTAACTGTCTTTTAATCTTTTTGGCTCAAGTTTCAACAAGTGCTTCAGTCTTCACAAGAGCAAAGGAAAAGGAAATAACAAACACGCAATGTCTTTACATCCACTGCCATTTTACAAGAAATGCTCATGATTCATGACTTCTTGAGTGCTCTAGTGAACAAGGAAAATAATAATTTTTTTTAAACTTTGATTGCCTTACAAGACTAGACTGTAGCCAGTTGAATAACCTTTTATCATGTACAGCAAAGTCATGCTACTAGTGCAATGCAGTTGTACACATGATTGTTTAAAAATGTTCTGTGTCCTAACAGGTTGCAGTCACATTTAAGTCTTGTTCCTTCATATTTTAATGCTTTCAATTATGTTTTTTGTGTGTTTTTTTACTAATAATCTTGCTTAATTATTTTTGTTTTATTTATTATTTTTGGTTTTGTTGTTTCTGTACATTATAATTAAGTGTGATTTATAATTAAGTGGGATGATAGACCAAGTGTGAGCTTCAGCGTCTCCACGGCTTTTAAACACTTCCTTTCTAACTTGCTTGTTGTTGTTGTCCACTAGACATATCAGCACGTGCCATGTCTTGTTGCTACTGTTGACTGTACCCATGTAGGGTCAGCTACAGTCTCCTTCTAGGACTAGGTAACAGTTGCACAGGAGAAGAACTGCACCAACCAAACATCAGATATTTTGTTAGAGGTCAGCTACAGCCTTCTTTGGACTTAATAACAGTTGCCCATGAGTGACAGCTCAACAAACCAAACAGCAGAACTGAGGGCAGTTTGATTGCATCATCAACAAACTCACTGGTTTCTCCGATGGTCTAAGATAAGTCATAGGTGTGCATTGGAACATTTTGTCCTGCGGCATAAAATTGCAACAGAAAGTGAGCAAGTGAAGGTGCACTTTATAAAGAATGCTGTTCTTATTAATTATAGCTTGTGTAATTGAGTGTTAGCTGTTAGGAAGATGATTGCTCTTCAGAGAGCATTCGGATAGAAATTGTGACTGTTTTAACCCTCTCACTGGCATAAGAGACTTAAGTTGCAAAAACGGATTAACCGCGACGAAAAAATTCGTAAAAATTTAACCGTTCGCGGTATTAACTTCAAAAATTGCACGAATATGCCTAAAGCATGCCTCTAATATACCCCAAAATATCTGGAAAATACGGAATGAGGAAAGGGAAGTAAACGTGCCAGCAAACATCACTTCCGGCTAATTCCCGGTCTCGAAGAAGAAATGCCGACCCGCTTTAGTAGAGACGAAGCGTTAGACTTCCTATTTGAGGATGACTTCGGCCTGTCCGAGATTGATGTTAGTGAAGAAGAGGAAGAAGGTGCCTGTGCTTACTGGGAAGTGGCGTAGTTGACGGTGATGCTATGGCAGCTATAACAGAAGCTGTTGGCACTGACCACGAAGCAAGTTTTCAAAGTATAGATCACCCTACTCTGCCAAGCGAAGCTTCAGACGATAGCGATGGTCAAGAAGACTTCCCCCAAGGTAAGAATAGATAAGAGTTGTATAGTAAAGCCTAGTAACTAGCATAATAATAAGAACTATTTCTCCTGGGAACGTAGTTTCACTCATGGAGCTGGAGGAGGATGAGGAAGCAGCAGAGGAGAAGACAGGGTTGGAGGAGAGGTTATTATTTATATATATATATATATATATATATATATTATAATGTAGCACTATGTGTTTGTCTGAGTTTTGCTGAACATGCAGACCTTCACAGTGGCCAAGGGCATTGCCCTTTTATTTTTTATATATATTTATTTATAATTATGTTATGCACACTTTGCACATACTTTTATTTGTTTTTCAGTACTATGGACCCTAGCCCTTACTTCCTCTTTGTTATGATTTTCACAATCTTTATGGTTAGTTATAATTGACCAAAACATGTTGTTGACAAATAGTAACGTTGACTAGCTAACATTGCTGATTTTCATCGAGCTGAAATAGCCTTTTTCAACCTATAATGATATTCACATCGTTGTGGTTTGTTATAATCAACAACAACAAAATTGTTGACAGACAGTTGTTGTTGTCGACCAAAAGTTGGACCGGATAACATTGCTGGTTTCATGTGTAATATGAAATTGAGATGATATAAACCCGATATAAACCATTTTATTTTACTTCCTGTCTCTTATAACAATATTCACATTTCTGTGGTTTGTTGCTAAGAAACTAAAATTTAACATAACGTCCCTTCATGCATCAGCTATCACCTGATATATAGTTGTTGGGTACTTGTCTTCATGTGGTCCTCTATAATAAAAAAAATTGAAATTGTGTCGATTTTTGTAAAAAGTCCTCCGTAAATCTGCCAGTGAAAGGGTTAACTATGCAGTCAGTGCTCAGCACTGCACTGTTTTTAGCACTCTCCATAATCAGATGAACCAAGTCTCATCTTTTGTTTGACCTTGAATGTATTGGTGCTAGAAAGAAACCTTTTACTCTTATCATAAATTCAGATAACACCTATTTCTCTTTACTTTATTTCACACTTGCAGGGTGTACTTCTGGATGGTGATATCACCAGTGAGATCATCTTACCTGCAAACTCAACTGATTGTTTCTTTGGAGCTTGTGGTTTCGGTGACGATCATTATCTTCTTGTCTATGTCAGCATAAGTCAATGTAAGTTTGATATATGACCATGTTTGGCACAATATTTATACACACAATTCAGAGCCATCAAGCACACAGGATCCCCCCCCCCCCCCCCCCCCCCCCCATTTATTGTGCACTTATTACAAAGTGTGAGCTCTTGATTTTAAATAAGTAAGTATGTGTTCTGGTTATGCTAGTTCCTGAAAGTCATGTCAGTAGGGGCCTGTAAAGATTAACAAGAGTTTGGCCTGGAACTGAACACAGTGTCTAAGGGAGTATCTGATCTTGCTAGGCTAGCTATGTATGTCAATCAGTACGAATGTTTGCACACTGTATTGGAGATTTAAAAAATATTGTAGCTCTAAACAATTTCTTCAGAGATAGTTAGTAAATACAATTTAGGAGACTGATTTCTCCGATGGTCTGCTCTCCAAACTGCACAACAATTTCAACGAACAACTTCTAAGGAGTCATGTCGGAGCTAAGTGATTGCAATGTGTGAGATTTACCCAGTGAGAGTTATTGGCCTGTCTTTTAATCACATTTCCTGGAGTGGTTGCAACTCGGCTGTAGTATTAGCCCTAGAAGCCTACAGTCTGGCAGTGTTCCACCTCTAGTTGTGTTTGCAGCACCGAATTCTTCATGCCATGCATTTGCGAGCCTAGGATTTACCCTGTGTGCGCTCTTAAGTAGGCAACAATGGCAGTGAAGATGGCAACATACCCTGCTGAAGCTGGGCGAGGTCGTAGCTTGAACAGCAACTGCAATACTTTCTTCCAAGCTATAATGTCTTGAGGATTCTAGTGGCCCTTTCTCTGGCCTCAACGACAGGAGTGAATAAAGACTGGTTCGAAACATGCCGCATGCATCAGTGACACCACCATTTTCTTGGTGATAATACTTGAATGGGTGGTGTCACTTGGCTTGAATGGCATTTGGCCCTCGTGAAGAACTGGAAGCCAAGCTGATGATGACTGGCCAACTTTGCTCATTGCTTTGTTTGGACAAGAGTCACTATTGGCACATGACCTTTATGTGCTTGTGTTTAGCACAGGGCTAAACAGAGAAGAGGAGACAGGCATGTGCCAGTGTATGGGGCAGGCAGCTGGTAGAAATAGGCAAGAAGATGCCTAGTCCAAACCACACCAAAGGTGTAGGTGGTTAAGTGGGTTATCCAATTATGGACCAATAATTCTTTGAGCTACATACATACACTAGCTGAAGTGCATAACTGATACAGCAGGAGTGCACACTGATACAGACATATCATACATTAGCAGGAGTGCACACTGATACAGACATATCATACATTAGCAGGAGTGCATACTGATACAGACATATCCTACATTAGCAGGAGTGCATACTGATACAGACATATCCTACATTAGCAGGAGTGCATACTGATACAGACATATCATACATTAGCAGGAGTGCACACTGATACAGACATATCCTACATTAGCAGGAGTGCATACAGAGACTGACATATCATACATTAGTAGGAGTGCATACTGATACAGACATATCATACATTAGCAGGAGTGCATACTGATACAGACATAGATATCATACATTAGCAGGAGTGCATACTGATACAGACATATCATACATTAGCAGGAGTGCATACTGATACAGACATATCCTACATTAGCAGGAGTGCATACTGATACAGACATATCCTACATTAGCAGGAGTGCATACTGATACAGACATATCATACATTAGCAGGAGTGCACACTGATACAGACATATCCTACATTAGCAGGAGTGCATACAGAGACTGACATATCATACATTAGTAGGAGTGCATACTGATACAGACATATCATAAATTAGCAGGAGTGCATACTGATACAGACATCATACATTAGCAGGAGTGCATACTGATACTGACATATCATACATTAGCAGGAGTGCAAACTGATATAAACATATACATTAGCAGGAGTGCATACTGATATTGACATATCATACATTAGCAGGAGTGCATACTGATACTGACATATCATACATTAGCAGGAGTGCATACAGAGACTGACATATCATACATTAGCAGGAGTGCATACTGATACAGACACTAGCAGACGTACACATGGGAAAGGATAAAATATGTATCAGAGGAAGCATAAAATGGGAATGAGGGACGTCCCACCCCCTCCCCCATTTCCATCCTTCCTCAGTTGTTGGACCACCAACGTTACTCTTTCAAAACCCTTAAATTGCTACTCAAAAAAAAAAGTTGTCAAAAGCAATGCTGCCCTATGTAAATCGTTAACTCTGTTCTAATAGAGTAGGGCTAGAAGCAGCCTCACTAGCAAACTGTTTGCATTAAGTAAGGACCTGTCTTTTGAGGTATATATAAGTTCATACTGTGAAGAGTGCAGAATCTATGGACCCCCAAACTCATAATTGCAGTGTTTTTTCACTTTTTTTCTTGACTTTATTCTTTTGTTTCCCCCAAAATAACTAAACATTTTAATTGTCGAATTAGGTGCTGCTGATCCCGTATCCACTGCTGAAGAAACAGAATACATGACAGATACACCGACCAATTACTCGACTGCCCCTCAGGCAACTACAGGTAAAACAGAGAGAGAGAGAGAGTTGTAGGGCTGAAGTAAGGAATTAAGGAATTGTCCATGAATTTGCATTTTGATCACTGCTTATTAAGCACTGATGATCCTGTTGGATCCACTAACTTGACTGGAAGAGTTGCAGTGCATGGTGTGAATTCCACCAATACTCTACACAGCCCTCACAATTTCCCTCATAAACTATTCTATTTAACACCCTCTGTGAATATTCACCCCCAAAAAGTCCTTCTTGAATGGCAGAAAGGAACTGTCAATGAATTTGCAATTTGTTTGATTAGGTGCTGTGGATACCATTGGCCCCACCAGCTCCAATGTCCCTCAAGCAACTGGAGGTATACCAGACGGATACTCTACAAGTACGTTGATCATAATGATTTAATTCATAAGTGTCATCATGACAGTATAATATTACTGTTAGTCTTATTCTTAGAAGCTATCGTTTCCGGTGTGCTGATAACCATCTTCGTAGCTGTGCTCCTGGTATTGGTACTTGTTGTTGTGGCAGTCAGTAGAAGGTAAGAGTGTATATGTAAGATGTTTGCCTTTCTCAGGATAGGCATATGTAGTGGCTGTATCATACGGGTGACTAAGAAAAATGGCAGTAAATCATGTTAGTATTGGAGAGGCGGCTAGTTGGTCACTATACATTGCTGCAAAAAAAAACACTTCGAATTTCAGGGATTTGGTATGAATGTGTGTGTGAGTGTGGGGGGGGGGGGGGGGGGGGGGGGGGAGGAAATCTAGATGTTGTATGTCTCTCAATAACTGTTTGGGCTGGAGACTTCCTGGCTCTAGACAATTAGCGTTAGTGCATTCTTTTGCCATTGTAATGTACAAGGGATGAGGTCATTGTATAATGGTACCTCATGAGATCACCCCTTGAAGTGACTACATCTTGACTACTCTGTGTCAACCTCTGAAGGTGTGATCATAGGAATAATGACCAGCTGCTTCCTGGCACCAGTAGTGGCACCAGTGGTGCACTTCCTGCATTGTAGTAAACCTCGGATAGAACCTGGTGTTGGGTTCACAACCACAAGGCTATCTGTCTTCATTATGAATTATCTCTTGGTCAGCTTAGGTAAACTGGTAGTAGTAGTAGTAGTGTTCAACTGAGCACACTCATACTGGGGAGGGTGGGAGGTAGGAATCTCCTGTCTTGGTTATGAATTCTCTTTGTTAGTTAGTGGAGGATTAAGGATTATAGAAATGAAAAAGGTGCCCAGGGTACAGGAATGAACATTCCATATATACCCATGGACCCTGGATTAGCTATGGATACCAAAGCTTCGGCCCTTCTAAACACCCATCCATCCACATCCTGATGCACATTGGTTGTGTCCGTACTTATTGGAGCTCAGAATTGCAACTCAAATGCACATCAGACCCATTGCCCCTCAAGAGGTTTGAATTGATTGCGATTGAGAGCAATAGCTATAATTACTGTGAAGGTATGCATTGCATAGAACTTTTCCTCGCTTTAGCTGCAGGTCGGAGTTGGAGTAGACTGGATCACTAACCGGGTATTTACTGGCTAGGAAATGTTTTTGGATCTAAGTCAGTTGGATCTGGACTAAGATAGGCTGTAGCTATGGAGCGCATGCACGTAGCTCAGGATTTATTCTTTTCTTTCTTTATTATTATTTTCCCACCTCGTGGGCGTCATGGAGCGCCATCCAACACAAACAAAATTGCCATGGGACAAAATAGTCATGGGACAAAGCATGGACATTAGGCCCCCTCTCATTTGCATGCTCAATAGTCTCGTGTGGCAGACATCTACAAACTCTTACAAACTCTTTAGGCATGTCAGCAGAAAATGATGTAGCTTGTAAGACTACTTTTACCTTTGGTATTTGTTTAAGGAGACAACGAAGATGTGGTGAGTGTAAAACTGATGCTGCCTGAACTGGAAGGGATGGTCGCTAAGAAACATTGGGGCCCTGTATCAGAGGGTGCAGAAGCTAAGTTTGCCTACGTTGCCAAGATTTTAGACATCCCTTCCAGGAAGTTTCTGCTGTTTTCTTGGATTCAACATGATTCAACATAAACCCAGTGTAAAAACACACCACCTGGCGGCCAAGTTTGGGCTTTCAACAGCTTCAACAGTTCAAAACAGCGGCCACGCATGAAGGGCACAGTCTTTCAATTAGCGATTGAAAATAATTCGAGACACATTTGGAGTGTTTCTAAAACAAAACATTGTATGCATTTTTGTGTGTGATGTCAAGAAGCTGGCTAAGTGAGTTTGGGTAGGCTGTGACCTTTCGTTTTGAAGTCGTAATAGATTAATTATTATTACTCTTTATTCTCAATGAACTCTCAGTTGACATAATAACATACAATAACATACAATACAACAACCTACTCAATAACCAACTTGAAATAGTACTCTCTCAATGTTTGGACTAGATGCTCTAGCCCTCCGATGAAGGCTAGAGCATCTAGTCGAACATCAGAACCAGAATTCATGCTCTCCATAGTTCCCATGACTTTTTTTTTTAATATAAAATGAAAAAAGTAGAGTGCATTTATAGACGAGTGCATTTATAGACAACATATATATCGTTTATTGGACAATAATTTAAATGTCATTTTACCCGTGACCTATGTACTCTTGAAGCCATAAGAAAAACACGTTATACATCTCTCCAATGCATAATTGCCAACTGCCCCAGAGCACAATGGAAGCAGACAGCAGTCATGTAGGCTCAAATGTAAATCATGGAAATATACGTAAGGCTTGGGGGAAGTTATTGTGAGAAGCCTAAAGTGAACTCTGCCTCTGATGGCAGCTATACTATGCACTTCCAATGTACATTTATATTAATTCCAGCATGGAATCTTGTTATGTATTCCTTCTTAATGATAGCCACCCTTGGCAAGGGCTCTTAGCAATTGATTAATAGCAAAGATACATACCACATCAAAGGCATCAAAGGCAGGCGGTGAACGGTAATTTTTTATTTTTGCTGGTTCAGCATTATTAGTATTCTCTCTCAGTTGACATAATAATGTCATGCACTATCGATAGATCGTGCTGCACTATTTATGGATCCTTCGTTAGCGCAGTAATCGGTAGATCGCGTAAGGTCTCGTCCCGATAGGCCTAGGGCTAATCTTGCTTACCACATGATACGTTGTCTGAAGTTAGCATCCATGATTATAGTGTATGACCTTGCGCAATCTACCGATTACTGTGCTAACGAAGTATCCATAGAGAGCGCAGAGCGATCTATCGATGGCGCAGATTGGTCAATAGCGCATAACAATAACATTAAAATCACCTTCTCAATAATCAACTTCAAATTGTATTCACTCAACGTTTCGACTAGATGCTCTAACCTTCATCAGGAATAATGAGATGCTAAGGCTTGCATGAGCCAGATATTGTACGTATATAAAAACAACGATTATATAAAAACAACAATTATATAAATAATAATAACAATACTAATACTACTACTACTAATAATAATAATAATAATAATAATAATAATAATAATAATAATAATAATAATAATAATAACAATAACAAATTAAAATAATAATAAATAAATTTAAAAAAAATAACACCCAGTAATAATAATAATAATAATAATAAAAATAATAATAATAATAATAATAATAATAATAATAATAATAACAATAACAAATTAAAATAATAATAATAAAAAATTTAAAAAATAACACCCAGTAATAATAATAATAATAATAATAATAATAATAATAATAATAATAATAATAATAATAATAATAATAATAATAATAATAATAATAATAATAATAATAATAATAATAATAATAATAATAATAATAATAATAATAATAATAATAATAATAATAATAATAATAATAATAACAACAATAATAATAATAATAATAATAAAATTTAAATAATAAACATAATAAATATATAACAAAATAAATTTTAAAAATAATAATGATAATGATAATAATACATGTAGTAATAAATATTAAATGAATAAATTAAAATAAAACAAACTAATTTAAAAAAACGAATAAAAAAATTAAAAAAATTAAAATTAAAATAAATAAATGTAATTATTGTGGTCAAGTTCAGGCTCTTCAGAGTAGCTCCCAGGTCAGAAGAAACTGCTAGTGAGGAGACATTGCACATCAGCCTAGCACCAAAGTGTGAGTGGTCCAATCGAAAGTGTGGAATGGACTTGTCTATATAGCTGCTGGGGATCTACTCTGAAGAGCCTGAACTTGAAGTCATGACCACCATTATTTAAAAAAATTATTATAAAATTATTTATTGCTGTTATTATTATTATCATTATCATCATTATTTGTATTTGTTTTATTGTTTATTTATTATCTGTTTATTATTTAAATTTTATTATTATATTATTATTATATTATTATTATTATTATTATTATTATTATTATTATTATTATTATTATTATTATTATTATTATTATTATTATTATTATTATTATTATTAATATATAATTGTTGAATATATAATTGTTGTTGATAATTGTTGTTGTTGTTGAATTGTTGTTGTTGTTGTTTGTTGTTTATTATTTATTTGTTTATTATTTGTTTATTGTTCATTTACTTTTTTAATTTTAATATTTTTTTATTACTTTTTTTACATCCGGTGAGCACGTGTACTGGCACGTGGTCGATAGCTAGCTACCGGTATATAGCAGGCTCACGTCTCATTATTCCTATATAATGAATGCTAGAGCATCTAGTCAAAACATCAAGTGTATACAATTTGAAGTTGATGTTTGAGAAGGTGATTTTGTAATTATTTGTATTGCTGGCTAAGCATGTTTATCGGCGATGGCAAATCTTCTCATTATTTACAAACAAATAACATTTTTTAATTTTTTTAAGGAAACAGTGGCAAATGCCGTGTAGTGTTGCTGCCGTCGTGTTTTGGCATTGTTGTCGATGGAGACGAGACAGCAGTATTCCCATGGCACAAGTTTCATAAAACAGAGGCTTTTCCATTCAATGATGACAGTTGTGTGTGTGTATGTTGGTGCGTACACACGTGTGTTTATTTGGAAGTACAGTAGACCCTCGCATATCCGACCCTCGATTATCCGAACGCTCGGATTATCCGAACTCCTGATTAAATAATAAACCTGGTAACGGTCGTCGATCTGCATAAATCGGTTACACGTGGAAATTAGTTCGTTCGCTTTGGCCAGAAAAAAGTTTTGTCGATCGAGTCAAAGATAGCCATTCTAAGCAAGATATCAAATGGAGCCAGTCAAGCCGGACTTGCGGAAGAGTCAGGCGTAGGGAAGTTGACAATAACGGAGATAAAAAAGAACGAAGCCAAACTTCGAGAGTTCGCAGGCAACCTTGACTGTCGGGGGATAAGTTCAGCTCGCAAAAAGTCATGCGCCTTGCTAAAGACGAACAACTAGAAAATGCTTTATATCGTGGTTCGTTCACAAAAGGGAGAAAGCCCCAAGGAACTCAGTGGACTATTGCTCAGAGAAAATACAACATTATGAATATATATACAGTAATATGAAAAAATATGTATGTAAAACAATATGCCAGTTACTGAGGACCTAAATCCTTCTAGTACCAGGAAGTGAGCTTCTTAATCCCAAGGACCTGCAGTTAAAAGGATATTGAAAATAGTTCCAACGTGATTCAGCATTTTAATTACATTCATGAATTTATAATTAATATTTGTGGTTTTTTGCATATCCGAACTTTTTGCATATCTGAATAGCCTCTGGTCACAAGCTGTTCAGATATGTGAGGGTCTACTGTACTGCTCATCTCCACTAGGCACTTGCATCACCTTGCATCACATGAGCAAGTAGAGCCTGCGAGGCTTGAGCAAACATCAGCTCCATGTGTTGTCTTTTGGTTTCATACCATTTGTCACTGAGGTTAGATAATGCCTATAATTATTATACAGGGAAGATTTAGTCGCATGCACTAGTGACAGTATCCACTACAATAGTGTCAGCACTAACTTTTTCGTCATAGTGATGTGAGGCACTAAATCTTATTAGGGATGTTTTCCATATTGAATCACTCTTAATTCTCTCTCTGTCTATCCTTTTCTCTTCATTTATTCTTGTCTGCAGGAGCGTACCATCATAAAATATTTGTTTCTGGCCGTTAGTATTGTGTGTGTGATAAACAAGCTCTGTATCCCTAAATAGTGCCCACGTACTTATATGTATGTACATAAGTAAGGACTATTCTTACGGTCCCATATCTATTTGTTTGAAAAGAATGCCAAGTTCGATGTGAACTTCCAACCCGTGACATTGATGTTAGCATGAAGGTGTCCGAATCACATGAAAGCATTTCCCTGAAGTTGTACAAACACACTGATCTCCATACTCGAGATGAGCTCAGAGGAAACCCTCCGATTGCCAGCAACTATTATACCAGCAGAGAAAATTCAGTGATGCCACTCCTGCTAAATTTCAAGATGAATCTCCTACTCAAGAAGAACCTCTTGCTCAAGAAGAAGTGGGTAACAAAGGGATTCTGTGCTCTGTCAGTATTGATGACTGCCAACTGGAAGACACTAATTTATCTGGACCGAAGCAGTGCTTACTGAGTGGCCCAAGAGATTTAGTGATGGGTCGATTTTGGCCCGTCAAAAAGGCTGCTAAGGAGGTTGCTCAAGGCTACATTGCAAATGAACAAAACACTGACAACTTGATCCCAACTGGGCTAAATGTGGACTTTGAAAGGGAAATGCTCAATGAAATCAGTAATGATGGAAGTATATTCGTGGAGCTAGATGATAACCAAGACATCTTCAACAGTGGGAACATTCCACAGCCTCCACGAGACAATTATTCGACAGAGCATGTACAAAGCGATGACGCCATACTGTTCTTTGATGAAAATGTGGATGACTCTGTAGATTTCTTCAAGCAGCAGTACACAGATGAGAGTGGAACTAGCTCAGGTTACATCGTCAATGATAGTGCATCAAACCATCATCATCCCCCACCAGCCGAGAGTGGAACTAGCTCAGGCTACATCATCAATGATAGTTCATCCAACCATCATCATCCCCCACCAGACGAGAGTGGAACTAGCTCAGGCTACATCATCAATGATAGTGCATCAAACCATTTTGCACTGCATATGTTTAACACTTTCGTTAAAAAAAATATTTTCTATTGTATGCACTTGTAAAATATCTTTTATCATATACGCCAATTTAATTCCTTTGTATACAATTAAAGTATATTGAGAATTAAATATCTGTTTCTGGGTTGTGTTTGTCACGTCACCTGATGGTGGGAATTTTGGCTAAGCCTTGGAACTTTAAAAGTAAACCAGCATTAGAATGCTCTATATGTTGTTTGGCCCCACACTTCCAAAATGCTCCTCCCCTCTCCAGAATGCTCAACAACATCATTTATATATATATATAGTGTGTGAGCTTCAGGGTCTCCAGGACTTTAAAATTCTTAACGTTACAAGCCTTCTCAATGATCACCTAGAAATTGTATTCTCTCAACGTTTCGCTAGATGCTCTAGCCTTCAAAATAATGAGACGCTTGTTTATTGGTGTACACTACGCATATGAACATAAGCCAGTGCTGCTATTCACGATTACTTTCAGTCAAACTCATCAAATGTACTGTCACGCTGATGCAGACCAAAGTGTGTATAATTTTTCGGTTGAAATTTTGTCTTTTTTTAAAGATGAGTGCAAGAGATCCACTGTCTTGTTACCAACAGACACCACACCACATGGTCTTAATGTATCTTGTTGCTATTTTTTCTATCCATCTAGACTAGACTATGTTGCAGATAATATATATAAACCGCCATACCTCATATAATGTTAGAAACACTCACATCATATAATGATAGAAATACACATACATCATGTAATGATAGAAACACTCATAATTATATCATTTAATGATAGAAAGAGTCACATCATATAATGATAGAAACACATCATATAATGATAGAAACACTTACATCATATATATAATGATAGAAATACTCGTACCCCATATAATGATAGAAACACTCTTACATCATATTAGAAACACAGATATAAGGAATATCACTGTTGCACACAATTAATTGGTGTGGTATCTGTACTTTGCAGAATGTCAAGATTTTACTCATTGACTGGACATCCAAAAGAAGCATAAACCAACCATTATTCAGCAAAGGGTTGGCGTATAATAAAATAAAATTTCTGTTGTTTCTGGGGGGGGGGGTAAGGTACGGCCTCACTGCAGGATGCCAACGTCAGATTCTGCTCACTGACTGGTTCTGAAAATAAGGTACGGCTGGATGCCAAGGTCAGATTTTGCTTATTGACTGGATATTCCAAACAAGATATTGTTGCTATTGATTAAACCAGCATACCAACCCCTATTCAGCGAAGTGTCGGCATACGTTAAAATAGTTCTGTTGGCTTCTGGGGGGAAAGGGAAAAATGCGGTACGGCTTCTATGGTGCATGTTACAACTGACATTATAAACTGAGCAGCTTTCTCCACGTTCTGCTTGGACTATGAAGCTGACCTCGCCTCCATATTATGAGGCAATAGCTTTAGTTTACTTCACACAAATGGAAGGGTATAAAAAAGGCTGGAAGGCCAAATGCGCCTGCATGGACCACATTTAAGTACCGATTAATCTCTACTACCAGATCAGAGTGGCAGCAGAAACGACTCTTTCCTCCGCACAAATGAGGTAAAGGGTTAACATGAGACTACTTTTTGTTGACTGTACCCACACTGGAGAACTCCACCAACCAAACAGAATATGGTTTGGTAGAGGATCAGCTGCAGCTCCTTTGGCGGTGTTGCAGTATCTGGTGACCCCCCTTTAAAATGCTTCCGGTCACTGTATCCTAGTTCTCAGTGGCCCCCAGTCACCGAGTACTAACATACAGTGACTGGGGGAGTCGCTGTATCCTAGTATTACTATACAGTGACATACCGCAGTACCGCGGGATAGGTTGACCCCCCTTCTTGTTGATGATCGGCTGAGGAGGCAGTTCATTTTAGCATAAGTACTACTAGATTCAGGAGGAATAAAGCATCTGTTATTGGGCCAAGATATCTATATGAGGATGGAGTGCAGTTGTGTAAGGAAACAGTGACCACTCTACTTGACTGTACCTGCCTCGCTATCCATTATCTTCACAGGATGCAGTTCATTTTAGAAACTATGATTTCAGGAGGCAGACAGCTGAGGATTGCATTTTAGAATAGCTATATGGTGGGAAATATTTGTCTTGCTTAGTTGAGACATATCTGAGTGCATTTGAATGAGAGAACAGTGACAGTGAACCCTCCTACCTCTGAATAGAGTACCCTGCCCCGAGTTTGTACTGACCTGTCCAAGCAGGTATTTCAGGTGCAGTGCATGACAGGTGTTGCAGTATCTGGTGACCTCCCTTTAACTGAAAGTCACTGTATCCTAGTTCTCAGTGACCCCTATTCACTGTGTAGTGACCTATCTCAGGATGGGATGACAACCCTGTCGCTATTCGATGGTCATCTGGGAGGCAGTTCATTTGAGCATAAATAGTACTAGATTTTAGTGAGGTGAATAAAGCATCTGTGACTGGAGTAGTTGTACCAAGATTTTAGTTGTGACCTATCTGAGGATCGAGGGTAGGTTGTTGCAGTGTTTGGTAACTTCACTTTAAAATGACCCTTGGGATCACTCTATCTAGTTCTCAGTCACCAAGTACTAGGATACAGCAGTGGTAAGGAGTCACTGTATCCTAGTATACAGTGGCCTTTTCTCGTCGATGGTTGCCTGAGGAGGCAGTTCATTTTAGCATCGAAATTCAGTGAGGTAGCATCTGTTTTTTTAATAGTTAGCCAAGATATCTATCTGAGGATGGAGTGCAGTTGTGTAAGGAAACAGTGACCACTGTACTTGACTGTAACCGCCTCTGATCTTCTGAGGATGCAGTTCATTTTAGATACTAAGATTTTATGAGGCAGACAGCTGAGGACTGCATTTTAGAATAGGGAAATATTCATTTTGCTTAGTTGGACTTACCTGAGAATGCAGAGTGCATTTGAATGAGAGAACAGTGATCCTTCCTACCTCTGAATGCTGTACTCCACCCAAGTTTATTGTGACCTGTCTGAGCAGGTGTTACAGGGCATTTCAGGCAGGTGCAATGCATTGACAGTACCTGGTGACGACTCTTAAACCCTGGAGGTCACTGTATCCTAGTTCTAGGTGAACCCTATTCACTGTATAGTGACCTATCTCAGGATGGAGTGACACTATTTGGAGGCAGTTCATTTTAACATAAATAGTAGAACTGTTATTGGAGTAGTTAATTGTGTTCTATTTGAGGATGGAGTTGCACAGATTGTAAGGAAACAGTCACCTCTGTATTTGACTGTGACCGCCTTGCTTTCCATGATCTTCGTAAATATTTGTCTTACTAAGTTGTGACTTATCTGAGAATGGAGTGGAATTGATTGAGAGAAAAAAGTGACCCCCTCCTTCCTCTGGATGGAGGACCTGTAACATTTAATTTGTTCCCCCCCAAAAGTTGTTCCCCCCTTATTGAAAATTTTGTTCCCACCCTAGCCCTAGCCCTTGCCCTTGCCCTAGCCCTAGCCCTAGTCCTAGCCCTTTATTTTTCACGAGGGAACTTTTTTTCAAGTAAAAAGTTACAGGCGGAACAAGTAAAAAGTTCCAGGCGGAACGTATTTTTCAAAGAAAAAGTTCCAGGGGGAACCAAATATGGGGGGAACAAATTTGTTGTGACAGACCCTCCCCCAGTTTGTTGTGACCTATCTAAGCAGGCATTACTCTGCATTTCAGGTGCGACGCATGAAAGGTGTTGCAGTACATGGTGACCCCTTTCCCTTTAAAATGACTTGAATATCAGTGAGCCCCGGTCACTGTGTAGCGACCTACCATGGCGACCAGACTTTCCTGCCTCGTTTCCGTCGTGATTTGGACATTCCTTCGTGACACTTCCGTGTACACTAGTTAATTAACAATCACATTTGCTTGACAGTGCTTGAGCCTCTGACCATTTCATGAAATAATCAATTAATGTAACAATTATACTTGTTTCCCGTCTCTGTTTGCGGCAGAGGTCCAATGAGATCATTGCCAACCTATAATAGAACATTTTGTTAGTGTGTGTATATATATATATCAGGAATTTTTGCTAAATATAGATACCTGTTGTCAAACTTCAGGTTCCACGGTCTTGCTCGAGTGCTCTTCACAAGATAACTATAGGTGTGTCACCTGCCCAACTTCTATTCAGTGGGAGCCAGCTGGTTTTATTAAAGCCAGCCACATGTCCGAGCATGTGACTGGGCAACAGCCACTAAGTAATAGTGGCTAACTGTTGTTTGTCTTGGGGTTGTGAGCTTCAGGAAGGCAAGAGTTTCACTCATCACAAGTCTCTGGCTGATGCCTCGTCATCTGCAGCAGGAGCAGTTTAATGTGAACATCATGTATCTGTTTTCTTATATGGTAAACAGAGGTTTAGCAGTATTTACTTCTTTCAGAATGTACTCTTCACAGAAAAATACGATAGATTATGCAGTATGTACTATTTTTAATAAGTACTGTTTGTATATTATGTACTGCTTCCAGTATATACTATGTATGTTTTGTATGTGTCATAGCCACACATTAATTGAATGCTGTCCAATCTCACCTTTGACCTATTATTGTGCTTGTGTAACTTGGATACTTGTCTAGCATGCTAGGTACAGCAGTCATTTTAGCTTTTGTTAGCAGTCTTCAAAGCTCTAGTGCAACAGGCAATGGTTTCCCTCACAGCACTTCCAAGTTATATATATGAAATCATTTGCTACCTTCAGCTAGAGCTAGCAATATAGCTACTAGAGGTACTCACTTTTTAACCCTTTGTTCTTTGTCGAAGACAATGATACTGTAAACCTCAGTATTTCAGCTACTGAGTCAAGTAGAATACAGCTTTTCCACCCAACAGCTAAAGTTGAAGTTTACCATGCGAGTTCTAGAAAAGCTTTTCTGTAATGGCTTTCAAGTTGTAATCACATCAGAAATGTGAAACCCCGAATGCATTAATATATCCGCTATTGCCCTAAAGAGTTAAGCTGGCTTTGTTCCAAAGGACTGGATACAACCAAATCAAAGTTATTGATCTATTATAGCTCTTCTTAAGGGTGGAAATCTTCAAATAAAAGCTTCCTCCAAAAAATAATTGAAGCCAAGAATATGAAAGAAGATAATTAGACAGACAAAAATGTTTTATAATCAACCTGAAATTTACTGTCTCGGCCTTCATGAGATATAATAATAATAATAATATTAAAATCACGTTATCAATAATCAACTTCAAATTTTATTCATTGATGAAGAGAGAAGGTTATTTTAAAGTTATTATGTCAACTGAGAGTTCATTGAGAATAATAATAATTGTCAACTGAGAGTTCATTGAAATATATAAGACTTGTGACATGTCAAAACAAAGACAACAACAGCTCACAAAAAGGACGACAATCCAAATACGACACTCAATCAAATTGGCAAACACTCTTTTCCACCATCTCTATGACAATCTATCCAAATTATACTAGACCAATCTCCGATGTAATCTATCACACCTTTCACAAATGTGGGATTATCTGCAAACAAGGAGTGGCAGGATACATCCACTCTAGAACCATCAAGTTTATATGTCCATTAAGGTATACAGGCTCTTCTTCACATTATTGTATGGCTGCATGAGAGTTAGTTATCACGTAAATGATCCAAACAATGGCCTATTTAGTAGGTTTTCCTTCATAAACAAGTTTAACCTCCCATAACTGGTAATGTGATATAAATATGTTTAGAAACCTTCTATGGCCTATCATAGTTTGGCTTGACAGTGGTAACCAGTGAACTTATGAGGAAAGTGCATCAATTGGAAAAACCTACACCGAAGCATAGACCAATAAAATTTTAGACTGGAAAGTTTTGAAAAAGTCAAAATAATGAGAAAAGCTCACATCCCTTCCATCATACCATAATTTAGGGACACCTAACCTAGCATTAACTATTGGTTTTTCTCACTAGGAACTCACAGACCTCAACTATAAAATAGTGCTAGCTGTACCAGGAGAAGTACAGGTTGGGGCAGCAATTGCACCATACATCAAATTAGGCTTTCTTTTCCAAGGACCATGAATTACACTTCATCTGGAACCAGTGGCTTGGGAAAGCAAACAACAGTGCCAGATGCTTGAGTAAACCTATAGCTTGTGCCAGATGCTCGGGCACACCTATAGTGGGCACACCTAGAGCAAGTGCCAGATGCTCGAGCATACCTAGAGGCAGTACCAGATGTCAGGTACACCAAGTGACAGAAGCTTGGGCAGACCTGTAGCCAGTGCCAATGTTTTGGCAAACCCAATAGATAGTGCCACATGCTCAGGCACACCTAGAGCCAGTGGCAGATGCTTGGACATACCTAGAGCAAGTGCCAGATCCTTGGGCCCACCTAGAACTAGTGACAGATGCTCGGGTACACCTATAGATAGTGCCAGATGCTCAGGCACACCTAGAGCAAGTGTCAGATGATTGAGCATCCATAGAACCAGTGCCAGATCCTTGGGCGCACCTAGAACCAGTGCCAGATCCTTGGGCACACCTAGAACCAGTGCCAGATCCTTGGGCCCACCTAGAACCAGTGCCAGATCCTTGGGCACACCTAGAACCAGTGCCAGATCCTTGGGCACACCTAGAACCAGTGCCAGATCCTTGGGCCCACCTAGAACCAGTGCCAGATCCTTGGGCACACCTAAAACCAGTGCCAGATCCTTGGGCACACCTAGAGCAAGTGTCAGATGCTTGGACAGACCTATAGCCAGTAGCAGATGATCGGGCACACTAATAGATGCTCTGGCATGCCTAGAGCCACCTCTAGCCTGCCTTTGGACACAAGTAACACCTCTATTCCAGCTTCTTGGGCTTACGTCTCTACTGCCTATAGCAAAACAAACCCAAGAATCTAAATTCAATACCACGAATTTTGAGACAATGTACAGCTTCTTCATCTTCAGATATTACAAAAAGTATGTGAGGAACCTCACTTACACTTCCTATTTCTCCAGGAGCAAGGGAAAAAATGACAGCATTTGTAATTGTTGGTGGTGAATTTCTGCTAAATGCTTACTTCACTGTTATTTTTGTTAAATTCATCATGACATGTGTTTCTCCATGCTTGAGAGCCAATCCTTTTAATTATTCAGAACACAAGATGGACTTGTAGGTGTAATGTCCTTGTCTATCCTGCTATCCAGGTCTGCAACCATCCTAGTTAGCTTGGTATATATATACATTTTGCAAACCAAACCTATCAGAAATTGATTATGTATGTTCAGGGGTATTGCCTATCAAGTGTCTGCTCACTACCAAATACCGAATTTCGTGCTTATTGATACAAAAATATGCATCCCATTAACAAACAGCACATATGATAATCTAGCTATTGCTTAGTTAATAGGTCCAGCACAATTATGTCGGCTAGTTTAATTTCCACAGGAGGTTAAGAAATCTTCCACATTGTTATCACTTTATTCCCAGCTACTTTATTCCCAGCTATTTGGAGTGACTATCCAAGATCTTTGATGTAATCTCTCCATTATCAGACCCACCCACTTTTCAGTTTGAAGGCTTGCATTCAAACAACTTGTTGCATCAGGAACTAGGAAGTTAATTGGGTGGGAGTGCTCCTCAGCACCACTATGGTCAATTATGACTCTTGATAGACTCTCAATTCCAGAAATATTGTGTGTCCCCTCCCCCCTCCCCTCTTCCTTGATCGGTTTGTGCCGGATCTCTACTCTACATAAGCCAGTCATCCTTGGCTTGGTGATTTCTCTTCTAGCGCTCAGGTTCTCCACAACCACCATGTGCTAATCTCACGTGGTGTTGGCTGGTTTTGCAGTTGTTGATCAACATTCCAGTTGCTGAATCACAAATTGCACGGGTAACTCGCCGAGCCCTAACTGGATTTGCAAAGGAGCATGCCCGTGAGACTTGATAATTTTGTAGTTCATGCTCGTGCTTTTATTCGAACACCATGGCAACTGTAAACTATTGAGTCTTGTTTTATGTCACAGTCATTAGCAGTCTTACTCTTGTAGAATATGCCCACAGGCTCTTTAAAAAAAAACTTTTTTTAAACGTATTTGCAGCAGTATTTCACATACAGAGGGAGGGGAAGGTTTGGTGGTGTGCATGTGTGTGTGGGGGGGGGGGAGAATTTTGAAATGACAATGCTAATTTATTGAACATTCCTTGTGCTGGAGCAAGTCTGGATTAGTAATGTAGTGTTTGAGATACCTGTATTACAGGCCTGCTGGTTAGTACTTCATCAAAGTTGACGTCCAACTCCGAGTCCTAAATTCCGATCCACTAGTCTTATTAAGTTTGGACTACTCAAAGCTTCGTTATAATTTTTTACCTTTTTTATTGGCTGAACGGTTGTGTCTCTACGGAGGCTGTCCTTGCGGCAATGTCAACTTGAGACCAGGTACTTTTCTAGGTCTTCAATGAAGCATAGTCCCTTCTTTCCTCCATCCCCACCCTAAACTAAAAAATTGTATAATTATGAATATTCAGCGGCATGGCCGAGGGAGGATTTACTCACAGCTATGAAGTTGTGGTTGTTAGTAGTATTAGGGTAGGATTAACCGATTGCCTTCCCCCCTCTTCCTCTCACCTCCCCTGACTTGTAATTATTTATAGCCACAACTTATTTTAGAAATTATCTTTTCTCTATTAGAAAATACAATAGGCAGCAGCTTAAAGGAAATCCATTCAGGAGCACCTTTCTTCTTGAGGATATGGAATGGTTTGGTAAGTAAAGGCACCTCTGACTTCTGCAGCTTTTCTCAGCGGAAGGGCTTCCATAAATGCCAGTAAAAGATGGTGGTGCTTCCATAAGTGGCAGTAAAAGATGGTGCTTCCATAAATGGCAGTAAAAGATGGTACTTCCATAAATGGCAGTAAAAGACTGAAATGGTGATCGTCTTCAGTCTTTATATCATTCATGCCAAACTGAAAATAAGTTTTCTGACCATTTCTTTTATAACAATGGAGTATCTACTGGGCACGTGCAGTTCCATTGTTTCGATGAACAAAATTCATTAATATATATTAAAAAATGTGAGTGATGTTTCAGCTTGAATCCATAGACACTATTGTCACAGGGTGACCTTCAATGCATGGAGACTTCAAAGGCTCTAATAATTTCTAATTTGGGGAATATCTGTTGACTAGTTCTAGACTGCATAACAAGCAAAACACAGTGTGACATTCCATTGGACAACTAGGGATGTACTTATATTGTGTAGTTTTACCACATATGGTCATACTGACTAAGGAGTAAGCCAGCCTATTTAAGCGCAGCTGATTTTACTCTGCAGCAGTGGAGACCCTTACCTGATTTTGGGCATGTGTTTGATTTGCGACTCTTCGAATGATATCTTTCAGTAAACCTATAAGCTTGAAATATTTGGTAGAGTAAATCCACCTGGTGGCAGTATACTGTGTAACTAGTGTCAGCAAGTTAGTGTCTTGGGGCATCTTGTGAAGGGACGCCCCTTGACCAGTCAACATTTCTTCTTTAATCGGCTCCCTCGCCTATGGAACTCTCTGCCATGTATTGATCTGAATATGTCATTGGCTAAAATTAAATATCTCTTAAAATCATATTTTCATAATCATTTCATTGAAAACTTGGATTCCAATAGCTCATGCACTTTCCACTTGCCAATGTCCATGTGTAAATTGTTCTAATGTTCCCTCCCCTTGTAATATTCAAGCCATTATTGGCTACTAGTTAGACCATCAGTACAAAGCTACATCCTCATATAACTGTCACCTCATCAGTAATTCATATGTGCTGTAAAGTGATAATAATAATAATAAAATAATTGGTGGCAGCGGTGGGATAAGTGTATCCAGTGCTCTCTTGAGTTAGCTAGAGATTAGGTAGCACTATTTACAGATAATTGCTTCGCTTATAACAGACGCTGCAGAAGTAGGAGGACAAAAACCCACTGGGTGAAATGCATAAGTGACTGCATGTGGTGCTTCAGTGTAGTGATTGCATGCGGTGCTTCTGTGTAGTGATTGCATGTGGTGCTTCAGTGTAGTGATTGCATGTGGTGCTTTAATGTAGTGATTGCACGATGTGGTGCTTCAGTGTAGTGATTGTGTGTGGTGCTTCAGTGTAGTGATTGCATGTGGTGATTGCATGTGGTGCTTTAGTGTAGTGATTGTGTGACTGAGAAAGAATCATATGATGTCTAAGTCGGAATCTAGTGGTGAGGAGGATCCAAGGTCAGATGAAGGAAAGGCTCCAAGCCTGGCTAGCCTTATGGCCATCAACGATGTAATGACAATATCCAATTCATGAAGAAAGGCAGGAGAGAAGACCAAAGAAAAGTGGAGTTGGAAGCCGAGCAGCAGTGAAGGGAAGTTGAGGATAGGAGAGAAAGGAGACGGGAAGAGTTGTTCTCACAGGCGAGGGGAGACATACCCCATTTGGATGATTCAAGGGGGTCAACAAGGAGTGCAGGTACAGTAAGGAGAGATAAAGTTTCGAAGGGTGGTACAAGATGAAGACGTAGAGATGACTTTTCTGCACTCAAAGCACATATGGACATCTACTGAGTAAACAAGGCCAAGTGGACTAAGTACCTGGCCCCGTTGCTGGACCCTGAGCCGATTCAAATATATATCAACTTAAGTACCAGATTCAGGACTGACTACAAAATCCTGAAGAAAGCTCTCTATACTCATTACCAGGTGATGAAAGCCACCTCTAGGACCAAACTCGGCCAAATGAAAAGAGAGGCACAAGAGACATGGGACATGGGGGCCATCGCATTAAGAGCATGGCAAGACAATAGTTGGCTGATTGCAGCAACTTGGATGATGCAGCAGATTTGATTGCCTCAGATTTACTGCTGAAAATGATGCCACGCCATCTGGTAAACCATGTCCAAGATTTGAAGCTGAATATCATGCAGGAGATGGCCAGCGAGGCAGAGAATTTCACAGTGACGAGGGATTGTAGCTACGACACCACTCCAGATATGGAAAAGTCACCAAGTAGGCATCACCAGTGGGAAAACCAAAACCAACCACAAACCGAAAAGCAGGTACACTGGAGAAGTAGTGCCCAGAAGAGGGCGATTCCATGAATGAACGAGGAAGCAAGGTTACTGAGAAGGGAACTCCGGGCAGACTCGGGATAACCCACCAAGGTTCGATCGACAGCGAGGACCAAGATGTTGCATGTGCCAGAAATTTGGACACTTTGCTGCGGAATAACATTCGAACAGATGACAAAGGCGAAAGGAATTAATTCCCTTGAACTGGTGAATCAGACCAAGATAGAAGACATCAACTTAGCCAAGCCACTAACTGACAAACAAGAGATAAATCTTGTGAAGACGGAAGTTAATCGGAAGGCAACAGTGGATGGAATGATTGCCGGGCAGACCAGTACAGACATTTTGCTCGACACAGAGGCTGGTCAAACGGTGGTAAACAGTCAAACCCGAACACCTGAATGGGAAGTGAAAATTTGCAAGGGCATTTGATGGAGAGTGTAGATCCTATCCTTTGGCAGGAGTTGAAGTGCAGGTAGATGGAGTAAAAGTTGGAGGTGTTGGTCTCAGAAAGATTGGAGCATGATGCATTGCTGGGAAGTGTTGTGCCAGAGTTGTAGGAGCAGGGCAAGAGATTCCTATATGACAAGATGATAAATATGGTGATGTCATCAATGTCAGCATGGACGCAGGAGGATTCCCAATGTTTGCCAGACAGTTTTAAGGAATCAGTTTTAGAAGCTCAACAGAAAACGAGACAGACTCTGTAGAAGGAGACAATATACCTTCACCCCAACCATTGGAAGACACCCCAGAGGATACAGGAGATGGAGCTGTTGAGACTGATTCATCAGACAGTGATCAACCCATTCGGAGTCGAGCCAAGCGAAGACCAGAGCTGCTTATGCCAACAGCAAACCAGGCTTCCACTGGATGTTGACCCAGATGAGTTGAAACGAGAACAGAAGAAAGATAAGACCTTGGGAAAATTATGGGAGAAAGCTGAAACAGGAGATGGAGAGCATATAGTGGAAGATGACTTACTATGGAGGAGAACAGGGACAGATTGGGAGGACGAGGCAAAGCAATTGTGCATCCCAAAACGGTTCCGAACTTTGGTGCTATCACGAGCACACAGGCCAGGACACTTGGGATGGGACAGAACCACCCAGTGCATTGCAGATGAATTTTTCTGGCCAGGAGTTCATGCTGATGTATGATTGCTGTGCAAGTCCTGCCAGAATGCCAGCAGACAGCCTGCACGCACCAACCAGATGCAACACTCACACCTCTTTCATCATCGAAGTCTCTTTTGAGACAATTGCAATGGACATGATTGGCCAGTCACACTGGGAACAAGTATGCATTGGTCATGGCCCAGAACAGACAGCAAGACGGTTGTGGATCAACTTATGGTGCTGTTTACTTGCACAGGGGTACCTCTTGAGATACTAACTGTGGAGCAAATTTCATTGGTCACCTGATGAAGGAGATTATTCGGTCGCCAACTTATGGGAGTACTCCAAACACTCAGGAGCAGATGGATAGGAGGGAAAATTACCCCAATGGATGTAGTGACCTCCCTGATGACAATCCAGGAGAGACTGGACCTGATTAAAGAGATATCAAGAGAGAAGGAGAAGAACAAGAAAGAAGAATATAAAACACGGTATGATCGGAAGGCGAAGATACGAGAGTTCAGAGTTGGAGACATGGTGTTGCTAAGTATTCCAGCGTTAGTTACAAAGATGAACCTTGGCTGGGAAGGGCTGTACATCGTAACTGAGAACTAGATGAGACGACATACCAATTGGTTATGCCAGACCAACCATGCAGGATGCTTAAACAACATGTTAACCTACTGAAAGAGTTTGTCTCACCTACGTGGCATGCCTGTTAGTTCCAACAGAAGAGGATGATGACTTTGATCCTGGAGAAGGAAAAGGTGAATGCATGCCTGCCATTAGTGATCAGCTGTCTGAGGAAGAGAAGGTGAAAGTGAAACAGCTGATGGAGTACAAAGAGCTGGTGGGTGAACTTGACCATGAAGACAGACATCCGAATCGAGACTGGTTCTGCATATCCCATTAGCCGACCACCATACAGGCTAGATGTACGAAAGGCAGCTCTCAAGAGGGAAGCAGTGAGAGAACTGTTGGATGTGGGTATCATTTGTCCATCACAAAATCCATGGGCATCTCCTGCATTTCTCTTAAAGAAGAAGGATGGGAGCAAGAGACTGTGTGTAGACTGCAGGTGGCTAAATGATATCACTGTATCTGATCCATTCCCGCTACCCAGGGTCAATGAACTCCTGGACTACTAAGTAAGGCAACTTTTATTACCACACTTGATCTCACAAAGGGATACCACCAAGTACCAGTGCACGTTGATTCAATTGTGAAAATTGCCTTTATAACTTCGATGGGAAAATGGGAAAACACCCGTTTGCCATTTGGGCTAAAGAATGCGCCCTCGACATTTCAGCGTCTCATGAATGCTATCATGGCAGACATGAATGAGTATGCAGCTTGCTTCATCGATGATATTTTGGTATATTCACATTCTTGTGCAGGCCACTCTTCCTGTTGGTGTAGGGGGTCTTGGAATCAGGAGTGCAGTGCAGCTTGCTCCCTCTGCCTTCTTGGCCTCAGCTACTGCCACTCATGACCTGGTCCAAGCCATCCTGCTACCTCACTCGCTTTCACTCCTGTCCCTTTTGTGGATGATGCCCTTTCAGCATGGTCTATGGATCACGGCAATTTCCAACCATCTGGTTGTGTGGCAGGCTTCCAGAAGTGCCGCATGCATGCATGGTGTCAAAGTCCATGGAATCTTTATTGCAGAATGTATCTGACGATTTGGCTCAAGCCCAGCTTTTGGTTGTTTCAATGAAAGAATTCAGTGCATAGCTAAATACCAACCCTCCCCATCTCATCCCTGGGTTTGAGGATGGATGACGATAGCTACCATCAGATTTGCCATGGGTCTCTTCTTGGGCTCCACTTTGCCATAACTGTCAGCACTATGGAGCTGAAGGGATCATCTCACCCCACATGGTCTTAGCTGCAAGAGGAGTGAAGGATGTTTCTACCATCATACTTAAACAACATCCTCTTCTGAGCATTGTTATCGGCAGGTGCCTTGCAGGGTGTGGTAGTGAGTAGTGCTGGAGCTGTGGCTGTTATGGTTGAGGAGAATAAAGTGGCCAAGTATGCCAGTCTAGATCCTTGCCACATTTTTGAACCCATAGCCATCGAGTCATTGGGGGTCATCGGGAACGCGTCGATTGCTCTACTGAAGGAGCTCAGCCTCTGGATAAAGCCAAGAACTGGGGAGGTGAATGCCCATGCTCACCTCCTTTAGCATCTCTCAGTGGCAGTCCAAAGGGGAAATGCCTTGTCTGTTTTGGGGTCAGTCGGGATTTGAACTTGTCATTAGTATTTAGTTATTTATATTTATTCATTTATTTCTATGTTAATAATAACAAATGAAATAAGAAAACATGCTAGATTAAATGATACTATATACTAACTACACACTTATATACATACAAATAAATAACAGCACGCTAAATAATTTATTTACTAATCAAAAAAATTTAAAAAATTCAGAAATGTTGGTGGTCTTGATTTTAAGTTCAAGCTCTTGAGAGTGGCCATCCAGCAGCCAGGTAAGTACATTCCACAATATCGATTGAACACTCACACTTTGATGCTAAGCTGATGTGCAAAATCAAATGTCCTTTCTCCCATGCATGTTCAGCAATTGCAGGCTTCTCTTTAATAGGCATATTGATATTCTTTCATTCTTGTCTCCAGTCTTCTGTTGATCACTCCTATGTAGTATTGCCCACATCTGTAAGAGATACAGTACACAGTGCATGAGTGCATACTAGTTGGTGATCCATACTTCATTCTACTTAGTTGTGCTATCAGACTTACCCATTACAAAAGGGATTTCCCCTTCATTGCTGTCACATCCTCTCACATGCATCACTCTGTGCCAGGGTGTGGTTTGCATCACATGGTAGATAGCTAGTAGCTACTGGTAAATATCAATCTCACATGAGTCTTAGCATCCCCTAAAGAAGGCTAGAACCTCCAGCCAAAACATCAAGTGAGTAAATTTCAAGTCGGTTATCAAGAAAATGATTGGACATTAAGTGTGAAAGATGGTGGCAAATAGGTTACAAACGTGGTAGAAAGTAAACAAGTCTCAGTCACATTCCGATGTACAGGGGTTCCTGTATGGGCCTTTACATTTCCTCTCGGTGTCGTATAAACCTTGAGCATCTAGACAGAACCCAAGATAGTTGCATGAAAAAAGCACGGGGACCCAACGCTCCATTAACTGGGTCAGGATTTGCTTCAATCTCACAAAGTTCTCCTCATCTTCATTCTTGTACTCGTGTACATTTTGCTCATTCATATTGTGGTGTTCTAATTGACCTCAAAAATTTAGAGTTTGGTGTCTACAGTTGTAATATCACACTCGTTGAGCTCATATTCACCTCAACATAGATGATGGCATATTTGACAATTCCCTATAACATCCATCATTGTTTTCCCTTCAGCACTGGAACAAACAGCTCCTTTCAACTCCTTGAGGCCTCCATCTCCGGGCAATCCCTAACCCACTTTCTTCTGTAAGGAGACTCTTGGATTGCCACACATATAGCGATCATCACACAAGTCTTGGTCAAAATCCCCCCAAAATTACAGCAAATAGTGTTTACATATCTTTGCTATTAACTTGGCCACAGATTCTATAGAATTCTAGTTGTGTCATTCTTCAATGACCAAATATTGAGCTGTAAAGTAGGCTTTAAATACAGTGAATAGTTCATTATGTGACTTATTTTGTGGCTAGTTGATGTGAGAGAACACCATAAACCTCTCCCGTCAGCATCAACACCAGGGTAATCTTCTTGGCCATTACTGTGCGTTAGCAACATAATAGAACTAAACCCACTTGGGGCTGATTGAGAGCTTTTCTTTGTCTGACTTTTATGATCTTATCAGTTGTTTCTAGCCAACTTCTGCTGGCAAGCTGTCCTTGTTGCCAGTGGAGAGGTTTGTCATGGAATTCAAGAAAGCTAACTTGTATATTCAGTACATTTCTTTTAGTGTAGCTATGCAGCAGACAATTGGACAAAAAATGGAGTCCCAGTTATTGCCACCCCAAAATGATTGAACATCTCAGAATGACCTAATTAAGAGTAATATATCATAACAGTTACAGGTCTGCTCGATTCACAGAAATGTTGTGACAATGAAAACTTATTCATATCAATATAATTATTGATTCTGACTGCCGGTTATTGAGATCCAGTAGAAGCTAATATGAGATTGCTATAGGCAATAACTATATAGCACCACTCCTCTGCCATCCATGTGTGTATGCAACTGAACAGTATTACAATGCATTAACTACTTAAACCATAATTCAAAGTAGTCTGAACAATTCACATTTCCTATTACCTTAGGTTTGTAGGAGTAGGAAAACTATCTAGCATTAAGAAATCAAGATTTACTCGTGTGTATTTTTTCATTTTATTTTTCCAGGATATTGATGATTATTTCCAACCTGTGGTAATTGAAGTCGGCATGAATCACAAGAAAGCCATCATTCATTCTTCTACTGATCTTTCTTCTCCAGATGGACCTGAAGTAGTCCCTCAGACTGTCAATGCCTATTACCAGCAGAACAAGTCCGGTGCCACTACTCCTGCTGAATATCAAAATGGACTTAGCGATTTCCATCCGCAAAAAGAAGCAGGAAAAGAAGCATCTCTATCCTCTATTAGCAATAATTATTACCAGCAGGGAAAATACGATGATGCAATTTCATCAAACCTTGAGCAGTATTCAGGTAATAATAATTCATAAAAGAAGGATGATTGTAAGGTCATCGAGGAAGACACACACTTATATCCTTTAGGTGTCTTGTTTAATCAAAATTTTGATAATTGCTATCAATCTGAGCCGACATTCAATTATGCTAATTTGGAGCAGTTGGATGAAATTAATTTTGAGAGTACCACATCAGTGGATCTTGTTCAACCTGAAGACCGTAAGATCGAGGGGGCTGCATTACGAATGAACGAAACATTGACAATTTGCCACCAGTAACTCTGACTGAGTTATATATATATGTGGACAGCAAAGATGATGGAGATAGTTACTGTGGCAGTATGTTCCAGGTCTTAAGCAGTAATCAAGACATCCTCAACAGTGGCAATATTCCAAGATCACAATGTGACAAGGGTCTGACTGATTATGTGCAAGATGATGATACCATATTGTTCATTGATAATGGAGAGGAATCTGTACACTTTTTCATAATCCAGGACATTGATCCAAGTAATACGAACTTGGGTTACACCTGATGGTGTTTCATGAATCAGCAGCATCCACTCACTGATTATGATAATTTCACTGCAAAATTTTCTTCCGTATAATGCATTTTTTTCTTCTTCTTCTTGTGTTGGGTGGTGAAGGTATGTTATGTGATTAGAACAATTGTTATGACTTTATTACAAAATTTAAATAACTAGTTATTTATTTATTGGTTTATTTATTTATGTTATTAGTTTTGTTAAGATTTTATAATAGTTTGTAATAAGCTCTATGATTATTCTCAATGAACTCTCAGTTGACATAATAACATAAAAATCACCTTCTCAATAATCAACTTTAATTTGTATTCACTCGATGTTTCGACTAGATGCTATAGTCTTCATCAGGAATATATGATAAGCAACTAGTCTTATCCTGATGAAGACTAGAGCATCTAGTCGAAATGTCGAGTGAATAAAAATTATTGTGAGAAGGTAATTTTTAACCCTTTCACTGGCAGGTTTACGGAGGACTTTCTACAAAAATTGACATTATTTTTTATAGAGGACCATATGAAGAGAATTACCCAACAACTATATATCAGGTGATAGCTGATGCATGAAGGGACGTCATGGTAAATTTAGTTGCTTAGCAACAAACCGCAGAAATGTGAAATTGTTATAAGGGACAGGAAGTAAAATAAAGGGTTTATATCATCTTAATTTCATATTACACATGAAACCAGCAATGTTAGCCGGTCAACTTTTGGTCAACAACAACAACTGTTTGTCAACAACAATTTTTGGTCGATTATAACATACCACAAAGATGTGAATATCATTATAACAGTAAGGGCTAGGGCCCATAGTCCTGAAAAATAAATTAAAGCATGTGCACAGTTTGCATAACATACCTAAACCAGTGGAGGGTTCTAGAGCTGGGGCAGAACCTATTATTTAATAGATCTATCATAGCTACGTGAATTACCGCAAAATTCGCGGGAAAATTATTAATTCCCCACAAACTTCCTATTATGCTAGTTACTAGGCCTTACTTTAGAACTCTAATCTATTCTTACCTTGGGGGAGTCTTCATGATCATCGCTATCTTCTGAAGCTTCGCTTGGCAGAGTAGGGTGACATATACTGTGAAAACCTGCTTTATGGGCAGTGCCAACAGCTTCTGTTATAGCTGCCAAATCATCACCGTCAACTATGTCAATTCCCAGGTAAGCATAGGCACCTCTTCCTCTTCTTCGCTAATGTCACTCTCAGACAGGCCGAAGTCATCCTCTAATAGGAAGTCCAAAACTTCGTCCCTACTAAAATGGGTCGCCATTTCTTCTTGGCCGGGAATGAACTGGAAGTGATGTTTGCTGGCAGGTTTACTTCGGTTTCCTAAGCAGATATTCAGGTGTATAGTAGAGGTATGCTTTAGGCATGATCATGCAATTTTTAAAGTTTGTGTTAATTTTTTACGATTTTTTTGGTCGCCGTTATCAGTTTTCGTGACTAAGTCACTTATGTCAGTGATAATATATGATTTATTGACTTGTATAATGCATTTTTAACCTTGTCTTAGTGGAGGCGTATTATGTCAATCTTACTTTGTTATATAGAACAATTAGTATGAACTTACAAAATTTAAAGTAATAATGTAATATTCAAAGCTATATGACTATAAAAATATTAATAACTAACAAAAACTCTTGAGTAAGTGTTATTTTGATTAGGACACATGACGAACCTAACCAATATGGTGTATAACAAATATATTGGTGATCGTTTGCCCATGAAGCTTCATCACAATGAACTTGATATTTAAACCACCTACTCTTATGCAAATGTAAGTTATTATTACACAAAGGGTAACTCAAAAAATGTACACACACTTGATATTACATTCAGGCACATGCAGTATACCATATATATAAAGAAGCAGTTGCTTGTTGGGAGTTCTGTCACAAATTCATGTCCCCACTGCTTAACATCGTTACACATTTTCGTTGCTGCCGTGTATCATCCATATTCAAAATTGCATCTGAAAAAGATATAAATGAGTGAGTATAACAAATGTTATGCTATACAGTGTGTATGCATTTTTGTAGTCACTGTATATCCAACGACAGTCATTATGTTCTCATATCCATGCAATTTTAATGGCAAGGAAAAGAAAAATATGGGATTGATGTCCGAGGCTTCCACCAAAATCTATGTCTCAATTCCCACTGTCCCACCTAGCATGGAAGCCGACTCTTCAACTTGGGATTGGTTCGTGAATCCCCCTTGTACCATCCTAGTCATCTTAACTGTCCCAGGTTGTATATTAGTATGAGACAGACAAATAGGATTGAGTGAAACAATCCAACCTGTCCAAGGTGGGAGAGTAGGATTCATGGGACAATCTAGTTTTCCAACCAGAATACTACAAGTGGGATTCCATGAGGCATTCCATCCTGTTCTAGGAGGGATTTTGGCAAATATCTTTTTTTCCAAGGGATTTCCACACGCCACTGAAAGGTTCCATCAGAAGTGATGTTGAAAAACAAAAAGAGCATGGTAATGGTTTTAACACATTCATGGTTAATTAGTGTGATAATTGCCAGCTAGTACAATATAATTATACTCTCATAACTGTAAAGAATATTCCAGGCCACATGTATTTGAATATTCTAGAAGCTAACTAGTGCAGACTGTATCATGGCAAGCCTCCTCAAAGTGCACAGAAGAGACAAAGGAAGGCCGAGGAGAAGGCTGATGATGCAGATCAAGACCAAGAATCAGATGACTCTGATCGCCAAGCTGATACACAGGTAGCCCAGAGGGAACATGAATCTGAAGAATCTGAACATGCATGCCATGATCTATCACATATGATATCAACATTGAGCCTCAAATTTTTGGGAAATCTCTCAGCACTTTAAATAGTGATTCATTACACAATCACATATTGTCAGGTGCTATTGTTTATTTTGTAAAATTTGACTTCCACTCAAAGTGAGCATGTAGCAAAAATATAAAGAACTCTTTGTGTTTCTCAGGTGCAGAACCTGGAGCTAGTAAAATATCCTGCACTCTGAATACCCTTCCTCAAGGTCCCTACCAGCAGGTTAACATCAAACACCATAAAACCAAAATGGATCATCAACTCACAATTTTCATGGCTGCATTACTTCCAATTTCAGATTTTTTAATTTGCCACACGTGTGCCACAGCCAATTTGAAGGGACTGCTTCATCTTGATACAAGATCTGAAAACTCATTCTTGTCCGATGGGTTAAGAAAATGGAAAACTGTTCTGTGCAAAACCAAGGGTTTCCACTCTGTTAACTCAACAGGTCATAATTATTATGAGCAACTGAAGGTTGTGAAGGAGCAGCTCACGAGTCAAAAGGAGGAAAATAGGAACTGCCTTTATACCTCATACATTTGCCATAATTTTCAATAGCAAAATGTGATTTCTTTTTGCTGTTTCTACTCAAAAAGACAAAGCTGCAATGGAAGATATTCGAAGAAGGCCTTGGAGAAAATGAGAGGAGAAGAAATTGCAGAAGAGAATGTAGACACCAATTCAGCAGTCAGTCGATCAATACAACTCCAATTCACAAAAACATACATCTTGGGTCATTCTTCTGGGAAAGATATGGAAGAAGTGCTGATAGAGATGAAGCATGACAGAAAGATGAAGGATGATGCTGAGAATGAAGTAAATGTTTAAGAAATCAATGTTCTTTTTATGTGATTTCAACACTAATATAATTATGTAGTGATCTGAACTAGTTTGTCATCTCTACCATGCCAGTATGTCTGCAGTAGTGATATTGTGATATATATTCAAACAATTTGAAGGGTGATTTTCAGCTGATGACATAAAATGCAATTACTTTTTCAAGTCTGAATGACAAGAACAGCAACATAAAGCAGCGATATCATATGATGCAACAAGTACAATACAATAGCATGAGAACAAGATTAAATTGATAATGAAATTGTTAAGAAAATGCATATTACTATAGCGCATGTTACCAATGTATACATAAATCACCAACCCATTCATTCATGCAACTATTGGTCCAAGTGTGGTGATATGTGTTTGGTAAAGGGTATATAGTCAAAAGGTGGTGCAATGATTAAGGGTCAACTAAATCATTAATTTTGGGAAAGCATGGTCTGTAGTGTTGGAAAGTTAAAGTGGTGCACATTTACTTGCTTGTTTCTTACATTATTGACAATCATCAGTATCTTATTTTTTGTGTTTAAATTTTGTGTTCTTGTATAATAAAGAGCAAAACTGTTTTGTTGAGATACGAGTATTCCAGCAAGCATCAATTCATCCTTCACTGTTGTACACAGCAATGAGCCAGTACAACTGATGATGACAGAAAGTCTCTGTAGAAGGTATTGATGGTCTTTTTGGCTCCTCGGTGGCATATTTTACGATCCAGTTCATTGAGAAAAAAGCTTGTGGACCCAAATTACCACTAGTCTCAACTGGAAATGTCTATGATGATTTCAGATGGCTGTATTTCATGCACCTTAACTGCTTAGCCATTACTTCCATGGCACCCAATTCTGTAATGGTTGTGCTTAGGTTGGGCATTGCAAAAGTGTCAAATCCCACACCAAGAGTCTCTACAGGATGAAGGGAAAGAATATATATCATTTGACCACTTTCCACCAGGTTTCAATAGTCTAGCCGGCTCAAGGTATGATGGGATTCTTGCAGACACCTAAGTCAACAATTGCTCCATGTCAAGAATATATACACTGACTCCATTTGCAGCTAAACCAATCATTTCCAGCTCATAAGCATTGCTGCCACAAAATATTGCACTGATGAGGTATTGAGGCCAATTGCAATGCGGATAGTTTCATCAGTCATGCATAGTCCAACCAAGGAGATGTGGAGGTCATTGAGACACGAACTTACTGAAGCAGTTAACAGTTAAAAAGTGAGATCTCACACATTTGTCAGTTGCTACAGACATAAAAAGGTGGGCTCTGGTCATTATTCTAGGGAAGTTCCACAACTTCTGGTGATGTGATGCTGGGCCTACAAATGATCATTCCTCTCCTGCCATCAGTAAAGAAACCTAAACTATCAGATGAACAATAGCATGAATTTGGGCAAGAAGTGATGTTGAACAAGGGACAATGCCTTTGGATTTTAATGTCAGTGTCAAACTTGTATGAACAATGGAAGTCTACACTGTCATCCCAACTGTCTGAGCTTGGATTTCAAACTCTAACATGTAGCCTGTATACATGATGTTATGCAAGTATTCCACAGATTCAATGCTGTTGTTGACATCAAAGGGTAGGGGTGGTCGGAATCTGACTATGTCCTAGTTTCTCCTGCTGTTTGCGGCACTTGTCTTCTTGGGGGATTGGATGAAAGCTGATGTCACTGGCTTCTGTTGGGAATTCTACAGAAGCTAGTGACGATGCTTCCACTTTGGCTGGAGTGTCAAAATTAATCAGGCCCTTTTTCCATGTATATACATTTATATACAGTGCAAGCTCACTAATCAACAGGACTAATTAGAAACCCCCTAATCCAAATGGGGATTAGTGTCATTCAGATTGAGGTTAAGGTTTGGCGGGAACACAATACAGACCAGAAGTCCTATAAACATTACAAGCATGCAATCTCTGGCATCAAGATCCTGATAACAGTTACAAATGCAGTTGCAGTCATGATCAGCAACACTTTTGGTGCCACTGGCCATGTAGCAACAGTCCTTGAAGGCTTAGCTGTCATTGTGGGGATTGTGAGCATACTTATAAACGATCATCCCAACTGGAAGGCTTAGAAGCATGACATAATCACCCAGGTAGACTGAACGTACCGGCCACTGGGGGAGAGATCACTCCTCACCCACTTGATTTATGCTTCATCCACTTATTATATTAGTACAGATAGCAGTAGTTAAACTGGCTGTAGTAGTTGAACTACTAGAGCCTGCATATCTACTACCTGTGCACCTGTGCACTTACTGCTACTGTACACCTACTACTACCTGCGCACTTATTCGCACTACCTGTACAACTACTGCTACATGTACACATATGCAGATCAAGCCTGGGACATGCTGCAGAAATATGGTTAACATGAGGACAAATGGCTTGTAGGAAATTAGAATCAGCTTGGTTGAGAGTGTGTTGAAACCTACTAGGAGCTAGCAACATAGTGGCAGGAGTGGCAGTGCAACGTGTGTGGCAAGAGTGTGAGCTTGCCCATCAAGGAGTTGTTGACATACGCAGACATATTTGATCACTATCACTTTCCAAATTAGAAAAAATTGCTATATATGTCAACAACCAAAGCTTGCTTTGACCTCAGTGACCTGCATTAAATTTGCGAGAAACGTTCAGACACTAACATCTCCACTTAATTTTACAGTCTGACATACGAGTTTGTTCTAGCTCCCAGTCCCTTAGATCTGACTGTGCCAGAGGTTCTGCACTCCAAGGAGAGTGATATACCAGCAGATGTTTGAGTAAACCAAGCCTGTACTGCATGGATGTTGTTTGTGGAGACTTTTCCACCAGGAATAATGCAGTTGATAGGCCCCAATATTTTCTCCTCAGTCAGAGGGCATAGTTTGTTCTCACAATACCACATTCAAATGCTGCTGAAGATTGTGTTTTTCATGGTAAGGAAAACTAAATCTCCTTTCCGACCTAATCTGGAACCATAAGAAACATTAAAAAAATATTAACTTTTTTTTTGTCCAACATCTAACCTGTGACATGTACCATTGACACCAACATGTGTTGATCATTACATTATTAGAGAGTATTAATAGATTCTTTTGGGTGTACTGTGATATATCTGGATGGGTTCTTATTGGAATAAAATCAATGTTACACAATACCACATTGTGGCAGGGGTGAAGTCGAAACCTATTAGTAGTGAACTCTCACTTATGTATTCATATTGTCTTGGGGAAGAAGCAGAAGCAGTCCTCACCTCAACAAATACTACTGAAGATGAGTGGAAAGAATATTCGCAGGTGATAGGAAAATTTGACTTGTTCTTCAAAGTTTGAAACAATGTCATTTTACGAGCGAGTTAGATTCAATCGTAGGAACCAATGTCAAGGGGGATTAGCAGAGGAATATATCATGTTCTACTGCCTTGTAGAGAAGTGCAACTACGGTACATTAACTACAGAGTGATAAGAGACTGATCATACTGGGTATAGGAGACAAAACGCTCTCCGAACACCTCCAACTCAACTCGGAGCTAACACGAAAAAGACCAAAAAATTAACCGACAACAAGAAGCAGTGCACACTTGACACAACTGGCAAAAGGAGCAGAATGAACTAGCAACCTGGATGAAGTGCATAACAAATACAAGGACACCTTTGACAACAGATGGAAATGGACTGGAAGAAAGAGCAAAGCTATCCCATGTAGTCATTGAGGGAAATCCACACACCCCAAGGACAGATACCTAGCAAAGGAGGCAACTTGCTGCAAAAGCCAGAACAAGGATCATTCAGTGCCCACTGCTTCACAAAAATGGTGGATAATATGTCACATCCTATCTGGATACTGTAGTAATGTAGTATATTACAATTTTAAGTGTGGGACTAATTTACTCTGTGGGTCATGATGGCATGATATCATAATTATGTTTGACCATTTTGTTAGCTTTGATCTTAATATTCCTTTTTGTGTCCAATGTCTTGTGTATAATGCACCTGCCAGCTTTTGTGATTGTGTGATTGAATAAGAGACTTTGTTTGGGTTCAAGTTGTGCTTGAGTTTGAATGTGTGCACCTTTATGATACTATAGACGCTGTGTCAGCCAGCCAGGAGTCAACTCATGGGTTACCATGATCAAGCTAAATGGAACCAAGCTTAGACAATGGGGCTGAGGTGACCGTGATCTCAACTCAGACATACCAGACAAGAAGAGTTGTCTCACATTCTGACACACCTAGGTCATACCTATTCAACACCAGGGGACTATTGCCGAGACTAAATGAGACACCTGAGAGACCCACAGACTCAAGCTACAGGGAAGAAGCCAACCCAACAACCCCTCACCAAATAATGAGCAGATCAAGAACCGGAACACCATCATCCAGCCCCTTGACAGACTTTGCTGAGTGTCCTGGGGAAAGGGAGATGTGACTTGTACTATTGTCACCAACATGTGTCGATCACTAATTACTTATGACTAAAATGTTATTAGAGAGTGTTTCTATATATGGAATGCATTATTTGATGTACTGAGGATATATGTGGATGTGTGGGAATGAAATTACACAATACAAAAAAACAAGCTAATAAATAAAAAGTCCTGTCACCATTTCTTGTCTACTATGATAAATTCTTGTTTCACAACCCATTTTGGTTTTTAAATACATTCTTGTCATGTGTGCTTTTCTAGTCAATCAGCAACTGCAAGACTTACCATCGGATTGTGGATGTTAATATTTACCATGTGTAGTACTAAAATACAGTCTATATGCACATAGCATGTGCATCATTAGTAGTTACCTGGTTTTGTTGAAGATTTAAGGATACTAGGGAATAAATGATGGCTAGAGAATCTAGCCGAAATGTCAAGGCGAATTGATTATTGCAAAAGTTATTAGCTATGCCTTTACAATTTCTTAGAATCGAAAACAATTTGCTTCAAAAACACTTCCAACATATCTTGAATTGTTCATGAAAGTAGCAAACCAGTAGCTCCCAAAACCATGATATTTAGTCTTCAAATATTTGTGAATCTATCATTTCCCCCCACCATAACTCATGTACAATAGTGTACTCCTTATAACGAAAATCTAAATTGCCAACGTATTCAACAACTAATGTTTCACTATTCAGGAAATCAGTAAAAGATCAGGCATGCAATAAACACACTGTATTGGTGCAATATTGAGTCTAGCTTAGCTGAGTTAGCAAGCAGCTGCAATCAAAAAAGGATAGAATTGGTTTACTCAGAAGCTTCCTCTTGAGACAATAGTTAACAGCACACATCTTCAACGAAACTTGGCAACTTTTTATGATATTTAATAATACTAACCGTGTGTTCATACAAAGGTACAGGAAGTAACATTGATGATCAAAACTTTATATTTCTGAAGACATATAATAGTAACCATAACTAGAGATATTGGCAATGATGCGAGTTTTCACTTGGGAATTGGATGGAAAACTGGTAGTGCTGTATCCCTATGATGGCAGACAAAAAGCCTAAAAATTACTTTGGCAGTTTTTTAATATATCAGATGTTGTCTTCACAATTTTGCCTCCACAAAATACTTCCAAGCATGCCTTGAGTCATTCGGAATGGTAGTAAATGGGCAGTCCCAAAACAGTTAATATTTCGTCTTCAAGATCTTGTATCTAGCTCTGTATCCTTTCCCATGCACTACTTGCATACAGTATCTCCATTCATCTACCAGAATTCTCCAATCCGTTGCAACTAACACTAACTATAATCCGTTGCTGTATTCAGCAAAGCACCCATCAATAGGTAAAATATCATAAAGATGCTTATGTTAATATATTAAAGTCACCTTCTCAATAATCAACTTCAAATTTTATTCACTCGACATTTCGACTAGATGCTCTAGTCTTCTTTGTTGCTGTATTGACTGTACCCATGTAGTGTTAGCTATGGCCTTTTTTATGAACTTAGTTGTTTTGCAAAGAACTCCATCAACCAAATGTAGATGTTTTGGTAGAGGAGCACCTCAGCCTCCTTTGTACTTAGTAACAAAACCAAACAGCATGGGTCTCAGGGTTTCATTAAAAAAATTGTCCTGGTGGGGGGGGGGGGGGGGGAGGCAACTGGGAGAAATCTGGATATAAGAGGGACATGATGTCAAGCACTTATCAACCTCAATAAGAATACAATTTCCAGGGGCAAAAAGGTTCCAAGTGGGGCAGCCGCCCACCCCTCCCTATATGAAACCCTGGGTCTTTTTTTATATATCATATTATTGCATGCACGCCCTTTACTCAATTCTGATTATAAAACAGCACACAAGCTAGCTTGATTGCATCAAAATCTTACCCACACCTTTCCCCTGTAGTGCAGCGGCATAGTCCAACTTACCAAACCTATTGTGCATTTTTTTATAAAAGCACTAAAATTGGTACACATGTAGATTAAAAAAGGCTGGACTCCAGTGCACTGCTCTCTGCAAGTGTGAAGGAGAATGTCGAATAAAACTGAACAAAGATCAGTATTGTACCACACAAATGATTTATCGCAAAATTGACTATAATATATTGTGATATCAAAATAATCAATTTTACAGTAGTTATATAATATGTTCACTTTGAGTATTGCCTCACAGCAGTATTCATTTTTGATTAAAATTTAGTATAGCGAAATGTGGCCATTTTGTAAAATGGCAGCCATTTTTTGTGCCATTTTGTACAAAATTGCTGCCATGAACTTCAAATATGACAACATTGGAAGCACTGAAATGTGTAATAGTGATTTGAGACCACATGTGATTTGAAACCACATTGTTAGAGCTTGCATGGCGGCCAATTTGGAAAACAGCCAGTTTGGGTACTGTTGCGATCGCCTCCATATCGAAAAATATTCATTAGGTAATTAATCTACATGTGTATCAATTTTGGTGCTTTTATCAAAAAAATGAACAATAAATTTGGTATGCCGCTGCAATACTGCAAATGAGAAGTACATTAGTCCTTCAAATTGGACTGTTCAAATCTTCAAGTGCTATAAATAGACTTATTGTATGAAATTACTGCAAGAAAAGCGATAAATTTTGAAAATGACCTTGAAGACTATTTATTCTATGTGGTGTGTTGTGTGTGTGTGTGTGTGTGTATGTCTGTGTGTGCATTGCTGGTTTACCTTAGTGAAGGGGTTCATGTTTGGTGTCTTCTTGGAGAGAGTAATGGCCATTTTGGCAGCTGAGAAGCTGTCAATGTGAATTTCAGATGATTATTAGCTTTTGTAAGGGATGGAGGTGGGGAAGGGATCGCTGCCATAATTTTTTTAATGGAGGTCAAAACAAAATGGTTTGTTACTGCACTCCTTGATATGCAATTTCCATCGACAGGAAGGCTCACCTCACTCACCAAAAATTCAGCATTTGCATGATTGCATCATTGATGAATCAATCACTCAACACCTACCGAATTATTACCAACCTCTTTATTCTGCAATCGAGAAATATGGAAGTTGTTGACATACATTAGAAAACTTTCCATCTTCTGGTCCTTTTTTTATGAGTGTGTCTATTGTACACAGGCTATGTGATTGGGCCAAAAAATGGTAAAAACATACAATTGAAAACGGATTTCAACAAAGTTTCGGTAGCTTTTCTGCGACACCAGTTTACTACCTTAGTTGAGGATTCAAGGTATATATGTTTGGGGGGGGGTTGGAGTTATTTTGACAGTTAATAGGTTGCCCATTTGAGTTTTAGATGAAATATGTTGGGAAGGTTGCCATCTGCCATTTTGGAATGAACATAGGGAGGATACCAGGAATTTATCACACTTGGTTTGACCCATCAGGAATATGCTGAGGATTGTTATTAGGCATTATAAAATATATCATATACACATATACATATTATATGGCATCATAGCACATCACATATTAGTATAGGAAATATATAGCATGATTCATTTTCCGGAGTGGAAGTGGGAGTGCAATTGCTGTCGCCCATCAACATAACGAGTAGTACTTAATTATGAGTAGTATTTATACACAATTTCACTACCAACCATGTGCTATATATCTCGTGTTAATACCTTACAAATAAGGAGCGAAGAAAAACACTTAATTAAGACAATGGATTCAGAATCGGAATTCGTACACCAGTGACTAATGGTGCAATGGTTTTTCTTCGGACAGTTGTTTGTATGTACTTGTTTACGATCGCCAACAAAACGATTAAATTATTATAGCGTTCTGATTGGCCAATATGAAAATGTCTAATAGCATTCTGATTGGCGAAATACCACATGGGCTGGCCTTTCTGGAGAATTCAATTCAATTCAATTCAATTCATGATTTACAGCAATTTGAGAGATGAAGTGTGAAAAAGTGACAGGAGCTACTGCTGAAGGCAAGACAGCTCAGGCTATCAGCCTTAGTAAATGTAAATGTAGAATTGTTTTGGCTGAGATAGGAATGGAGATACTGAATGAACATCTTACTAGACTAAGTTTCATGTAAGCTTTTGATCATAATGTTTCCTCCAGGTTAAGTCATCAGATATGATGATACCTAGATCCTTTTGATCGTTATTAGAAGGTATTATAGTGCCGTTAACCAGGTAGCTGTGATTTGCTAAATGTCCAGAAGAAAAGCTGACCAGGGCAAATTTGGAAATATTGAATTGAACTTTCCACTTGAGAGACCATTCCTGTTGGAGTAATTGAGCATCGCAAGTGGTGGAGATTGGTCTGTAGCACTTTGTGTCATCTGCATACCTCAGTAACTTACTGAATTTAACAGATAATATGAAGAGAAGTGGGCCCAGAATGCTACCCTGAGGCACTCCAGATATAACAGGTAGAAATTCAGATTTACTGTTACCAACTGAAGTACACTGATGTTGGTTTGAGAGGTATGCTTTGAACCATATCATAGGTTTCCAGATATGCCAAAAGACCTCAGTTTGTAGAGGAGTTCATTATGAGGGACACTATCAAAGCTTTGCGGAAGTCAAGGTGGATAGTGTCAACCTGACCCATGCTCTCAAAACTGGTGAAAATGTCTGATTAGTTGTTGGATTGATGATCTCCTCTTTAGAAATCCGAATCGACTCTTGCTAATAAACACAGAGATGAAATACAACATTTTTGTCATAAATGAGTCTTTCCAGTACTTTAGATAATATGCAGAGCAGTGAAATAGGTCTATAGTTTTTAATAGAAGATCTGTCACCAGATTTGTATATGGGAATGATACTGTGCAGTTTCCATTCAGTAGTAAAGAGATGGAGAACTGGCCCGCAGAGAGCTACCGCAGAGTGCTTTATGATTTTGGGGTGGAGGCCTTCAATACCCTTAGCTTTCGATGGGTCTAAAGAAGAAAGATCCAAAAAGATATCTGATTCAGATAATATGACATCACTAAGGGAGGGGGTGCCGCTAGAGATTTCTTCGAATGTTGGGAGGCTGAAGGAGCTGTGCGTGAAGACAGAATGGAAGTACAAATTAAACAAGAAGGCTTTATCCCGATCAGTAGAGGCATGTAGGGAGTCCAGACACATAGTAGAGGGAAAAGAGGAGTGTTACATGCTTCTGATGTAGTTAAAGATTTTGTAATTACATGTATATAGCAGAGATGACGATGTGGAGTGAGAGGAGAGGGAGGCCCAGTTGATGTCTGGGAGGTTGAAATCTCCAAGAATAATGACGTTGTCCTTCACCACAATACTTTCAAGATATGAGGATAAGTTGACATGATCAACAATACTGGCATTGGGAGGAAAATAAACTAAACAGACAGTAATAGTTTTGTTAAGATATATCTCTATAGTCAATTCAGTTCTAGTCGATTGAGGATTTGAAGCATTACTTATCTTATTAATATTAGATAACTCTGTGACAGTGAAAGGCCATTGAAACCAATCTCTAAAGCAAAGAACGCTTCGTGCACCTGTCCAAACTGTGAAGTACAGATCAGAGACTCCTCAACTAAGAAACTTAAGGCACAAGACTCTATTTTCTGTGAAGGAACATGTCAGAATGGCTCCATCGTGGCTGCGCTGGTCTCTCCAAGTCGAAGTTTGATCAGCTATCCAGCTCAGGTGTTTCATTCCACTGTCAACAATTGCTCTTGAAGTCACAGTCTCCAAACTCCTTCTGGAAGTGGAACAACTAAGGGTCAAAGAGATGAAGCCATCCCTTCAACCTCTCCAGACTCATGACCCTCCAAAGATAGTCTTATTCAGCGCAGATCTAGTCTTGCCATTGCACTTCGCTCGCCATTAATGCCTAGCATTCTTTACTAGTATAATAACAAGCTAAAGAAAGCCTAAAGTCCTCTATAACAATACAATGTGTTCATGGACGAGTGTTCATGGAAGCATAATCATTATTGAGGAACAGTAGTGGTCCCAATACAACCCCAGGAAGAGGCCCGCCCCATTGTGTCGATCATGCCATAATAACAGTCAGGCGGTGGAAACGGCCAAAGGTTGAACTCCAACCTTTTTGGGGGTCACTTATATCAGTCCTATTCTGAAGAGTCGTGGGTGCACTACAATCCAACAAATACTCCTGTCGTCGAGCGTGGGTGAGCGCACGTGTGCGATTAGCTGGACAGGTCATTTGGACTAAAGTGCATTTTTGTGGCTTGTATTAATTCTAAGTGAAAACGTATTATATGGATGTAAGACTTCTGAAATGATTATGCTGTGCAAAGTCTGCGTGAGTACGGGAACTTCATCCTGAGTAAAGGCGGAAGAATCTGATGATGGGTGCAGTTGCATTCGCATTGGCTCTTGTACCATTCACTGCTTCAATTTTTTTGGCTCTTGCTGGTTGTGGTAGCTTGCCAGCGTCTAATAAGACAGAACTCGTGTCATTTTATCTCGATACGCAAGTTTGTAATTGTAAGCACCTATCTTCTCCACCTTGAATTATTTAACTCTAAGTATATATATTTATTGTGCAGATCCTAATCTTGAGAAGATTTTTTCACAGAACAGACTGTTGGTTGATTGCAATGGAGATAATACTACTATATCCACCGTGAAAGAAATAGACAATCCAATGAAGCTAGTAGCTCGATGCACACTTCCAAATGGCACATGCGTTGAAACAAATGTAAGTTGTTCAGACTGAACTACACCAAAGAAGGGAGATAATGGAAATGGTTAAAATGGCTATATAGTCAGTGGGATTTGATGACTCTTTGATTCCTGATCTGCTAAATGAGAGAGGACGGATATGATCGTTTGTGTCAGCTCTAGGTTACTGTATAGCCGGAAATGTTGATGATCAAAATATATGATGATTTGCAGACATTTAATGTATTAAAACTTGGTGACAGTAATAGCAGATCAAAAATTTACACATACGTTAGGCTTGTTTTTTATTGGCAGTTATATACAAATGTTTGCATCAAATTTTATTTTCTGTCAATGTTACCGGTAGCTAATTACTGCCCACCACCACTTCGTAAAAGTAGCCCTTTGATTATATTATTAAGGTCAAAATAAAATCTGGTTATTTCCATTAAGTGTTTCCTCTAAATGATAGAATGATGTGAGAAAGTCAGCAACAGTGGAGGTCTCGTAATATTATAATTATTATGCGGAAATAACTATCTAAACATCAACTTCAAAAAGTAGCACCTTTTGACTGCGAGGATACGTGTTAGGCAATTTCCTGTCTCAGATTGATTTGCCCAATATTGTTTTAAAATGACCCACAACTTATTTTCTGCTCAATCCCACCAAAAACCAGGCTGTAATGTGATAGGCCTAGAACTCATGAAGATGTCTAGTAGCATGTATGCCTGAGTTTTGTATGGGTAATTTGATTGATTAGAGATGCTGCTTGCTATTTACTGCATGAAAGCCAATCTAGAACAATGAATATACTCTATATCGAAAAGATATTAGTAAATAAAGAATCATGAATTTGATTGGATTCATGCTTTTGGGTTTAGAAATTATGGGGGGAAGTAAAAAGAGCTTCTACTTATTCGGATTTCCACAAAAGAACAAACAGACCAGCTAACTGGCAACCCACCAAATCTTCTAGCACCCATGGTCCATGGTGGCGGCATCTTTGCTGATTGTGATAGTATAGCATGTTCAAGAAGCTGAGCATACATAGTCGATTTAGGCTGAGGATTCCTATATGTGCCTTCTCATGAGACAGTGGAATTTTCTTGTGCACTTTCAATGACTTAAACTCAAGTTTCAAGGTAGAGGCTGCTGTTCAAAATGTCTTTACATCAAGTTATATCTAGTGCATAAAGCCTATGAAACAAAGAATGTACATAACCACTGAATATGCACTCACATGCAATCGGTTAGTTTCCTTTCACAAGAATTATCATGAAGTAGCTACACAGTTCCAAAAACTGAACCATCAGCCAGTCAACCTGGTCATGGCTTTCTCCAGCTAGCAGGATGAAAAATACATTTCCCAAAAATTTAATTCACTCTCTACGCCAAGCGTAGAGTATATTTGGCATGCGCATCTGACCCTTGAGACTGGAACTATTGCACACTAATTGGTTGAAACTTGAAGAATAGTTTGCTAAAAATCAAATGACATCAGTCTGACCTTGCTGATTTAATTAATCTATGTTGACATCCACAAAGATTCCTGCTTGGCTATGCTTCCTGTACAGTAAAGAGTATTACTTTCAATTAGAAGCTATTCATGAACATCAGTCAAGAGAGAAGTCAATATATTTATATGCATTATTTATCCTAGGTACAGATATGCATTATGCATCACTTAATTATCTTAGGTACAGTGTACATTAAAGCCAGTTCTCAATATGATGCAAGTTGATCTATTGCATGCATTGCGTCCTCCCGATCTGTTGCGCCAATATTTTGAACCGTTAACACGAGGGATCTAACGGATAGGAATGGGTATGAAATGCATGAGTAGGTTGATTCTTACATCCAATCCGTTGCATTGGACCAATAAGAATCCTAGAACATATCACATATTGAAATTTATTTCATGATGTCCCTAGAATTATTGAAGCAGCGAGGAACTTTCCTAACCTCTGCAGGTCTCAGCTAGAGGCTATAATGGTCTTAAGGCCAAAGAAAATGCCTGGAAGGAAGTGGATATCCATAACTATTACCAGCAATAAAAATATTTCAGCTAGTAATATTTCTGCACTTCCTCCTGTTAGCCAATTGCAAAAAAATCAAGTCCAACTCTTCCTCACTGCTATTACTGTCATCCATTGTATTGGTCAAAGTTGAAATGCAGCAGACTCAACACAAATATTGTGAACCCTGCAGAGGAATGGAACGGATTCAACAGAACGGATTGCCATATCACATTAGGAACCTGCCTTTATGCACCACTTAATTTTCTTAGGTGCAGAAATATTTTATTCAACACAATCAGACCTGCCTTTATGCACCACTTAATTATCTTAGGTGCAGAAATATTTTATTCAACACAATCAGGCAGACATCATGAACTGCTGGAAGTGACCCGATATGACCCAAAGCGATGCCTTGCGACATATTGTGAGCCGGCCCTAACACAAACAGCAAAAGTTAATTAGGTCTTGTACAGTAAAGCAAGAAATTAAAATTGTGTTTATAACTGTCAGCATTTTTTATAATCTTTTTGGCTCAAGTTTCAACAAGTGCTTCAGTCTTCACAAGAGCAAAGGAAAAGGAAATAACAAACACGCAATGTCTTTACATCCACTGCCATTTTACAAGAAATGCTCATGATTCATGACTTCTTGAGTGCTCTAGTGAACAAGGAAAATAATTATTTTTTAAAAAATTTGATTGCCTTACAAGACTAGACTGCAACCAGTTGAATAACCTTTTATCATGTACAGCAAAGTCGTGCTACTGGTGCAATGCAGTTGTACAAATGATTGTTTAAAAATGTTCTGTGTCACTAACAGGTTGCAGTCACATGTAAGTCTTGTTCCTTCATATTTTAATGTGTTCAATTATGTTTTTTGTGTGTTTTTTTACTAATAATCTTGCTTGATTATTTTTGTTTTATTTATTATTTTTTGTTTTGTTGTTTCTGTACATTATAATTAAGTGTGATTTATAATTAAGTGGGATGATAGACCAAGTGTGAGCTTCAGCGTCTCCACGGCTTTTAAACACTTTCTTTCTAACTTGCTTGTTGTTGTTGTCCACTAGACATATCAGCACGTGCCATGTCTTGTTGCTACTGTTGACTGTACCCATGTAGGGTCAGTCTCCTTCTAGGATTAGGTAACAGTTGCACAGGAGAAGAACTGCACCAACCAAACATCAGATATTTTGTTAGAGGTCAGCTACAGCCTTCTTTGGACTTAATAACAGTTGCCCATGAGTGACAGCTCCACAAACCAAACAGCAGAACTGATGGCAGGTCATTCATCCTTATGTTGTGTTAGTTTGATTGCATCATCAACAAACTCACTGGTGAATCCTTACCCACTGCTTTATTCCACAATCAAGAGATAAGTCATAGATGTGCATTGGAACATTTTGTCCTGTGGCATAAAATTGCAACAGAAATTGAGCAAGTGAAGGTGCACTTTATAAAGAATGCTGATTATAGCTTGTGTAATCGAGTGTTAGCTGTTAAGGTGATTGCTCTTCAGAGAGTGTTCTTTATTAGGATAGAAATTGTGACTGTTTTAACTATGCAGTCAGTGCTCGCCGCTGCATTGTTTTTAGCACTCTCCATAATCATATGTTTTAGATGAACCGAGTGTCATCTTTTGTTTAACCTTGAATGTATTGGTGAAACTTTTTCTCTTATCATAAATTCAGATAACACCTATTTCTCTTTACTTTATTTCACACTTGTAGGGTGACCTTCTGGATGGTTCTAACACCAGTGAGATCATCTTACCTGCAAACTCAACTGATTGCTTCTTTGGAGCTTGTGATTTCGGTGATGATCATAATCATCTTGTGTATGTCAACATAAGTAAATGTAAGTTTGATATATGAACATGTTTGGCACAATATTTATACACACAATTCAGAGCCATCAAGCACACAGGATTTCCCCCCCCCCCCCCCCCCTCCCCCCCCCAACATGTATTGTGCACTTATTACAAAGTATGAGCTCTTGGTTTTAAATAAGTAAGTATGTGTTCTGGTTATGCTTGTTCCTGAGGGTCATGTCAGTAGTGGCCTGTAAAGATTAACAAGAGTTTGGCCATGGAACTGAACACAGTGACTGAGGGAGTATCTGATCTTGCTATGTATGTCATCAGTACGAATGTTTGCACACTGTATTGGAGATATAAAAAATTGTAGCTCTAAACAATTTCTTCAAGAGATAGGATTGTTCTTAAGTAAATACATACAAACAATTTAGGAGACTGATTTCTCCGATGGTCTGCTCTCCAAACTGCACAACAATTTCAACAAACAACTTCTAAGGAGTCATGTCGGAGCTAAGTGATTGCAATGTGTGAGATTTACCCAGTGAGAGTTATTGGCCTGTCTTTTAATCACATTTCCAGGAGTGGTTGCAACTCGGCTGTAGTATTAGCCCTAGAAGCTTACAGTCTGGCAGTGTTCGAGCTCTAGTTGTGTTTGCAACACCGAATTCTTCATGCCATGCATTTGCGAGCCTAGGATTTACCCTGTGTGCGCTCTTAAGTAGGCAACAATGGCAGTGAAGATGGCAACATACCCTGCTGAAGCTGGGCGAGGTCGTAGCTTGAACAGCAACTGCAATACTTTCTTCCAAGCTATAATGTCTTGAGGATTCTAGTGGCCCTTTCTCTGGCCTCAACGACAGGAGTGAATAAAGGCTGGTTCGAAACATGCCGCATGCATCAGTGACACCACCATTTTCTTGGTGATAATACTTGAATGGGTGGTGTCACATGGCTTGAATGGCATTTGGCCCTCGAGAAGAACTGGAAGCCAAGCTGATGATGACTGGCCAACTTTGCTCATTGCTTTGTTTGGACACGAGTCACTATTGGCACATGACCTTTATGTGCTTGTGTTTAGCACAGGGCCAAACAGAGAAGAGGAGACAAGAATGGGGCAGGTAGCTGGTAGAAATGGGCAAGAAGATGCCTAGTCCAAACCACACCAAAGGTGTAGGTGGTTAAGTGGGTTATCCAATTATGGACCAATAATTCTTAGAGCTACATACATACACTAGCAGAAGTGCATAACTGATACAGACATATCATACATTAGCAAGAGTGCATACTGATCTCTCTCTAACAGTACAATATCATCTGCATACAACCTACCACACCATGTTCCTTCCTGACATATCATACATTAGCAGGAGTGCACACATATACTGACATATCATACATTAGCAGGAGTGCACACTGATACAGACATATCATACACTAGCAGACGTATACGGGAAAGGATAAAATATGTATCAGAGGAAGCATAAAATGGGAATGAGGGACGTCCTCCCCCCCCTCTCCCATTTCCATCCTTCCCCAGTTGTTGAACCCCCAACGTTACTCTTTCAAAACCCTTCAAAACCCTTATATTGGTACTCAAAAAAAAGTTGTCAAAGGCAATGCTGCCCTATGTAAATCGTTAACTCTGTTCTAATAGAGTAGGGCTAGAAGCAGCCTCACTAGCAAACTGTTTGCATTAAGTAAGGACCTGTCTTTTGAGGTATATATAAGTTCATACTGTGAAGAGTGCAGAATCTATGGATCCCCAAACTCATAATTGCAGTGTTTTTTCACTTTTTTTCTTGACTTTATTCTTTTGTTTCCCCCAAAATTTGTTTCCCCCAAAATACCCCAAAATAACTAAACATTTTAATTGTCGAATTAGGTGCTGCTGACCCCGTGTCCACTGCTGAAGAAACAGAATACATGACAGATACACCGACCAATTACTCGACTGCAACTACAGTAATAAGTAAGGACCTGTCTTTTGAATATATAAGTTCATACTGTGAAGAGTGCAGAATCTATGGACCCCCAAACTCATAATTGCAGTGTTTTTTCACTTTTTTTCTTGACTTTATTCTTTTGTTTCCCCAAAAATAACTAAACATTTTAATTGTCGAATTAGGTGCTGCTGATCCCGTGTCCACTGCTGAAGAAACAGAATACTCGACTGCCCCTCAGGCAACTACAGGTAAAACAGAGAGAGAGAGAGTTGTAGGGCTGAAGTAAGGAATTAAGGAATTGTCCATGAATTTGCATTTTGATCACTGCTTATTAAGCACTGATGATCCTGTTGGATCCACTAACTTGACTGGAAGAGCTGCAGTGCGCATGGTGTGAATTCCACCAATACTCTACACAGCCCTCACACATTAAACTGTTCTATTTAACACCCTCAGTGAATATTTCACCCCCCAAAAAGTTCTTCTTGAATGGCAGAAAGGAACTGTCAATGAATTTGCAATTTGTTTGATTAGGTGCTGTGGATACCATTGGCTCCACCGGCTCCAATGTCCCTCAAGCAACTGGAGGTATACCGGACGGATACTCTACAAGTACGTTGATCATAATGATTTAATTCGTAAGTGTCATCATGACAGTATAATATTACTGTGAGTCTTATTCTTAGAAGCTATTGTTTCCGGCGTGCTGATAACCATCTTCGTAGCTGTGCTCCTGATATTGGTGCTTGTTGTTGTGGCAGTCAGTAGAAGGTAAGAGTGTATATGTAAGATATTTGCCTTTCTCAGGATAGGTTACAAATTCCAAGTAATTGCATATGTAGTGGCTGTAACGTACCCGGGTGACTAAGAAATATGGCAGTATATCATGTTAGTATTGGAGAGGTGGCTAGTTGGTAACTACATTGCTGGAAAAAAACCGGTTAGAATTTCAGGGACTTGGTATGAATGTGTGTGTGAGGGGGGGGGGGGGGGGGGGGTAAAATCTAGATGTCTGTGAATAAGTGGGATACATTGAGCATATCAGAATTTACAGCTGAGCTAGCTAATCACATTCTGTGGTACATGACCTCCATTGCAACTGTCTGGGCTGGAGACTTCCTGGCTCTAGACAATTAGCACAAATTGGGGTTAGTGCATTCTTTTGCCATTGTAATGTACAAGGGATGAGGTCATTGTATGTGGTACCTCATGAGATCACCCCTTGAAGTGACCACATCTTGACTACTCTGTGTCAACCTCTCTGAAGGTTGATCATAGGAATAATGACAGCTGCTTCCTGACACCAGTGGTGCACTTCCTGCTCCTGGCACACTTTGTCCTCCTGCATTGTAGTAAACCTCAGCATGGAACCTGGGTGTGGGGTTCACAACCACTGTCTTGGCAGCTTAGGTAAACTGGTAGTACACTGTAGTAGTAGTAGTGTTCAACTGAGCACACTCATACTGAGGAGGGTGGAGGTAGGAATCTCCTGTCTTGGTTATACTGTCTTGAATTCTCTTTGTTAGTTTGTGGAAGATTAAACACTAAAAATAGAAATGAAAAAGGTGCCCAGGGTACAGGAGTGAACATTCCTATAATAGACCATATAATATATACCCAGTGATGCCATGGATCCTGGATTAGCTATTTTATGCCAAAGCTTCGGCCCTTCTAAAGACCCATCCACAGACCTGCCAACTCACCCGATGCTGCCGGGTGTCACCCGATTTCAAAACTAATCTCAAGATCTCCCGATTGAATATCCAATTCACCCGACTTTCTGAGGAATTGATTTTTTTAAAGATCAGGGTTCAGGTTCAAAAAATATATAATACATACCTCGAACTCCCGATTAAATAATAAACCCGGTAATGGTCGTCGATCTGCCAAATCGTTTACGTAAGTTTCACGTGGAAACTAGTTCGCTTTGGCCAGCAAAAGGAAGAGAGTAGTTTTGTCGATCGAGTCAAAGATAGCCATGCTAAGCAAGATATCAAATGGAGCCAATCAATCCGGACTAGCGGAAGAGTAAGGCGTAGAGAAGTCGACAATAACAAGAACGATGCCAAACTTCGAGAGTTCGCGGACAACCTTGACTGTCGGGGGATAAGTTCAACTCGCAAAGTCATGCGCCTTGCACAACTAGAAAATGCTTTATATCTGTGGTTCGTTCAGAAAAAGTGGGCAAGCCCCAAGGCACTGCAGTCGGTGGACTATTTGCTCAGAGAAAATACAACATTATGAATATAAAAAATTAATATGTATGTATGTAAAACAGCATGCCAGTTACTGAGGACCTAAATCCTTCTAGTATCAGGAAGTGAGCTTCTTATTAACCAAAGGACCTGCAGATTAAAAGTATATTCCAAAGTGATTCAGCATTTTAATTACATTCATGAATTTATGATTAATATTTGTGTGTTTTTTTTTGCATATCTGAACTTTTTGCTTCCGAACTACCTTGTCAGTGTTTCAAATACCTATTTCGTGTCGCTGAGGTAGTTGTCCTCCCTCAGAGTAATACTGAAGAGGAATGACTCTTGAGCATTGTCGGAAAGAATAAGACAGACGCTCGGCAATGAAGCTCGATGGCACTTTGTCAAGCATTCTAGCCATGAAGCTATATAGCATTCCCTGAATCTTAAGTTCCCTGTTCCGCTGGGTGCCTGATGAGAAAATTTTAGACCATGCAAAAGGGGCAACTTCTTGCTATAATTCATAATCATTAAACTGATAAGGGGGAATGGGGGGAAATTAATTTAGTATGCTTAGCATGCTTATGTTACGACTTGATGCAAATGATAACCAGATTTTATACCAAATCTCCAGATTTTTTGAGGATTTTTGGGGGTATCTCCAGATTTTCATGACTCTGGGGTTGGCAGGTCTGCATCCATCCACATCCTGATGCACAATGGTTGTGTCCGTACTTATTGGAGCTCAGAAAATTGCAACTCAAATGCACATCAGACCCATTGCCCCTCAAGAGGTTTGAATTGATTGCGATTGAGAGCAATAGCTATAATTATTGTGCAGGTGTGCATTGCATAGAACTTTTCCTCGCTTTAGCTGCAGGTCAGAGTTGGAGTAGACTGGATCACTAACCGGGTATTTACTGGCTAGGAAATGTTTTTGGATCTATGTCAGTTAGATCTGGACTAAGATAGGCTGTAGCTATGGAGCGCATGCACGTAGCTCAGGATTTATTCTTTTCTTCCTTTATTATTATTATTTTCCCACCTCGTGGGTTTCATGGAGCATCATCCAACACAAACAAAATTGTATGGGACAAAGCATGCGACCCCCTCTCATTTTTATGCTCAATAGTCTCGTGTGGCAGACACCTACAAACTCTTACAAACTCTTTAGGCATGTCAGCAGAAAATGATGTAGCTTGTAAGACTTTTAACTTTGGTATTTGTTTAAGGAGACGACAAAGATGTGGTGAGTGTAAAACTGATGCTGCCTGAACTGGAAGGGATGGTTGCTAGGAAACATTGCGGCCCTGTATCACAGAGGGTGCAGAAGCTAAGTTTGCCTATGTTGCCAAGATTTTAGACATCCCTTCCAGGAAGTTTCTGCTGTTTTCTTGGATTCAACCCAGTGTAAAAACACACCACCTGGCGGCCAAGTTTGGGCTTTCAACAGCTTCAAAACAGCGGCCACACATGAAGGGCACAGTCTTTCAATTGCTAATTGAAAATAATTCGAGACACATTTGGAGTGTTTTTAAAACAAAACATTGTATGCATTTTTGTGTGTGATGTCAAGAATCTGGCAAAGTGAGTTTGGGTAGGCTGTGACTTTTCGTTTTGAAGTCGTAATAGATATTACTCTTTATTCTCAGTGAACTCTCAGTTGACATAATACAACAACCTTCTCTATAACCAACTTGAAATAGTACTCTCTCAATGTTTGGACTAGATGCTCTAGCCCTCCGATGAAGGCTAGAGCATCTAGTCGAACATCAGAACCAGAATCCAGGCTCTCCATAGTTCCCATGACTTTAAAAAAATATATAAAATGAAAAAAGTAGAGTGCATTTATAGACAGTGCATTTATAGACAACATACATATTATATATCCTTTATTGGACAATAATTTAAATGTCATTTTACCCGTGACCTATGTACTCTTGAAGCCATGCAAGAAAAACACGTTATACATCTCTACAATGCATAATTGCCAACTGCCCCAGAGCACAATGGAAGCAGACAGCAGTCATGTAGGCATAAATGTAAATCATATGTAAGGCTTGGGGGAAGTTATTGTGGGAAGCCTAAAGTGAACTCTGCCTCTGATGGCAGCTGTACCTTGCACTTTCAATGTAAATTTAACCAAATTTATATTAATTCCAGCATGGAATCTTATTATGTCTACCTTCTTAATGATAGCCACCCTTGGCAAAGATACATCCACATCAAAGGCATCAAAGGCAGGCGGTGAACGGTGATGAATAATTTTTTATTTTTGCTGATTCAGCATTATTAGTATTCTCCCAGTTGACATAATAATATCATGCACTATCGATAGATCGTGCTGCACTATCTATGGATCCTTCGTTAGCGCAGTAATCGGTAGATCGTGTAAGGTCTCGTCCCGATAGGCCTAGGGCTAGGGCTAATCTTGCTTACCACATGATACGTTGTCTGAAGTTAGCATCCATGATTATAGTGTAGACCTTGCGCGATCTACCGATTACTGCGCTAACGAAGTATCCATGCAGCACGATCTATCGATGGCGCAGATCGGTCAATAGCGCATAACAATAACATTAAAAAATCACCTTCTCGATATAATCAACTTCAAATAGTATTCACTCGAAGTTTCGACTAGATGCTCTAACCTTCATAGGAATAATGAGACGCTAAGGCTTGCATGAGCCTGCTATATATATACCGGTATCAAGCACATGCCAGAACACGTGCCTAGCATGTGCACTGGATGTTAAAAATAATAATAATAATTAAATAAATTAATATAAAAATGTACATAAATAATAAACAAATAAAATAAAACAACAATTATATAAATAATAATAATAAAATAATAATAATAATAATAATAATAATAATAATAATAATAATAATAATAATAATAGTAGTAGTAGTAGTAGTAGTAGTAGTAGTAGTAGTAGTAGTAGTAATAATAATAATAACAATTAAAATTTTTTTTAAATACAACAGCTAAAAGAATATATCAAAAATAATAATAATAATAATAATAATAATAATAATAATAATAATAATAATAATAATAATAATAATAATAATAATAATAATAATAATAATAATAATAATAATAATAATAATAATAATAATAATAATAATAATAATAATAATAATTTAAATAATAAACATAATAAATATATAATAAAATAAATAAATAATAATGATGATAATGACAATGATAATAGATAATAATAGTAATAAATATTAAATGATTTTTTTTAAACTAATTAAAAATAAAATTAAAAATAAATAAAATAAATAATAAATAAATGTAATTATGGTGGTCATGGCTTCATGGCTTCATGGCTCCAAGTTCAGGCTCTTCAGAGTAGCTCCCAGGTCAGAAGACAGAAGGAACTGCTGAAGAGACATTGCACATCAGCCTAGCACCAAAGTGTGAAACTGTGGAATGGACTTGAAACTGTGGAATGGACTTGTCTAGCTGCTGGGGATCTACTGCCTGAACTTGAAGTCACGACCACTATTATTACTTATTATTATTTTTATTATTATTTTTTTATTATTTTTGTAATTTTTTTAATTTTTATTTTTTTTCCATTTAATATTTATTACTGTTATATCATTACATATCATTATTATTTTTATTTGTTTTATTATTTATTTATTATCTGTTTATTATTTAATTGTTGTTGTTGTTGTTGTTGTTATTGTTGTTGTTGTTGTTTATTTGTTCATTTTTATTTGTTGTTCATTTAATTTTTTGTTTTGTTTTTAAATTATTATTATTTTTTTACATCCGGTGCACATGCTAAGCGCGTGTACTGGCACGTGGTCGATAGCTAGCTACCGGTATATAGCAGGCTCGCGTGAGCCTTCGCGTCTCATTATTCCTAATGAAGGCTAGAGCATCTAGTCTAATCAAGTGTATACAATTTGAAGTTGATTATTGAGAAGGTGATTTTGTAATTATTTGTATTGCTGGCTAAACATGTTTATCGGCGATGGCAAATCTTCTCATTATTTATAAACAAATAACATTTTTTAATTTTTTTAAGGAAACAGTGGCAAATGTCGTGTAGTGTTGCTGCCATCGTGTTTTGGCATTGTTGTCGATGGAGACGAGACAGCAGTATTCCCATGGCACAAGTTTCATAAAACAGAGGCTTTCCCATTCCAATGATGACGGTTGTGTGTGTATATGTTGGTGTGTGCACGCGTGTGTTTATTTGGTAGTAGTGCTCATCTCCACTAGACACTTGTATCACATGAGCAAGTAAAGCCTGCGAGGCTTGAGGAAACATCAGCTCCATGTGTTGTCTTTTGGTTTCATACCATTTATCACCGAGGTTAGATCATGCCTATAATTTATTATGCAGGGAAGATTTAGTGGCCTGCACTAGTGACAGTATCCACTACAATAATGTCAGCACTAACTTTTTCGTCATAGTGATGTGAAGCACTAAATCTTATTAGGGACGTTTTCCATATTGAATCCTTAATAATCACTCTTAATTCTCTCTGTGTCTATCCTTTTCTCTTCATTTATTCTTGTCTGCAGGAGCGTACCATCACTCAAGCATTTAGTCATCTTCCCTAGTGTAAGTTTGCATCTGCATATCATTTGGATGATAGATGTTGTTAATACACGACCTTAGAGCATATCTCTGTGGCAAATTCAATCTCTGTGGCAAATTCAACTCGCCAATGTTAGGCCTCTGAGTTGCCTAGGACCTTCAAGTGGATACTACATGAAGTGATGATGTCATAGGTGCTTGGGATGGTGATGTAATACTTGTGTAGTACACTACCTGAAGTCACATGTTTTTCTGAGATAGTCGACAAACAGGAGAGCATGAGTGTGCCTTTCTGTGGGTGCAGAGGTGAATGTTGTGGTGGTCAAAAAAAGCAGCTGCAAAGAAACGGTTTTGCTATAATTATAAGTATTGGGAGGAGCCGAGTCAAAGAGGAAGTCATAAAATTGCCAACATCGGGCCAGAGAGAGGTTCTTTCATTTTTAACAACTCATTTGCAGGACAAAGAGTGCAATGTTCCTTTAATTGGTCCTGTCTCTCAGCATGTATATATGTGTGTGTATATATTGTCAGCAGCAACTATTACCAGGTGTTTGAATGGTTGGCAAAATTTGTTTCTGCCCATTAGTAGTGCAAGCTCTATCCCTAAATAGTGCCCACCTCTTTATTTGTATGTACATAAGTAAGGACTATTCTTACGGTTCCATAATTATCTATTTGTTTGAACAGAATGCCGACTTTGATGTGAACTTCCAACCCGTGACATTTGAAGTTAGCATGAAGGTGTCTGAATCACATGAAAGCATTTTCCTGAAGTTGTACGAACACACTGATCTCCATACTCGAGATGAGCTCAAAGGAAACCCTCCGACTACCAGCAACTATTACCAGAAGAGAAAATACAGTGACACTGCTCCTGCTAAATTTCAAGATGAACCTCTTGCTCAAGAAGAACCTCTCGCTCAAGAAGAAGTGGGTAGTGAAGCGACTCTGTCCTCTGTCGGTATCGGATACTGCCAACTGGAAGACACTAATTTATCTGAACCGAAGCAGTGCTTACTAAGTGGCCCAAGGGATTTAGTGATGGATGGATTCGGGTCCGTCGAGAAGGCTGTCAAGGAGGTTGATCAAGGCTACATTACAAATGAACAAAACACTGACAACTTGTCTCCAGCAACCCCAACTGGGCTAAATGTGGACTTTGAAAGGGAAATGCTCAATGAAATCAATGATGGAGGTATATTCGTGGAGCTAGATGATAACCAAGACATCTTCAACAGTGGGAACATTCCACAGCCTCCACGAGACAATTATTCGACTGATCATGTGAAAGGCGATGACGCCATAGTGTTCTTTGATGACAATGTGGATGACTCTGTAGATTTCTTCAAGCCACAGTACACAGATGAGAGTGGAACTAGCTCAGGTTACATCATCAATGATAGTGCATCAAACCATCATCATCCCCCACCAGCCGAGAGTGGAACAAGCTCAGGCTACATCATCAATGAGAGTCCATCAAACCATCATCACTCACCAGACGAGAGTGGAACAAGCTCAGGCTATATCATCAATGACTGTTCATCAAACCATTATCACCCACCAGACGAGAGTGGAACAAGCTCAGGCTACATCATCAATGAGAGTCCATCAAACCATTATCATCACCCACCAGACGAGAGTGGAGCAAGCTCAGGCTACATCATCAATGATAGTTCATCAAACCATTATCAACCACCTACTGGTTCTGATTTTTGCACTGCATATGTTTAAGACTTTGGTTTGTCAGTTTATTTTCTAGTGTATATATGCACTTGTAAATTGTCTTTTCTCATACACTTGGCCAAATTAATTACTTTGTGTACAATTAAAGTATATTGAGAAATAATATTCAATTAAATGTCTGTTTCTGGATTGTGTGTGCCACGTCACCTGATGGTCAATGTGTGCCATGTGGTAATTTTGGCTAAGCCTTGGAACTTTAAAAGTAAATCATTATTGGAATGCTATATACGTTGTTTGGCCCCACGCTTCCAAAATGCTCATCCCCCCCAGAACGCTCAACAACATCATATATATATTTATATATATAATATATATATAGTGTGAGCTTCAGGGTCTCCAGGAATTTAAAACTCTTAACATTACAATAGCCTTCTCAATGATCACCTTGAAATTGTCTTCTCTCGATGTTTCGACTAGCCTTCATAATAACGAGACGCTTGTTTATTGTTGTACACTACGCATATATTATATGAACATAAGCCAGCGCTCCTATTCACGATTACTTTCAGTCAACCTCATCAAATGCACTGTCATGCTGATGCAGACCGAAGGATGTATAATTATTTTTCGGTTGCAATTTTGGCACATTTTTTTTTTAAAGGTGAATGCAAGAGATCCAGTGTCTTGTTACCAACAGACACCACACCACAAGGTCTGAATGTATCTTGTTGCTATTTTATCTCTACCCCTAGACCATGTTGCAGATAATACAAACAGCCATATCTCATATAATGATAGAAACATTCATACATCATAATTATAATGATAGAAACATTCGTACATCATAATTATAATGATAGAAATACTCGTACATCATATAATGATAGAAACATTCGTACCTCATTAATGATAGAACACATAGATATAAGGAATATCACTTTTTTGGCACAACAATTGGGGTTGTATCTGTCCTTGGCAGAATGTCAAGGTCAGATTCTGTCATTGACTGGACATCCAAAAGAAGCTATTGACTAAAGCAGCGTAGCCAATCATTATTCAGCAAAGGGTAGGCGTACATTATTGGTTTCTGGAGGGAAAAAAGGTACAGCTTCATTGCAGGATGCCAAGGTCAGATTCTGCTCACAGACTAGACATCCAAAAGAAGATATTGTTGCTATTGAATAAACCAGAGCCAACCCCTATTCAGCAAAGGGTCGCAAATAGTTCTGTTGGTTTCTGAAGAAAAAAATAAGGTAGGCAGGATGCCAAGGTTAGATTCCTCAATGACTGGATATTCTAAAAGTAGCCAACCCTCTGCGAAGTGTCAGCATATGTTAAATAGTTCTGTTGGTTTCTGGAGAGAAAAAGGATCATGATGAACTCCCTGCTGGGAGCGAGAGTACAAGCCAAACGGCGGAACTGAAAGCGTTTTTGGATTACAGCACGTGCGTTCTTAAATTACAGGATGTGCGGTCATTTTGTGGAGCTAAAGAACAAAAACTCCCCTACCACAAGGCTCCGAGTCTTGACTAAAATTATTATGAATGGACTTGGTATATATATGAATGGACTTGGTATACGAGAGGAAGAAAATAGACCTTCAAGATGAAGGTCAGGGTTTTTATTTACATTTTCAAGATTTTTTTTGGGGGGGGGGGGGGGGGGGGGGGGGGGAGAGTTGCGCTGCCTGTTTACTACCTCAGTGAAGGATTTAAGGCAGCTTGGAGTCATTTTGGAGCTAATATAGGCTAAGCTTTCCTTGAGAGTTTTGGACAGAGGAATCTGGGATAATCATACCTGCCATTCTGAGTGATACCAAATCAACTAACAGTGCGGCAAGCTATATTGCTGAAATTTGAAATATGAAATTCGAATTGATATATTTCTGAGAGCAGCTGTGCTGCAGCATAAAATCAATATAAGCGGGCAGTGGATCATCAAGCTGGCAGTAACAGTTACGGAACTGTCAGGCCCATTTCCCCAGCAGGGAGTTCATCATGATCTGATCAATACCCAATCTCCAGCCTGAAGTCTACACTGAGGTGACAGAGCTTCCAGCAAAGTTGACAGTATACACTAGTGGTGATGGCTGTATGGATAGGTTCCCTCAGCATCCTGGAGTAGATAAGATCAATAATGCCATCCATAGTGACCTGTAGCAATGCAGGTGCACAATGAGCTGCTACAGTCAGCACAAAAGACACCAGTACAACTAACAAATAGGCTTCCCTTGTTATCATAATTGTCCAGACTGACTTCCAGGACAAATAGTAGGCTAGAGTAGTAGTAGTTCAGGGTACAGAGACTAAAGACAGGCAAGACAATGAATTTGGGAACTGTCAGATATTTGAGTACATAATCAATGTAGTTAGGAGGAGGAGGGGGGGGGACTGTTTGATGTAGCAACAATCTTAGCAACTTAAATGTTCTTAATTAATTCCTCTTGTTTCCTTATATTCTTCAATAATTGGTACACTACTGGACCTACACCCCAGCACCACACTAGTAGTACATGCACATGCATGCAACCACAGTGCTGCATGCCACTGGTTAGCACCACACTAGTACATGCACGCAACCACAGTGCTGCATGCCACTGGTTAGCACCACACTAGTACATGCACGCAACCACTGGTGGAGAAGAAGCCAATTTGGAGGAAAGGAAAGACACTACGAGGCTTTGTAGTTTAAGGTTTCTATCTCAAAACCTTAGAGAATACGTACGTACACACGTGCAAATAAGCTGCTAAAAGTGTGCTGAACTTACAAGTTCAGGGAAGGAGGCAATTTACCTCTTGCCTACCACCCTCTCCCCAACTATATGTAGCATACCAGTGATAATTGTTAATGTTACCAGAATTGTTAATGTTACTAGGGTAATCGTATTGATGTTACTAGGGTAATCGTATTGATGTTACTAGGGTGATCGTATTGAAACGTTAATGTTACTAGGGTGATCGTATTGAAACTAGATAATTGTTAATGTTACTCGAGTGATCGTATTGAAACTAGATAATTGTTAATGTTACTAGGGTGATCGTATTTCTTTGTTCTTGCTGAGATATTCCCTCCTCAAACGGCTTTTCCTGTGTTTCTTCCTCTTTGCATTGGTCATCTTCTCCTCGATGGCATCTATAGCAGATATCACACCCAGCTTCTCTTTGGCTTCAACAATTGCCAGCCTCTGTTCAACAAAGAAAGAGCCTGATATTAATACATGCATGGCAATTGTTAGAATCAGGATATATACATGTGTTTAAGCACAGGAGTCTAGTATATTACAGGAATTGTCCTGTATACTACAGGAATTGTCTAGTATAGGCCTACTACAGAATTTTTCTAGTATACTACAGGAATTATCCTGTATACTACAGAAATTGTCTAGTATACTACAGGAATTGTCTAGTATACTACAGGAAGAGCTATAATGAGTAATAATCGGATCTGAAGTAAGGTTTTGCCTATTTGTTTAGAGCCAAGCCACCTCAGAGCTCGGCTCTCTACTTGTATATATACATGTGTGCACACATGAAAGAGAGCACCTGCTCAAACTTCCATGGGTCAGGTGTTGTACAATCAGCGAATTACAATCAGCGAATTACAATCAGAGAATAGAGTTGCAATTGTGCTGGCGCTAATAATCGCTGAATTGGTGGCAAAACAGAAATGTATACAACATGCCACTATTTCCTTGACACGTGCAACATAGAACCATGCGCGTGTGATTGGACTCTCCCTTTCCATGCATGCAACTCTGGCTATCCATGCATGCAACTCTGGCTAGCAAGATTACCACAGAACATGCTGATGGGAGTCAGAGTGCAGCTTTCTGTTGGTGCAGAGATGGAAGCTCATGGTGGTCAAGCAGCAGCTGCAATTCACCAATTTTTCACTCAGAAGGAGATAAGTATTAGCCTAGCAGACACACTCAGCAAAAAACCGACCGCCGATAGCTATTCCCATAGTCAGAAAAACTGAAGATGGTGTCAAATGTACCTGCAGCAACAGAGTATCAGAACTGAAGGATTAATCAGGGTTACAAAGGGTTACTCGTACTACCTAACATAGCACCCATATCTGCTTGACTCTACAGTACCATCCACTGAGGAAGGAAACTCGCAGGTGCTGAACAAGGAGAAGGCATTTCAGGCTTCCCAGGGCCCCACCCACCTCGTACACTTGTGCATTTCAATCCTCAACTGCCATTACTGTTAGCCAGTGGGGCAGCTTCCTCCGGACTAGGACCAGTTCTAGCAGACTGGTTGCAGGTGGCATTCACTGGCCAATTGGCTATGCATGTGTCATGCAACCTGCATCATCAGCAGAGAAGAGACTGCCCGTCGCTTCAGTGTGAGGCTATGCATGTGTCATGCAACCTGCATCATCAGCAGAGAAGAGACTACCCGTCGCTTCAATGTGAGGCTATGCATGCGACATGCAACCTGCATCATCAGCAGAGAAGACTACCCGTCGCTTCAATGTGAGGCCAGCATGTGACATGCAACCTGTATCATCAGCAGAGAAGAGACTACCCGTCGCTTCAATGTGAGGCTATGCATGCGACATGCAACATCGGCAGAGAAGAGACTACCCGTCGCTTCAGTGTGAGGCTATGCATGTGCCATGCAACCTGTATCATCAGCAGAGAAGAGACTACCCGTCGCTTCAGTGTGAGGCTATGCATGTGCCATGCAACCTGTATCATCAGCAGAGAAGAGACTACCCGTCGCTTCAGTGTGAGGCTAGCATGAGTGATAGGGCCCCGAGAGATTTCACTCTTGTTCGTTTTGATCATCACCCTGAGCTGATTGCAGATCATGTCACATCTAGTGCTACTGAGTGCGCATCAACCGACTTCACTTCATATTTCTCAAGGCGACATACAGAAAATGTGGCTGGTGGGGGGGGGGGGAGGGGGGGAGGGGAGACAAACTGATTTCCTAAGTAGAAGTAGAAAACTGAGACCCGCCAAAATGTAGGAAGGGCAAAAGTATAATCATGTGCCTGAAGGTCATCAAGCCATCTGACCCCCGTGGGCTTGCACCCGAGAAGTGTGTAAAAACAACGAGGAGGAGCTACTGCGTCCTGCTCTGGTTGTTACCCTGCAGCAGCCACCAGAATTCCAGAAGCGTTGGCATTATACACACAAGGATCCACCTGGCCGGGTTAACCACCACTGCTGCCACTGACCTACCTACTGGATTCCACCTTACCACAAGTGGCGAAGCCCAGCAAGCAAGGAAGTCCACAATCCAAGTCACAAATGCTCGAATTGATAGTTACAGTTCTCCAGTCATTGGTCGGTTGACAGTTGCTTTTCGGACTTTTGGATTCCAAGGATGGACCTTCAGCAAGCATCAAGAGAAACCATTAGCACCGACAAGATATAGAGACACCGGAGACATTGGCATCATTTGTTGCCCACTTGAAAGAAAACATTTCAAGCCTATTTGCACCGCATCATATTGTGTCTGCATTGGCTGTACTCAATCCCCAGAAAGTCCTCAGTGCTGGTTCTGCTCAATTGCCCACTTATGGGAAGAAGTCAATTGAAGTGCTACTCCCCCGATCACTACAGAAAGACTTCACGTTGAATGAATAAGATGCAGTGAAGTCAGCCATGATATCCAGAGGTACAAACTGAGTTGACAACCTCTAACTGAGACAGCATTGCGTTGCAACTTAAGGGGGGGGGGGGGGGGGGGGGGAAGATGATACCCATTGATTATTCATGAAGTATACTGTAATGCCCATAACTTTGTTGACCATTGGTCCCTTTAGATACGTAATTTCAAGAGTTTTCCACCAATGTGCTTCATGTTAGACTTTCTCCAACTTCACAGGTATAGAAGTTGGTACCTTAGTGACTGGACCTAGATCAGATCCATTTTGCTTCTGCGAAGTTTTGTGGTAAACCCTGCGTTCATTGCTCACCTTAGCAGTCATTTCAGTATCTCTGTAAATGGAAGTAGTTCCGAGTGCACACCTTGAGTCAGGATTTTCTTTTGGTGACCAAGGTCGGGTCACTAGGGAACCGACTGCTACACCTATGAAGTTGGAGGAAGTCTAACATGAAGCATATCAGTGGAAAGCCCTTGAAATACGCTATCTTCTGGTACTAAAATTTTCTATAGCAGCCAATGGACAACAAAGTTATGGATGATAGAGTATACTTCATTAAAAAGCTCGACAGAAATAAAATGATGGTCACAATGTTCTCAAACTCATACAAGATAATCTCGAGCGGTTTGATAATTTACCAATTTCAACAACTTCTGTTGACAGAGCCAGATGATACCTACACACTCCCTGGCTGAAGGCAGGTAGGTGCTCGCTCACTCAGCTAATGAAGATCGCTATGGAGTCCCCAGAAGAACTACAGAAAATGAAGCAACCTTGGATGTCTGGAACAGGAAACTTCGAGAGTACCTAGATGAAATGGAGCTCTACAAACGTTTAATATGCATGCACAGAGTTTCTGTTTAATATGTGCAAGTTCATGTACAGCTTAGGAACTTGTGTACCCATCTATGGTAAGTTCCCAAAAGTCTGGGGGGGGGGGGGGGGGGGGCTGCTCTATTTCTGCTGGGTTTAGGCATTGGTCACTTCTAATGTCAGGGTAAGTGTATTCAATGCCCTTCAGAAAGACTGAGGTTCAATGGAAGCGTGGATGCCTTGAGTAACTGTTCTTTACCATCCCAGCACAAGGCCCCAACAGCTATATATGAGTTGGTACTACCTGTGAAGCAGTCGGATAACATAGCTACATATATTTCACACAGAAATCAGCTGGATGGCATACTTCACACAGAAAGCAGCTGGATGGCATACTTCAAGGTCATTGTGTCAGATCATTCAATGGATTAAACCTGCCCCCCTTCAAATTGTTTCATATTTGGTGTGTCAGGTGGCTGGAAAAGGCGTTATTTTAAATTGTAGCCCCATCGGACCAACGGTTTTTGCACTGCCATTTTTATGAGAATGACTGCCAATTTTCGGATGATCATATCCCCCTAACCAGGGGGGGGGGGGGGCAGATTCATTGATTATTGGGTCTGTGGAAAGGTAATTTCATGTGGAATCCAAATCTGCCATTATAATTATTTTATGCACAGTAAGAGCAATTTGAAGTATAATAACCTTTTGACCTTTAATTTGACATGGATCACATGACCTTGAGATGAACTTGGGTGAAAATTATACCCCAACTTGTTTTCTACAAAATATCAAAAAATTGGAGGTATAATATTTTTTGGTTTGCTTTCCAGCTCTTCTTGAAGTATTTACTCGATGGCAAAATGAGATATTCCTATGCAATGTGCCATGTATATATATATAGTTCTATATATGAGATCAAGTTGCAACCATGTATATAGTCATTGTTGTAGCCTGATTCAGGAACACTTGGATCCCAAATGGTCGAATGTTGGAGGTCTTGAGGAAGCAAGGAAAATACTTCAAAGACAAGCAGAGACGAGACTTCAACAGGAGACACAGAGTTGGCCCTCTCCCACCATTTCCGGATGGACAACATGGAAGTTTGGGTCACATCTGGTCCAAATTCCAGTCCGAGACGAGGACAAGCCATTACCTCAGCTGGGACACCTCGATCGCACATGTGCACAACTCGACAGGAGATACACGAAGATTCGCAGAGACCTGGTTGCTATTCCAGAGAGCCCATCTTCACACAGCAGTGAGGAGAGCTCACAACCCCTACAAAGAATGCCAATCATGACTTCGCTTACATACACATGGGGACTATCATCCGACAACCAGATAGGCTGTGATGGCCACTCCCAAAGAAGGGGAGATGATGCCATCAATGCCACATGTATATCAACACTTACTGAACTATGCTTAGTTGTCTATATTTACATTCTATGACTGATTCTTATAATTGATCTTGCTAAAATACGGCACATACCCCACACAGAAAGCAGCTGGATGACATCTGTACCTCACACAGATGTTTGGCAGTAGACTCTTTGGGACCCCCAGGTTTAGAGTTTGTACAACAAGGTTGGCCCACATAGTGTAACCCACAAATTCCTTGAAAAAAAGCACGAAGTGTCCTCACAAAGAGAGACCATTGTGAAGTTGTTCGAGTGATTGTTCCACCGGAAGGTCAGAGTTTAAATTTACAGACGCTACATGAAGGTCGCCCTGGTATGTCAAAGATGAAGTCATTAGCACGTGCATACTGCTAGCTGTATGGAGGCTGGAAGGACATGGTTGTCGAGGAATCCGTGGGACCACATGACGACCTTCAGGAGAACTTCCACCGCATAGAAGTGGTCTGCACCAAGCCCGTGGATGCTCTTGCACCTGGGCTTCTCTGAAACCTTTAAAAAGAATAGTAATTGGTTCTAACTGATACATACCCTAAATGGATTAAGTGTTACTATGGCAACAGCTAGTGCTCTTATAAGAGAGGCCATGAATTTACTATGGACGTTTGCTTAACATGGAGTTCCAGAGACAACAGTCACCATCAGTGCTCCCCATTTTCTCAGTCAAGATATCGAGTCATTTCTCATGGCTATGGGTCAAGAGTATCACTTCTCCACCTTGTTACCTATCGGCAAATAGATTGCTTGAGCAAGCCGTGCAAGTGTTCACAAGTGAGGTTTGAAGAAAGTAATTCAAGGGAATCTGAATACGGGTCTTGCTCGAGTGCTCTTCACGCATCAGGCAATTCCACAAGATAACTATAGGTGTGTCACCTGCCCAACTTCTATTCAGTGGGAGCCAGCTGGTTTTGTTAAAGCCAGCCACAAGTCCGAGCATGTGACTGGGCAACAGCTAATAATTAATAGTGGCTTGTCTTGGGGTTATGTGCTGCAGGAAGGCAAGACTTCCACCCGCAGTCATTACAAGTCTCTGGCTGACACATTGTCATCTGCAGCAGGAGCAGTTTAAACAAACATAAGCTGGCACATGAGGAGACCGCAGTTCCAAATTCAGCGAGGGCAAGACTCAAGTAGGAATTGTCGCCTTCCAGATCGTACCGAAAGGGAGATGTGTAATGTAATAACTGTGCTTGTGTTCGCACAAGCTCACATGATCAGAGATCACAAGGTGTGTTTGACCTGGACACTTGTTCATCGAATAAGTACATTTGAATCTATGCTGTCCTAAGAAGTTACACATACTACACCTTCCAAAATATACTGAAGTTAGTATACTGCTTCTTTCAAAGTCAGTAAACTACTTCTTTCAAAGTCAGTAAACTACTTCTTTCAAAGTCAGTAAACTACTCTTTCAAAGTCAGTATTCTCTCAAAGCCAGTGAACTACTTTTTTCAAAGTCAGTATTCTCTCAAAGCCAGTAAACTACTTCTTTCAAAGTCGGTATGCTCCACTTCTTTCAAAGTCAGAACTTTCAGATAGGATGACGAATCCTCCAAAATCAGTGCTTCGCCACATCAAAACACCGCATTATTAGTGGTATCGAGCAAATTTGATTGCTGCCAAAGAGTTCCTAGGAAGTCAGAGGCAAAAACTTAATTCTTGAAGTAAAAAAATGTCAATTAAGGTTTATTAAATCCCTTTCATAAGAGCTAGGACCACCAAAACATCCAGATACAAACTTGTATCTCCCACCACATGGAAGAAGACAGGATATCAACCATATGTCATACATTCAAGGAATTCTTCACATCAAAGATCAAACTGCGGATAGCATCAAAGCCCTGGCCAGCAAACGGGATGTCTGGAGAGAACTGATCGTCACTTGCACAGCAGAGAAACGATGATGACGATGGTGGTCCTCCTGTGGCCCTGACTTAACAATCTGCCTCCTAGTGACCGCATAGCAACAAAAGCTAGAGGCTGTCCAAGGGGACGTGAATGAGAGAGACCTGCTCTGAGCACATATGTTATCAACAGAGAAAGCCTATAGGAATTACATGAACTGTATCACGGAATGCTCCGATACTCTTTGTAATGATGCCCACTTAAAAAAATATATATTTTTTAATTAAAATTAAAACCTGATGCTCGAGGTTGTTATTAGATCCTAAACGACTTGTCTTTAATCCTTCACCGAGGTAGTAAACTGACACACTCACCCAAAAAACTTTAAATTGTTATGGGAAAACATTCATCTTCAAGGATCTCTGTATCATGTGTCTCTCTCTTTCTCTCCTCCACACATAACTTGCTTACAATCGTATGAACTCGAGTACTGGAATACTCCCAAAAATACAATACACATTCATGACACATCGGTTACTCAGTTGTGGGCAGCGTTGTCGATGATGCAATCAAGCGAGCTCACGTGTTGTTATATAATCAGGATTAGGTAAGGGTCATCCTTCATTTGTCCCCTAAGGGCTTCACATGATCCCTACTATGCTATGCTGTGCAGCTGAATCTGAATCTGAGCAGTCGGTTGGTTTCCGGGTGAATAATCTTCAAACAAACAGAAAGCAAAAGCAAGCAACTATGTATGCTGTAATATATATGCATGTGTACTTGAGCAAGTATTGTAATATATATGCATGTGTACTTGAGCAACTATTGTAATATATATGCATGTGTACTTGAGCAACTATTGTAATATATATGCATGCGTACTTGAGCATCTATTGTAATATATATGCATGTATACTTGACCAACTATTGTAATATATATGCATGTGTACTTGAGCAAGTATTGTAATGTGTACTTGAGCAACAGACTCTGTACAGAATAACATCTGCTACTCTAGAGTTCTGCTGTGCAACTCTAGCCAAGTCCTTGAAGGAGGCTACAGCTGATCCCTGGCTGACTAATAACAACACAACAAGGTGTGGTGTGTACTGACTTGGGTAGTGCACAACAACTGAAGATAAGTCAGATGAAGTGTTTAACAGACCGTCTCCTCGCTGGCTCGCTGCTACTTGGCTTGCTGCCATATTGAACTAGCAAATAACAAGCAACCGGGAAAAAGAACTTTTTTTTTAATAATCGAGTAGCTATATTTTCTCAACAAATTTTCTTCTGATGCTCCAGCTGTCATCAGCCGAAATGTCGAGAAGAAAAAAGATCGAGCAAGTCGCTATGTGAGAGATTATATTGAATCAGGAAGCAAGGGTATACCCATGTAGATCACAACCAGTTAGATGACCCTTTACCACTTATAATTAGCTAACTATGGGTCATCGACCCCGTACTTAATGGGAGACGACCCTTTACCCACATGCCAATACCTGCATGCGCACACGAGTATATTGTTAGTTGTAATATCATTGCCTATGTTAAGACAACGCTTTGTGTCCAGTTGAATCTAATGGTAAATAGAACTTGTGTTCTTATCTATGATATTACAACTCACCCTAACGTGGTCGTTTCCCCTCTGATTGAAGCTGGCAAAGAATTTGCAAACCAGGAAGCAAGCTCTGAAGGAATATCTATTTAGCGCCCACCGCACGAGGCATGGATGAAAGGAGATGCCCAATCGATGGATGCGAATACCTGATACCAGAGGGAGCAATGAACAACCCGGTAGCTGCCGCGCATCTGTCTGGTCACATCATGAACCACAAAAGCGAAGGGGGGAAATCGAAGACGGAAGCGGTCAAGAGACCCACCATATCCTCGTCAGGTACGACACAAGATTGGTACTATTTCCTATCCAGGTGGGCTGACTATGTGAAGGCCACCAAAACAAAAGGGGAAGAAAGAGCTATCCAGCTGCTCGAGTGCTGTGACCCAAGGTTAAGGAGAGATCTGCAGAGGAACGCCGGGGACATAACCCTATCCAGTTTGCCTGAGAAGGACATCCTAGCAGCCATCATGGTGCTAGCCGTGCGAATGGAGAACCCCACAGTGGCAAGGAACTGTCTCCACAGCATGACCCAAGACAGAGAAGAACCCGTCAGGGAATTCGGGGCTCGCCTCAGAGGACAAGCTTCTATCTGTAAGTATAATAAGAAATGTACATGCGGTCTAACTGTTGATTATACAGAGGAGAACGTTGCTGATGCCCTGATAACAGGACTGTCGGACCCAGACATTAAACAGGGAATACTGGGGGAACCTGACCAACCGCTCACGATGGAAAAGGTGATGAGCTACGTGGAGTCGAAAGAGGCGGGAAAGGCATCTGCATCTAGGTTAGACACACCGAGTTCAACCGACGCGATAGGGAGTGGCTACAGGAAGCAGACGAGAAGAGTTCGAGACACACCCCCACGGGAGAGGACGTCGACGAGAGATGAAGATGACTGCTACTTCTGCGGACTACTTCTGCGGACAGAAAGGTCACGGCAAATACCCTATCCATTCTATCAGAAAGGAGGAATGCCCTGCATTCGGTAGGAAGTGCAAAAGATGTGGCAAGGAAAATCACGCAGACAAGGTGTGTAAAACCAAATTAGCACATAAGAGTGTACAAGAAAATGCCATATTCCACCAAGTATGTGTCATGTCAACACCTGACAGAAATAACTGCCACACGTTGAAGCACCACATCTTTAACAGGCGAAACAAGAAATGGGAGAGACGACACGCTCAACCTCAACCCATAAGAAAGCTGACCGCCACACTGGATAAGGACGACTACGCCCAGTTGAGCCTACCAAAGAGGCCAAAGCACAGAAGTATCAAGATTGAAGGGATGGCTGACACAGGTTGCCAGAGTTGCCTTGCAGGCACCAACTTGCTCAGAAGACTGAACCTATCCACGAAAGATCTGATACACGTCGACCAGAAAATGCGGGCTGCTAACAAAAGTAACATCACTGTTGTCGGTGCCATATTACTCACGCTAGCACAGGAAGAATCGGAAAAAATTACAAAACAGATGGTATATATAACCCCCAATGTTTCACGTTTATTCCTATCCAGAGAGGCTTGCTCAGACTTGGGACTAATACCTCAAGGATTTCCAGCGACTATCATTGCACCAATCAGTGGCATTACGGATGACAACAGGCCACACAAGGATAACACAAGCGACCCTATACCGCAGGGAGACCACAAGGAGCGGACTCACTCGATACCGAAGGACAAGAAACGCCCTTGCTCATGCCCAAAACGCTCCCCACCCCCGCCGGGGCCGGCACATCTGCCTGTACCAGCGACCGAGGCCAACAGGGGAACACTAGAAGCACACCTCAGAAAGATGTTTAGAGCATCAACCTTCAATGTCTGCGACCATCAACCGCTGCCGATGATGTCTGGTCCACCACTACGTTTAAACATCGACCCCGAAGCCACACCAATAATGGCCCACAAGGCAGCATCAATCCCAATCCACTGGGAAGAAAAGGTCAAAGTTACATTGGACAGAGACGTCAGACTTGGAGTGATAGAGAAAGTCCCAATCGGAACACCAGATTCATGGTGCCAGCGAATGATGATAGTTGGAAAGAGCAACGGAGAACCACGCCGAGTCATCGACTTCCAGGCCCTAAACCGCACAGCCACAAGGGAGACTCATCATACCAAATCTCCATTCCACCAGGCACGAGATGTACCTAGAGGTATGAAAAAATCCGTGTTTGATGCATGGAATGGATATCACTCGGTGAGACTGCACCCGGATGACAGGCACTTCACCACCTTTATAACCCCGTGGGGCAGGTACCGCTACTTAACAGCTCCACAAGGGTACATCGCTTCCGGCGATGGATACACAGCAAGATACGACAGTTTGGTTGAAGACATCAAAAACAAAACTAAATGCATCGATGACACCTTGATCTGGTCAACTGACATTGAAGAGGCATTCCATGACGCTGTACTGTGGCTGACTCGGTGTGGAGAGAATGGGATCACCCTGAACCCTGCCAAGTTCGTCTTCGCCCAAGATGACGTACACTTTGCGGGATTTGATATAGGACTGTCTACAGTGAAGCCAGGCAGGAAGTTCACGAAAGCAATAGCTGAATTCCCAACGCCTAAGAACACTACCGACGTTAGATCATGGTTTGGGCTGGTAAATCAGGTGGCATACACTTTTTCAAAAACTGAAGTCATGGCCCCTTTTCGAGACCTCCTCAAGCCGTCTACCAAATTTGAGTGGACAGCGAACCACCAGGAAGCATTCCAGGAATCAAAGAACACAATAATCAACGAGATCAACACAGGTGTAGAGATTTTTGACAAGAACAGACCGACATGCCTGGCGACCGATTGGAGCAAGACAGGCATAGGATTCTGGTTGTTCCAAAAGCACTGTAAATGCCCTTCAAAAGATTTATTCCGTTGCAAAACTGGCTGGAGAATCACTCTTGTTGGGTCACGATTTACCCACTCAGCAGAATCACGCTACGCTGCTATAGAAGGGGAGGCACTTGCAGTTGCCGATGCACTGGAAAAATGCAGGCATTTCGTACTGGGATGCACTGACTTGATCGTGGCAGTCGACCACAAACCATTATTAAAGATCTTTGGAGACCGAGCACTAGCCGACATATCCAGTACAAGAATCAGGAACCTGAAGGAGAAAACCTTGAAATACAGATTTAGGATGATCTACATACCTGGGGTAAGAAACACGACATCTGATGCTCTTTCTCGATACCCTACCGGCATTGCAACCCCTGACAAGATGGTGCTACCAGCAGGGTTGTATACAGAAATTTTGCCAAGGGGGGGCGAACTTGAGATATGGAAAAATAAGGGGGGGCGGAGAGCCTGGATGGTGCGGAAAGGGGACGTGCACCCTGGGCTTCCGCGTGGAGTACGAAAGTGTTTTACCCAAACTGACAGGTATTTTTGCAGTACTAACTGTATATATAGCTGCTACTTATGATGGCATGCACTTTTTCTAAAATATTTAGTACAACATTCCATCTTAAATATTTGCTGAAGTTGCATGCTACGGCAATCAGCATATATAGATTAGATATAGTCACTTGTCACTCGTATAATGGAGGTGGGCTTTTGTGAAATCGAATTATGTTGCATTCCATGCATTTTCTTACAAAATCATGGACAACAGGTTTCATACACAATTTTTCTCTAGTTCTCTAGGGGGGGGGGGGGGGGGGGGGGGTGGAAATGGTTGGTCACTTGGTGCCCTAATTTTTGTTAATATTTTCTTAACATGTTCATAAGTCGTAAAAGGGGGGTCTGGGGGGAAGATCCCCCCATATTTTTTTTTGCTTTTACAATGTCTGAGGATAGCTATTTTGACTGACTACCAATGGCATTATGCTATACCGAACTATGGCTAGACTGTATATATTTCTCATGATATTGTAGCTGCTTGGAAAAAGGAGAGCATGTGTCATGACACGATGACATCACACACCACCACGTGCTCTCCTTTGTAGGTTTGTCACTTCTTTTGTTTCTCCTTCTTTCCCACTCCCTCTCTCTCAGTATTTTTAACTCAGTCCATTATGTCATGGTCTTCAAGTCTAATCTTAGACATGATGTCATCACACGCCACCACGTGTTCTCCTTTGTAGGTTTGTCACTTCTTCAGTTCCCTCCTTCTTTCCCACTCTCTCTCAGTATTTTTAACTCAGTCCATTATGTCATGGTCTTAAAGTCATCACACACCACCACGTGTTCTCCTTTGTAGGTTTGTCACTTCTTCAGTTCCCTCCTTCTTTCCCACTCTCTCTCAGTATTTTTAACTCAGTCCATTATGTCATGGTCTTAAAGTCTCTATAAAAGAAACCTTACTAGCTGATTTCTCTTCATATTAATATGGATATTCGCTCATACTTTGCAAGTACTTCTCAAGCCTCTTCTCATGCTAATAGCAGCGATAGCGAAGATAGCAGAACAGATAGCTCTGAGCATGTCGAGGCATCTAGTCCTAGCCTTAGTCCTCCACCTTCAAAGAAAAGCAAGCAAAACAAACACCGCTCTTCTGTATCCACGAAGAGAAAATACTCTAAGAGCTGGGAGAAAGATTTCAGTTGGCTCTATTATGACGAGGATAGCGATGGTGCCTTTTGCAAGGTTTGCAAGCAATCTGGTCTGCAGCGTACTGGAGGAGTGTGGGTCACACAACCTTGCAGAAATTGGAAGAAAGCTGTTGAAAAAATGAAAGCTCATGCGAGAAGTGACTTCCATATCCATGCAACTCAAGCTCTTTTTGCAGCTAAAGGAGCAGCCAAAGGTGGAACAGTTGTACAGCAACTCCAGAATGTTTTAGCTCGCAAAAGAGCTCAGAACAGAGCTGCAGTGAAGTGCCTGATCCTACTCACTCATTTTCTTACGAAAGAACAAGTTGCACATTCGACAAAATTTGAGAAGCTGGTTGACGTGGTGGTTCGATGTGGCAGCCAACATTTGAAGCAATTCTTAGAAACTGCACCAAGAAATGCTGTGTACACATCAAGAGTGGCTGTGGTTGAATTCATCGAATCATTGGGGACATGGGTGGAGGAGTCGATTCTGAAGCGACTTCAAAAGGCACCTATGTACAGCCTCATGGCAGATGAGTGCACAGATGTCACCAACGTAGAAGAATTGTCTGTGTTTTGCCGCTGGGAGGAAGATGGTGTACCAGTAGAGTGCTTTCTGGAGCTTATTCCATTGAAGAAGGCTGATGCAGAGACCATCTATTCTAATCTCATCGATTGTTTAAAGAAGAAAGGTCTACAAGTCGGAAGAATAGTTGGATTGGGATTTGATGGAGCTGCAACTTTTTCTGGACGAAAGACCGGGGTTCAGGCACGTATCAAGAAACATACTCCTCACGCTCTGTTTATACACTGCCACTGTCACTTACTGCAGTTGGCTTGTGTGCAAGCTGCCAATAAAACTCCTGGAATTGCTCATGTTTACAGAACATTGACTACTCTTTGGAAGCATTTTCGCAATTCCCCCAAGCGAGCAGAGTGTCTGAAGGAGGTACAGCACGTTCTTGAACTTCCAGAAATGAAAGTGATCAAGCCATCTGACACACGCTGGCTGGCACATGAAAGGTGTGTCAAAGCTGTCAAAGCAAGTTATTCTGCAATTGTAATCACCATTGGGAACATCTACGAGACGTCCCACGAGCCAGAAGCTCTTGGAATCCATGGTGCCCTCTGCAAATTGTCTACGATTGCAGCTATATATTTGCTTGATTTCACTCTACCACAAGTAGCCAAGCTCAGCAAAGCACTTCAGGCAGAGCAGCTTGACCTCTCGTTGATATCATTCCTTGTTGATGCTACTGTTAAATCCATGGATGATGCAGTTTTGCCTGGAGCGAACTGGGTGTTGGAGCTTCTTGAAAACGTTGAAGACTTGAAGTCATCTACAAAGGTGTCTATTGACGCTGATAAAATACTTTCGTTCCAGAATGTTGTTGGTAAGCCTTTTGTTGCTGATTTAAAGGCCAACATAACAAGCCGATTTTCTTCATCCAACGCTGTTGTATCAGCATTGTCTATATTCGATCCACGGAAAGTTCCAAAACCAGATTCAGTATCTTTTCCCACTTATGGAGACACGTCTGTTGAGAAACTGATTGCTCACTACGGAGAAGATAGAGATGCAGAAACATTGGATGGAGAAGAAACAGTGAAGACAGCCATGATTTCCACTGAAATACTTACAGAGTGGAAAACATTCCGCCAGCTGTTAGTCAAGCAACCACGGGATACTACTGCATCACAGCTGAAAGAACTTGTTTCAAACGACATGCTCAAGGCCATGTTTCCCAATTTGCTCAAGATTGCCTCCATCTGCTTATCGATTCCAGTTTCTACTGCTTCTGTGGAGAGAAGCTTCTCACAGATGAAGATGATCAAGACTCGTTTGCGTAATTCTCTAAGTGACTGCAGCCTTTCTCACCTTATGAGGATTGCTATAGAGGCACCAGAAGTACTCTCTGAGAGCGACCTTGAAGAGATTTTGGACGTATGGCAGAGAAAACCAAGAAGAACCTCAGTTTGACATTCCTATCATTTGAACCTGATATCATAAGCTTATTACACCTTTCTTGTATTACACCTTTCTTGACATTATTTAAAAAAATATCTCTAATTTCAAGGGGGGGGGGGGCGAGAATGATACAAGGGGGGGCGAATGCCCCCCCCCGCCCCCCCCTAAATACACCCCTGCTACCAGACGTCGTGACTGCACCACCACCAAAGATCCCCATTACTCTCATGGCTGGCATTAGCACAGAAAACCAAGGAGAACGGGAAGAAGATGATCTCACAGAATCTCTGTGTGCAATCTTGACATCAGCTATGCCCATCACATGGCAAAAGCTAAAAGAGGCCTCAACAGCAGATGATGACATACAAATGCTCCTCACCGCAATTGAAGAAGGTTTCCCTAACAAACGTACGGACACCCCATTGGCCATCCGTCCATACCACATCCATCGGGAACACCTCTACTCAACCGATGGGGTGGCAGTATACAAGGACAGACTCGTTATCCCGATGGCTCTACGGGACGACTGCCTCAACGCATTCCATTCGGCCCATCAAGGTGTAACTATGATGACGGTCAAAGCAGAATCCTCAGTATTTTGGCCAGGAATCTCTGCAGACATAGCGGATCGCAGAGCAAACTGCACAAGATGCAATACAATGGCGCCATCCCAAGCAGCTCTACCCCCAATACCACTTACAGCGCCAACTCATCCATTCCAGAGCATCTGTGCGGATTATTTCAACCACAAAGGCCACACATATGTGGTAATCGTGGACCGATACTCTGGATGGCCAATAGTGGAACGCTCCCAAGATGGAGCAAAAGGCCTGACGAGCAACCTCAGAACCATTTTCTCAACATTCGGCATCCCAGATGACTTGACAACGGATGGGGGACCTGAATTCACCTCTTCTCACACGAGAAAATTCCTGGAAAACTGGGGAATATCACACAGGATCAGCTCGGTAGCAAATCCACACAGCAATTGCCGAGCAGAAATTGGGGTGAAAACAGTGAAGAGAGCGTTAGCAGGGAATACCCCGGATAATGGAGAACTCAACACGGATGCGTTCCAGAAAGCAATGCTCACATATAGGAATACCCCGGACCCAATTACAAAAGTGTCACCGGCAATAGCAGTATTTGGCAGACCTATCCAAGACTTGTTACCAGTGTTACCAGGAAAGCTAAAGCTTCATGATTACTGGGAAAAGATACTGGACAGCAGAGAGAAGAGCCTCGAAGACAGACATGGGAAAGAAGCGGACAAGTGGACTGAACATTCGAGACCACTTACACAACTCAAGATAGGAGACAAGGTTCGCGTGCAAAATCAAACAGGGAATTTCCCATGACGATGGGACAAAACTGGCACGATTATCGAAGTAAAGCAATTCCACCAATATCTGGTGAAGCTACAAGGCTCGGGGAGAATCACTCTTAGAAATAGAAAATTCCTACGACGATTCTGCTCACCTACCAAACCGGATGTAATGCCAGAGCTGATACAACCAGCCCAGCTGCCCAACATACAACCAGCCCAGCTGCCCAACATACAACCAATTGACATAAACATCAGGCCACTGGACGCCACGATTCGCCAAGAGATATCGCCTCCCACACCTACTGTACCTACTACAGACATAACCATGGCAACGCCCACCAACCACCCTGTGGAATCCAGATTGACTGGAAGCCAACCAGCTATATCAAAGAACCCCCAACTCGAGAGGAACCCCACCCCAAAGGAACCAGTCTTCACTCCGGTCCTACGACGGTCAAAAAGACAATGCGTGCTGAAACTACCTCAGCCTTCATACAAGTGAGGGGGGATAGCTAACTATGGGTCATCGACCCCGTACTTAATGGGTGACGACCCTTTACCCACATGCCAATACCTACATGCACGCATGCGCACACGAGTATATTGTTAGTTGTAATATCATTGCCTATGTTAAGACAACGCTTTGTGTCCAGTTGAATCTAATGGTAAATAGAACTTGTGTTCTTATCTAATAATCATAATCATCTTAACTGGTAAAGGGTCTACCTTGTTTTAGTCGATGGGGGTACACTAGTTTTAGTTTCCCTTCTTTCTTGATTAGTCACTATCTAAAATGATTGTTCTTGTTGCTATATGAGACAAACCTTTGCATGGTCGACTTTGAAATACTAGGACTAGGAAGATGCTTCGCCTAACTCATTATCTTAAATATATTTTCCAATATGTATATTTGTGCATAAACCCACCAACACGTCTGGTGCATGACACTAACTAGACACACGTCTGGTGCATGACACTAACTAGACACTCGTCTGGTGCATGACACTAACTAGACACACGTCTGGTCATGATACTAACTAGACACTCGTCTGGTGCATGACACTAACTAGACACTCGTCTGGTGCATGACACTAACTAGACACACGTCTGGTCATGATACTAACTAGACACTCGTCTGGTGCATGATACTAACTAGACACTCGTCTGGTGCATGACACTAACTAGACACTCGTCTGGTGCATGACACTAACTAGACATACGTCTGGTGCATGACACTAACGAGACACTCGTCTGGTGCATGACACTAACTAGACACACGTCTGGTGCATGACACTAACTAGACACTTCAAGGACTGTCCAAACTGCACACACACACACACATGTATCTCCACCACCACAATGTTAGAGAGGCGGGGCATATACTGTAAATTAGTACTTAATTTTCTCCAATTTCGCCCACTTGTAACAATACGGTTGCATGCATACATTTGTTGCACGGGCCTCAACCCAACATGCTGGCAAGATTAAACCATGGCGACCCTAGTTTGATATAGTACTTGATAGAGAGAAATTTCAGTCTATAGCATTTTTTTTAATCATTGTCAGGCAAATAATTTTATAGGCCAACACGGTTGTTGGCTTCTAAATGTTCCCCTCATCATTTCGCGAAATTTAATTGTGGCAAAAAAATCTCTCATTTCGCAGTACTGAGGAGAGGGACTTACTCGTTCATGAATCACAAGTTTCACACGAGCCATGGACTTCTGCACCTAATGATACCAACAAAACAACAACAACAACAACAACAACAACAACATACTTTACCCATGAATACACTGCAGTATCTCCATTCGGTCGTCCATTCCCTCACAAGGTCATCCATTCTCTCACAAGGTCGTCCACTCTCTCACAAGGTCATCCATTCTCTCACAAGGTCATCCATTCTCTCACAAGGTCATCCATTCTCTCACAAGGTCATCCATTCCCTCACAAGGTCGTCCATTCTCTCACAAGGTCATCCATTCCCTCACAAGGTCATCCATTCCCTCACAAGGTCGTCCATTCCCTCACAAGGTCATCCATTCCCTCACAAGGTCATCCATTCTCTCACAAGGTCATCCATTCCCTCACAAGGTCATCCATTCCCTCACAAGGTCGTCCATTCCCTCACAAGGTCATCCATTCGGTCGTCCATTCTCTCACAAGGTCATCCATTCCCTCACAAGGTCATCCATTCCTTCACAAGGTCGTCCATTCTCTCACAAGGTCATCCATTCTCTCACAAGGTCATCCATTCTCTCACAAGATCATCCACTCTCTCACAAGGTCGTCCACTCTCCCACAAGGTCATCCATTCTCTCACAAGGTCATCCATTCTCTCACAAGGTCATCCATTCCCTCACAAGGTCGTCCATTCCCTCACAAGGTCGTCCATTCTCTCACAAGGTCATCCATTCCCTCACAAGGTCATCCATTCCTTCACAAGGTCGTCCATTCTCTCACAAGGTCATCCATTCTCTCACAAGGTCATCCATTCTCTCACAAGATCATCCACTCTCTCACAAGGTCGTCCACTCTCTCACAAGGTCATCCATTCCCTCACAAGGTCATCCATTTCCTCAGAAGGTCGTCCATTCTCTCACAAGGTCATCCATTCTCTCACAAGGTCGTCCACTCTCTCACAAGGTCATCCACTCTCTCACAAGGTCATCCATTCTCTCACAAGGTCATCCATTCTCTCACAAGGTCATCCATTCCCTCACAAGGTCGTCCATTCCCTCACAAGGTCGTCCATTCTCTCACAGTCATCCATTCCCTCACAAGGTCGTCCATTCCCTCACAAAGTCGTCCATTCCCTCACAAGGTCATCCATTCTCTCACAAGGTCGTCCATTCCCTCACAAAGTCGTCCATTCCCTCACAAGGTCATCCATTCTCTCACAAGGTAGTCCATTCCCTCACAAGGTCATCCATTCTCTCACAAGGTCGTCCATTCCCTCACAAAGTCGTCCATTCCCTCACAAGGTCATCCATTCTCTCACAAGGTCATCCATTCTCTCACAAGGTCATCCATTCTCTCACAAGGTCATCCACTCTTTCACAAGGTCATCCATTCTCTCACAAGGTCGTCATTCTCTCACAAGGTCGTCCATAACCTCACAAGGTCGTCCATTCCCTCACAAGGTCATCCATTCTCTCACAAGGTCATCCATTCTCTCACAAGATCGTCCACTCTCTCACAAGGTCATCCATTCTCTCACAAGGTCATCCATTCTCTCACAAGGTCGTCCATTCCCTCACAAGGTCATCCACTCTCTCACAAAGTCATCCATTCCCTCACAAGGTCATCCATTCTCTCACAAGATCGTCCACTCTCTCACAAGGTCATCCATTCTCTCACAAGGTCATCCATTCCCTCACAAGGTCATCCATTCCTTCACAAGGTCGTCCATTCTCTCACAAGGTCATCCATTCTCTCACAAGGTCATCCATTCTCTCACAAGATCATCCACTCTCTCACAAGGTCGTCCACTCTCTCACAAGGTCATCCATTCCCTCACAAGGTCATCCATTTCCTCAGAAGGTCGTCCATTCTCTCACAAGGTCATCCATTCTCTCACAAGGTCGTCCACTCTCTCACAAGGTCATCCACTCTCTCACAAGGTCATCCATTCTCAAGGTCATCCATTCTCTCACAAGGTCATCCATTCCCTCACAAGGTCGTCCATTCTCTCACAAGGTCATCCATTCCCTCACAAGGTCATCCATTCCCTCACAAGGTTGTCCATTCTCCACAAGGCTAGACTTCAAACATTCTCATAACTTCGATGTGTAATGCAATCAATCCAATAACTGGACCACACACCCTCAGTTCGAAGGTTCCCCACGTGGGTATCGAGAACACATCACAGATATGTGTGGGAGGGAAGGGCCAGAGGCCATCACGCATAAGGATGTATGAAACAATCCCGTGCAGCAATAGTAGAAGATGAAGAAATTGACTAGAGAGAAGCTGAGAACTTCTCTGACCACAGCATAGTAGCAGAAAAGAAATAGGGAACAGTTGTGGGGTGCCTTCCCCGAAAAATCTTAGAAGGGGTGCCTCAATTTGCTTCACTGCCTCCACAGACATTACTTACATGTAAGTGAGGTCTGGGGGTAGGGGGGGGGGGGAACTTGGAGATCAATTTCAATCACATATAGAGGCAACCAGCTCACGAGGGAGGAAGCTGTACATGGACACCAATAAGGCACTCCTAGTGGTATCCCTCAGTAGGTTGCTTTCATCTCCCGGATAAAAACCCACTAGAACTTTTGAAGGTCGGTCATAGCCCATCGAGTATAGAAGTACATCATCTGTGCTCAGTCCATCCAAAGCAGCTCACTTTGTGGGTGTGATTTTCTCTGGGTTTGACTGGATGATGTGGGTGTGGATATTTAATTAGAGTGATCGCAAGCTCGACTTAAACTTGGTTGTGGCTAGGTGTAAAGTACAACAATTACTTGAGACCTCATGTTCTCAGTATGGGTTGACATTTAACACCCATTAACACCCAGCTGCCCCAGTCACCTCTCAAAAGGTCACCTTCAAGTGTGTGCTTAGCCAATTGTTCTGAGGTAATTGGCCAATGCAGAGATAACTGACTAACCTTACGCAGTCTTTCTGGAGCCGGTATTATGTAACGGAATTTGTTGGCCTCAATCTTCAATGTTAAGAGCATGTTCCTCTCCTTCAGCAGCACATACCTGCACATCACACACACACACACACACACCACACACATGCACACACACACACACACACACACTTGATATGGCACATATGAGCATAGCAACAGACAGAGGTCACCTGACAGTGTACATAATACATTTGTCTTTTTGGTAGGAAGTCATGATCATCAGAATGGAAGTGATGGTGATAATGATGGCAGTGGAGATGATGGTGGTGGTGGAGATGGTGGTCGAAATTATGGTGGTGGAGATAATGGTGGTGGTGATGGTGGCAGAGTTGATGGTGGTGGAGGTGGTGGAGATGGTGGTGGTGGAGATGATGGTGGTGGAGATAATGGTGGTGGAGATGATGGTGGTGGTGATGGTGGTGGTGGAGATGATGGTGGAGATGATGGTGGTGGAGATGATGGTGGTGGAGATGATGGTGGTGGAGATGATGGTGGAGATGATGGTGGTGGAGATGGTGGTGGAGATGATGGTGGTGGAGATGGTGGTGGAGATGGTGGTGGAGATGGTGGTGGAGATGATGGTGGTGGAGATGATGGTGGTGGAGATAATGGTGGTGGAGATGATGGTGGTGGAGATGATGGTGGTGGAGATGATGGTGGTGGAGATGATGGTGGTGGAGATGATGGTGGTGGAGATGGTGGTGGAGATGGTGGTGGAGATGATGGTGGTGGAGATGGTGGTGGTGGTGATGGTGGTGGTGGTGGAGATGATGGTGGTGGAGATGGTGGTGGAGATGATGGTGGAGATGATGGTGGTGGAGATGATGGTGGTGGTGATGGTGGTGGAGATGGAGATGGAGATGGAGATGGTGGTGGAGATGGTGGTGGAGATGATGGTGGAGATGATGGTGGTGGAGATGATGGTGGTGGTGATGGTGGTGGAGAAGGTGTATGGCGGCAGTCAAGGACGTAACACACACACATGCACACACACATACACACACACATGCACACAGTGCAATGTTCACATTTATAAATGTATTTGAGGACATGTACAAACTGCCACAGATATTTTGGTGGACTACGAGTTTTGTAAAAAAAAGTGACACAACACTCTCTTTGGATATCCACCTAGTAACAAGCTGCACATGTACACCATTTCACTTTCTGTCTGTGTGTGTGTGTTGTGTGACCACACCTACCACAACTTATGCAGGTCATCGTTGCTCTTTTGCCGCAAGTCACTGGCCACCCACTCACGTCCTAGAAACACCCAATAAGAATTTAATATTATTTCAACTATCTGATTGGTTAACCTTACTACCATCATGATTGGTTAAAACCAATTGACAAAACTAGCGCTATGGATTCAAGCTGAAACATCGCTCACAATTTCATCGAACAATGGATTTTTTTAAACTGCACGTGCCCAGTAGATACTCCATTGTTATTTTAAAAAATGGTCAGAAGATTTATTTACAGTTTGGCATGTGCGAATTAAAATAAACAAACAAAAAGAATTTAAAATATTATATATATTTTATATAAAGAGTGAAGACGATCACCATTCCAGTCTGACTGTCTTTTACTGCCGTTTATGGAAGCACCATCTTTTACTGCCATTTATGGAAGCACCATCCATTTATGGTTGCACTGTATTTTGCTGCCATTTATGGAAGCACTGTCTTTTACTGCCATTTATGGAAGCAGTCTGAAAGTGAAAGGACTATGCTTCTTTGAAGACCTAGAAGAAGCACCAGGTCTCATGGTGACATTGCCAGCAAGGACAGCCTCCGTAGAGACACCACCGTTTAGCCAATGAAAAAGGTAAAAAATAATAACAAGGCCCTGTAATTTAACAAGACTAGTGGGTCGGAATTTAGGACTCAGAGCTGGACTCAAGTCAACTTTGATGAGTATTAGTTAAACTAACCAGCAGGCCGTTAGCTCAAACATATTACTAATCCAGACTTGCTCTAGCACACTGAATGTTCAATAAATTAGCATTGTCATTACAAAATCCCCCCCCCCCCCCCCTCCCCTCCCCCCCCCCCCCCCCCCCCTCCACCAACCTTCCCCTCCCTCTGCATGTGAACTACTGCTGCTGCAAATACGTAAGAGCCTGTGGGCATATTCTACAAGAGTTAGACTGCTAATGACTGTGACATAAAGCAAGACTCAATAGTTTACAGTTGCCATGGTGCTCGAATAAAAGCACGAGCATGAACTACACAATTATCAAGTTTCACGGGCATGCTCCTCCGCAAATCCAGATAGGAGTTACCCGTGCAATTTGTGATTCAGCGACTGGAATGTCGATCAACAAGCAAGCCACATGCAAAACCAGCCAACACTTCGTGCATGGTAGTCTGGAGAGCCTGAGCGCTAGAAGAGAAATCACCAAGCCAAGGATGACGGGCTTATGTAGTACAGTAGGGATCGGTCACACACAGATCAAGGAAGGGAGGGAGAGGAACCGAGGGAGGGAGGGGGGAGGCACACGATATTTCTGGGATTGAGGACGTTTATCAGGATTCATAATTGACCATTGTGGTGCTGAGGAACACTCCCACCTATAATTAACTTCCAGTTCCTGATGTCACGTCCCGTCCTTAATTAACCCCAACCAACTGAATTGCAACAATAGCCATATATAGATTCTGTTTGCAGTGCTCAACCTATCATACAGTAGTTGCCTAGGTGCACGCATCTGTGTACCACAACAATGCTACGTAAGCATGTGTGTGACATGACACTCTCGACCTCCCACACTCAGTCTAGCTACCATTGACTGAGAAACCGATTAGCTCCAGGGAATGTTGATAAACAAAATACACGTGTTGATCCTGGTCGTACTTAGCAGGGAAGTGCCAATAAGTTTAGGACAGGTCAACATTTCTTAGATAACTTATAAATGTTTAATTGTAGATTGTGTGATCAGTGCAGACAGAATTCGGTGTCTTTGGTCTCTACGACAAGGCAAGTTGTTAATTACACCTGTCATCGGCTGCCTTACTATGAAGTTTTAACACTACTTTATTATTATTTAAATAAATATATTTTTAGTCGGTGGCAATTACCAACTGAGAGGAAACTTGGCATCTGAAGCCTCTGATCAGGAGGCCGAGGGAACTTGGCATCTGAAGCATCTGATCAGGAGGCCGAGGGAACTTGGCATCTGAAGCATCTGATCAGGAGGCCGAGGGAACTTGGCATCTGAAGCATCTGATCAGGAGGCCGAGGGAACTTGGCATCTGAAGCATCTGATCAGGAGGCCGAGGGAACTTGGCACCTGAAGCATCTGATCAGGAGGCCGAGGGAACTTGGCACCTGAAGCATCTGATCAGGAGGCCGAGGGAACTTGGCATCTGAAGCATCTGATCAGGAGGCCGAGGGAACTTGGCATCTGAAGCATCTGATCAGGAGGCCGAGGGAACTTGGCATCTGAAGCATCTGATCAGGAGGCCGAGGGAACTTGGCATCTGAAGCATCTGATCAGGAGGCCGAGGGAACTTGGCATCTGAAGCATCTGATCAGGAGGCCGAGGGAACTTGGCATCTGAAGCATCTGATCAGGAGGCCGAGGGAACTTGGCACCTGAAGCATCTGATCAGGAGGCCGAGGGAACTTGGCATCTGAAGCATCTGATCAGGAGGCCGAGGGAACTTGGCATCTGAAGCATCTGATCAGGAGGCCGAGGGAACTTGGCATCTGAAGTATCTGATCAGGAGGCCGAGGGAACTTGGCATCTGAAGCATCTGATCAGGAGGCCGAGGGAACTTGACATCTGAAGCATCTGATCAGGAGGCCGAGGGAACTTGGCATCTGAAGCATCTGATCAGGAGGCCGAGGGAACTTGGCATCTAAAGCATCTGATCAGGAGGCCGAGGGAACTTGGCATCTGAAGCATCTGATCAGGAGGCCGAGGGAACTTGGCATCTGAAGCATTTGATCAGGAGGCCGAGGGAACTTGGCATCTGAAGCATCTGATCAGGAGGCCGAGGGAACTTGGCATCTGAAGCATCTGATCAGGAGGCCGAGGGAACTTGGCATCTGAAGCATCTGATCAGGAGGCCGAGGGAACTTGGCATCTGAAGCATCTGATCAGGAGGCCGAGGGAACTTGGCATCTGAAGCATCTGATCAGGAGGCCGTCCTAAAGCCGCTAAAATCCATTTCATTTCCCCCTATACTTTTCAAGGTATTTATTACAACTTATTAAGTTATAGCTCAACTAACTGATCACATATTCGCTAGACAATAATCTCTGCATGCTTTCACCCGCAACACTTGCCACATTACAGCACACTATCCACCTCTACACCTCATGACAGTCTCTCCCCGAACACTTGCCACATTAGAGCACACTATCCACCTCTACATCTCATTACAGTCTCTTCCCCGAACACTTGCCACATTAGAGCACACTATCCACCTCTACATCTCATTACAGTCTCTCCCTGAACACTTGCCACATTAGAGCACACTATCCACCTCTACATCTCATTACAGTCTCTCCCCGAACACTTGCCACATTAGAGCACACTATCCACCTCTACATCTCATTACAGTCGTCTCTTCCCGAACACTTGCCACATTAGAGCACACTATCCACCTCTACACCTCATGACAGTCTCTCCCGAACACTTGCCACATTAGAGCACACTATCCACCTCTACATCTCATTACAGTCTCTCCCTGAACACTTGCCACATTAGAGCACACTATCCACCTCTACATCTCATTACAGTCTCTCCCTGAACACTTGCCACATTAGAGCACACTATCCACCTCTACATCTCATTACAGTCTCTTCCCCCGAACACTTGCCACATTAGAGCACACTATCCACCTCTACATCTCATTACAGTCTCTCCCCGAACACTTGCCACATTAGAGCACACTATCCACCTCTACATCTCATTACAGTCGTCTCTCCCCGAACACTTGCCACATTAGAGCACACTATCCACCTCTACACCTCATGACAGTCTCTCCCGAACACTTGCCACATTAGAGCACACTATCCACCTCTACATCTCATTAGTCTCTTCCCCGAACACTTGCAATCTTTGTATAGATCACTGAACGACACCCAAGAATTGACCATCCTCTAAAACTTGACGTGTAAGTGACACCAGTGGTGGACTTCCTGCTCTCTTTTATTCCGTCCATGGTTTCCGAGATCGTGACCAGGTCAATGGGTGGCACAAAATTTCGGCACATGCCTCTCTGAACTCCATTAGATTTGTCGTACATTCATTAAGCTCATCGTCTTCATCTTCTACCATTAAAAAAAAAAGTCAAGATGTTGCCAGATGCAACGTCTAAATTGATTTCTTAGTGGTTGGCTCCATCTAAAGGTCTGCACCCATTCTTCAATGTTAGAGGAGCGGCAGAGTGGATTAGCAATGCTCTCAATCATGTTGAAAATGACTTTCACCAGAGGAATTATATCAAGAGATGTTTAACTGTCCAGAGACAGTTAAAAGATTGCCTCTTTGTTCTATATCTTTCTATCTACACAACATACCCAGCTCATACCCACCCACTTCTCCTATCTCTAATGCTGGTACTGTGACACCGTAGTTCAAGTCCAATTGATCTCAAAAAGGCCATGCAACTCTATACATTCACTCTCCCCCCCCCCCCCCCCCCCCCCACACACTAATTTATTTTTCTAGGTATGGTGTTTCCAGGTTCCTGAAGGAGGCCAGCCTGCAAGATTAACTATTACAATTGAATAATCTTGCTGAACAAGGCTCACATCTCATATTTAACCAGTAAATGATGGACATACAAATGTTTGACGACCACTCTTCACCATGTGTAGATCAGCAACTGATTCCACACAAAGGTTAGCCACTCTGCAAACATACCCACCTGATTTTTCACCCTCTTCCAAAATATCATCTGTACGTGGGAAAAATTCCTCCAATCCTTTAACAGAGGGAGATGTGCAAATGTTGACTGTGGGGGCAGAATGATCTAACCATCTGCCTCTGAGATGGTTTGGTGTGTTCCGTTTAAAGTAGAATGGCCAAGACCTCCTATCCGCAAATGCACAACAGGAGAAAGGTGTACCAGCTGGAATACTGGTGCATACTACACTCCGCACAAAAAGCACACTCCGCAGCATGTTGAGTGTTCGAGCGACCCTGTTCCAGTTTCGCAAGCTTGAGAAGACGATCCTTTACCTTCTACATAGGGACGCCATGGAGAAACACGAAATAGGTAAAGGTCATCAGAAAATTAACACTTCTGTACGTGCAATATACATATATAATACATCACTGATGTGTAATATTCACCATACTTACATTTTATCTATAAAGGAACAATCAGATTGCTGTCCATAAGTATGGTGGATCCTTTGAGCCTCAAGCAAAGGCATTCTTCAGGGAGTTGGGATCGCCTGAGGTCAGTGACTTACGAAGAGAACTCTCATCAACGAATTTCTGTGGCTGTGCTATATATATATACACTAGATACCTATGCAATGTTATGTCACTGCACTTTTATTACCCTAAATTATTATTATTATTATTGTTGTTGTTACAGTTATTATAAATTGTTATTATTATCTGTTTAAATTAGCTTTCAATTCTAATAATAAAAAATAACAATAACAGTAATAAATTATAGTGATTCATAATAAAGGCTTAGAGAATCCTGTTGAAACATTGAGTGAGCTATTTTAAGTTGATATATCGACAAAGTCATTGGATCAATAGTGTTAGTAGTGGTAGCTCAATAATCAACTTGAATTTTACCCTCTCAATGTTTTGACTAGATGCTCTAGCCTTCATCAGGAATATATAGTGAGATGGTAAGACTCACGTGAGCTTGATTCAAATAATAAATAATAATATGTTTATTTTATTTTTTGTGTTTTGTTTTGGTTTTCTTTTTATAATCTAATGAACTTTCAGATTAACAAACATTTATAACCAATAATTATATTATAATAATAATAATAATACCAACAACAACAACAATAATACATGTAACACCAACAACAATGATAATACAATAATAACAATAGCCTTCTTGATAATTAACTTGAAATTGTGAGAACACAATTTCTTATTATTGAGAAGGTTATTGGAATGTTATTATGTCAACTGAGAGTTCATTGATAATAACAATTAAATTATAAGACATGGTTGATACTAAAACATAACAAAGAATGATAAATAACTGAGTACAGAAAATTAAGATGGTTGTGGCTTCAAGTTCAGGCTCTTGACAGTGGACCCCCAGTAGCCAGACAAGTCCATTCCACAGTCTTAATTTAACCATTCACATTTTGGTGCTAGGCCGATGTGCAATACCTCATTCATTCTGTCATCTGTCCTGGTGGCTTCCTCCTATAAAATAGGATGTCCATTATCCCATGCATGTTCAGCAATGCAGATTTCTCTTAACATGACGATCATTTCCAATTTAGCATGTGTCCACAGTTAATGTTTTGATGAAAATGAAAATCCACACCCAATCCTGTCAGTGATTAACTCTTAGAGAAACATGGTGTAGATACTTTACACCTCAGCCTAAGGAAGCTTCTTGATTGTGGATAACACCAAGTGCTAGCAATGAAGGAAAGGAATAGGCAACTATATTATGTAAACTCCAACGAACTGACACTAAACTTCAATAATCAACTTGAAACATACTCTTCAATTAGATGCTCTGCTCTAGCCTACATCAGAAATGTTATAAGGTTGGATTGCGATATGGAATAGCTAATAGCTAAAATTATACTCCTGATAGATACCACTGCAAGATGAATATATTCTCATAACAACAATTTCTCATTTAGCAACAAACTCTCAGTAAATTTCAAGCTGATTATAATGAAGATGATTGTATCTACGATTTTGAACAGGAATATTATATTAATACATAGCTAGCAGGCTAGATAGGGCTATGGTATGATAGTAAGGGAATTCATAAACTGTCTGACACATAGCTAGAAAAAAACCCAAGCGTTGTCTGCTGTGATTCGGTGGAATTCCAAATTTATGTTGTGGGTGTAGTGGAGTTGATAGTTTAACGAATCTGGAAAAGTAGGGTGGGTTGTTATTAAAAAATTGTAGCTAGCTAATGGCAAACATGTCATATAGATTCCCCATGGCATTATCAGCATTCATGGCAAGTTATTATCCAGCTACAACAAGAGGCCTCAGTCCTGTTCCCAAGCCTTCATGCATGAGCCTTCGCTTTCTACTCTCTAGTGCTATACATATGACTATTCAATACACAAGGAAATTATATTTCTCTCTCTCACATGCACACCTATGCACACACACACACACACACACACACTTCTCTTGCAGTCGTCATCATTTCCAGTATGATAAAGCAAAACTGAGCATTCATGAACACACAACACACACACACACTTCTCCTCTCCTGCCAGTGCCAGATGCTGTCATCATCGTTTCCAATATGATAAAACCAATCAATGAGTGTGCTACTCCTAATTGACTGCCTGTTGCTCGTTGAGTTCAGTATCAACTGGTGGTGTCATACTACTACAAGTTAACACAGAACCAGAGTCAATGACATTGCACAAGGGGTCACAAATTGCATCATTTCTGCCTCGACAAGAAATAATGATGATCAACGAAGAACCAATGCAACTGTCAGCAGTGATCTGAGATGTGACCAGCTCCAAATGGGTGAAAACCTATCGGAAAATCAGAAGCATGATGTTCATCAAAGCATGATATTCATCTCCTTTCAACTGAATTTCGTGAACTATTTCCAGCACCTGACAAGCCACTTGGACAAATGGAGGTTACTAAGCATTTGATTGTCACAAATGGACCACCAATCAGGCAACCTCTCTGTCATCTACCAGTGTCATTACAGAGAGATATTCAGAAGGAAGTTGAAAGAATGACCCAGCAACAGTACCTGGTCCTCTCCAATTGTAATGGTTTGTAAGAGGGATGGGTCTTGGAGGTTTGCATTGATTTTTGTAAGGTCAGCAATGTTACCAATAAAGATGCATACCCTTTACCACAAATTGATGCAGGTATTGATTCGCTATGGCGGTCCGCTTATTTCACCACCCTGGACTTAGCATCAGGGTATTGGCAAGTTCAGCTTAACGAGGGGTGAAAAGAGAAGACAGCATTCTTTACTGCTATTGGACACTACTATGAGTTCGACACCAAGCCATTTGCACTTACAAATGCTCCTGCTACATTTCAGAGGTTAATGGAATGTGTATTATCAGGCCTGACCAATATGGAATGCTTGATATACTTAGATGATATTATAATCTATAGCCCAACCTTTGATATGCATTTGGTTCAAGTGGTTGACAAGGCTTGGTTTAAAACTGAAACTGAATAAATGTCACTTTGCTCATCTGAAAGTTGAGTATTTGGGGTTTATTATAATTATCAGCCATTTGAACAACTTATGCTTTTAACGAGCTCTCCAATTTTAGCATTTCCGAGTTTTGATACTCCTTTCATAATCACTACTGATGCTTCTGGTGATGCTATTGGTAGTGTGCTGAGCCAAGTTCAGTTAGAGAAGAAGTCGTGATCGCCTACTGGAGCCATCAACTCAACAAGGCAGAACAATTGAGACTCATTATCCTGAATGCACCCAGCCCTAACATGGGAAACGCAAGAAAACAACACCCTCTCAGTGCAACCTATCTTATGGTATTGATATCAAGCAGGCCCAGGAAAGTGATGAGTACCTGATCACTGTAATGACTGCTGTGAAGCAGGGAGTTCCCCCTCCTGACTTACAGGTCAGAACAACAAGGTATTCATACACGAGGGTGTTTTGTGCAGGAAATTTAAGATTGTCATCCCAACAGGCATTCAGCTGCCTGTCCTGGAACAGCTCCATTATAAATGAGGCATCTTCAAAACAACTGAGAGCGATTTTATTGCCAATAAGCGAGACGTTGAAAGCTATGTACGAGCATGTGGACCCTGCCAGCAAAGAACTCATCCAAACACGAAGTTGCAAGCTCCTACAAGCAATCAAAGCCAATTACCCTTTTCAGTGGATCTCCTGACAGACCAACTCCCAGAAACAGAGAGATACATTCTAGTAGTCACTGATCTATTCGGTAAGTGGCTAGAAGCTTTTCCACTGAAGAAAACTGACAGAACAGTAGCCTCTATATTGGTTGATGAGATTGTTTGTAGATATGGTGCCCCTCCACACAGGAAGGAAAGTGACTAGAAAATAATTTGAAGTTGGTGATAGTGATGGAGGGGGCCTTACACTGAGAGTGATACGATGAGTCCTGTTAATGATCATATTCAGTTAATTTGAGGTACAAAGATCATGATTGTACATTGCGATTGCCTAAAAATATGCTATGAGAAGCCAAAGGAAATGTCAGTGACAGCTCAGGGGTCAGCCCCACCGGATGAGTTAGCAGGATATGTCTACATAAATGACAACTCAGTCGAATTGTCATCATCAAGGTATATATCCATGACATAACCATCGCGTTATGGCTCATGATTGTGTGGACACATTAACAATGGGATGGAGGGGAAGTAATGTAACTAATGGAATATCTATTTGAATGTATCACTTTCTTATTAAATGTGTTATTGTATAACCTTCCCAGTAGCCCATATTTGGTAGTATGATCGTGGTAACTATCATAAGTTCAGAGTTCACCCCTTCTGATCTGTTTTCATAAGAACAATTTGATTCCTACTAGAGGTATCAAACCCACAGCATATTGATAGTATTAGCTTCTTTATGTTTTCTGAATAAGCAGTACCATTCACACTTGCTATTGCAGCCAGTTTTCTTTCTTTCCTTCCTCCAATCAAGAACCTGCTGTTGTTATACCATTCCCAGTTTAATAAGCCCGCATTAGTTAAGGTGGGTGTGTTGTTCCTGAAGACATTAGATGAAAACATAACTAGTAATGAACACCAGACATTGAGTGACAAGCAGCAAAAAATTAAAAACATCAATCCAGTATTTTTAGGCTCTTATAGTCATAGTCCCCATGCATAGTTGAGTGATCTGTAAATTATGAATGTCATCAGATTTGATTTTTATATGGAGAAGTATTATACTGTTTCCTAACTGCTGAAGGTTGGGAACAGAGTACCAGCTCAAAAATGACCGTGATGATCATTTCCAGTTTAGCAAACGTAGAGTGGGCTACGTCAAAATGAAACTTCACCATCCTTCTAGATTGACTTAAGGTGTGGTAGCAAGGGATTCATAAACTGACTCAGACTCTTGGCTAGGTTTTGCCTGTTGCTGTTGGTTCTAATTGTATATTAATGTTGTCTGTGGATTAGGTGAAATTGATGGATTCATAAACGCTTCTTTATAAGCATAGTTCTGTTTTATGCATAAGCAGCGTAATTCTCACTTGTCTATGCAGCTATCCAGCTAAGTTGTTTTCACGTACCGTTCCCAATTTTAAATTAGCCCGCATTATTTAAAACAGATGTCCCGTTCCTATTTTTATGGACATAGACAGAAACATTATTAATTTTTTTAACATACATAGAAAATACGCTATGAGAAGACAAAGGAGATTATGCAAACATTTCTAATTAAGCAGTTAGTTGGAGTCCTATATCTCCTCTAGTCTTGACTCCGTGATGACTGAACCATAGCAGGGGCGGATCCAGAAATGTTGTATTGGGGGGGCCCATTAATATTGGAGATTTAGAGGATCTTGCATCAGGGAGGGTGTGGGAGGCATACCCACATAAATGTAAAAGTGAGCATATTAATAATATAACTAGCAATATCAGGCCTGCTATGTGGGCACTGATACTAACCCGTACATTTATGTGCAAGAGTTGATTTACTATCTATAATTATAGCCAATAGAATCTGCTCCTGGGGGTGCTACCATGGCATGACCCACATTTTTAAAAACCTCTTGACCTTGGGCATGTCTTGGGCATGGTTTTGTGGAGATGGCTACTCCTGGGCATCATCAGGTCCTAGAGACACCAGCTAATGCTTTCTAGGTGTTAATTTCCAAGTAATATATGTGTTGATTGCAGGAAATTAACACCTTAAACATTAACTTGGTTCAAGGTGGGCCACTTTAACATCCCAGGTATAGCCACACCCAAAATATGTCCAAGGTCAAAAGATTTTCAAAAATGTTGGTTGTTCCATTTTACCACCTCCAGGAGAGGAGTCTATAAAGGACAAACACACACACACACACGCACACAGACACACACACACACACACAGAGAGACAGACATTCAGATTGATATACTGTAAACTGTGGTTGCTTAGTGCCATAGCTTCTAACTGAAACGACAAGAAAACCAGTGCTAAACATCGAACAGGTGCTTATTAAACGGCACTTTTTATATAATGCACACCGTTATTCTTAATCAAAATTAACTAGTGCTTAATAAAGATGCACTCTAATTACAGCGAGAGCAGCGCTTGACAACCAGATGGGTGCTAAAACATCCACAGGCGATAAGTTTATGCTAAAAAGCAAATTATTCAGATTCATCAGTTTGACCAAAAAGTTAATCATTTAATGGACTACTAAGTAACATTCGTCTAGGACTCCTGTTAGCAAATAAATCAATAACTTTATTGATGTCAATAGCAATATCTTTGTGAACATACAACAGTATCAAAGTGTTCAGTCTTTCTTCACCCATTGTTGAGCGTAGAGGAAATTTGATGAAATTTAATGATGAATTACTACGCTCAACTGAAGCACTGGTCACAGGAATCAAATGTAGTATACGGAAAATAGCTGCTATGTTAGGATATAGTCGCTGATTCATTTCTTCCAAAGTATCTTGAATTGTATCAGGTTTTTCCTCATTGTCCTGCCAAAGCCTCCTCCAGCTGGATTTCTTGTGCTAAACACTGGATACCAGGTAAGTCTTATTCAAAATAGGTCGCAATTTTGTCAACCCTATCATCCATTAGTTGTGATAAGTTACTAGGAATAAATCCTAAACCCTGACACTGCAACTTTGTTGCAGTACAGGCTGTACTGCAACAAAGTTGCAATGACAAAATCGAGATGATAATTCAGATATCATGTTATCAAGATAAGGAACAAAAATAGCTCGCCTCCAGTACACATATGAAGTTTCACCACTAACATTACTTCGCATTGTTTGTTTGGCACATCTACGAGGCACAGAAATTTAAATGTTTGCCACTTCAGCCATTGTAAGTACACTCCCATACATTTTTTTTAATGACTCCTCAGGCTCTTTTCTCATTTCTTGGAATACATCCAAAACACCTTGAATCTGCTGGTAAGCTGATAATATCCATACTGGTTCCCTGAAGCATAGTTGCTAGTGATGATGCAAAACAAAACAAATTTCTGGCACATTGCAATGAATGATGATGAAGTTAGCTGACATAGGAGACCATTTACTTCGGTTACTGTTTTGCTATCCCACCTGATGTCAGAATCCTGTCTTGAACGAATGTCCCCTAGACATTCAAGCAAAGGCTCATATATACATTATCTGGAAATCAAACAAAGATGTGTGTATTTCGACCCAGCGAGTTGTACAAAGCAACTTAACTTTTTTTGATTGGAATCAAATTCTCAGTTCTGATTGAGTTGTAGTTATCTATAAGCTTCTCTAAATATCTTTGCCTTTTCGGTGAGTATTTTAAAAAGATTCCAAACTGAGTGATTGTAGATAGCATGCAGTGTATTTCTGGCACTGATGATGCTTTTGAGAGAGCAAGATTAAGATCATGGCTACAACAATGGAAGTAAGGAGCTTTAAGCAAACTTCATGAAATTTGCTGCACAACCATTTAGGTACTCTGCCATATTCGCAGGACCATCATAAGTTTGTGCTCGGCAGTTTTCAGGCTTCAATTTCAGACGTCTGAGAACTTTAATTATTTCAGCTTCTCCAGTAATTCGTTCACAAGCTACGTACTCGATTAATCTTTCAACAGTGGTGGTACCTACAGTGTAACGTAGGACAATCCCAAGTTGCTCCCAATTTGATTTGTCGGTTACCTCATCAGCTTCAATTGCATATAAGGATCCATTTTCCTGATTTTTTATTTCTTTTATGATCTCATTTTGCATAAAATCCTTAATGCAAAACAGAAGCTCATTTTGTGCTGTCTTTGAAACATACTTGGCATTGCGTGCACATGTTTCTAAGTGTTCCTTTAAATCAGCATTTACACGAAATTCTATTTAGAGATAGTAGATTCCCTGGATTCCAAGAAGTCTCCTCTTCCATGTGACCACATAATGCAATTCCTTGTCTCCCACAAAACGAAACACACTTAATTATTGATCCCAAAATTTTCCGATTTTTCTCAATTCTTTTTGCAGTGTGCTCAGATATTGAGTAATCAATCCGGGTCGATGGGTTTTCAGATGTTTGAATAAATGCAGCTTCTGATATTTTGTGGTACTCAAGGAAAGAGTGTGCTCGCAAATCGCTTCGGGCATCTTTACAATTTCGGTAAGCTTTGGTTATCAACAATGATCCTCTTTGCCCATGTACAGGTTTGACAGGAAAAAGCACACATGATAGGCAGTAAATTCCATCCTCCCTAGTGGAGTAAGAAATAAATGGTTGATTTTAAACCATTCATACTGGCAATACCGCTTCTTAATACCCATAGAACTGTTTTTGTCCTTATAAACTTTATCTGGAAATTTGAAAGTTTTGTCAGGACATCTCTCTTTGAGTAGCAAGAGTTTAGTTTTTTCTGGTAGGCTAGCACATTCCAGGTAGTCACTGATATCAATAGAACCCTCAGGCTCTGGCCTAACAGTGAGAACTGCATTACATGTACCTCCAACTGAGCCATGGTTGTGATTTGCTGAAGGGTCATCATCAGGTCTCCATCTTTTCTCAGCAACCTCTCCAGTGGTATGAACAAAGAAATCAGTAATAAGTGTTCTTTTCATCTTGCACTCAGAAATTCAAGGGTCAGAAACTGAATGGCAGGCCAGCTGTCAATATCACACGCTGCTGCAGCTGTCAACTCATCTATACATAGACCTAGTTTGTTAATTGATTTTTACAATCACTATCAGTATGATCAATGACAGACACTAGCTTTGATCATAATAATGGGTTAAATAATTTACTACATATTTTGGGGGGGGGGGGGGGGGGGGGGGGCTGCTATACATGCATATCAGTTTTCTGTCCCAACTCACAAGCGAGGGCTTATTTAAATTGGGAATGGAATAAGAAAACAACAGAAGATTATTAGTTGATGTAATGAGAAAACAGCAGATTCTTAGTTGGAGGAAAGAAAACTGGCGGCACTGGCAAGTGAGGAGAGCACTGCTTTTTTTGCAAAAAATTTTTTGTGTTTATAAAACCTAACATGGTTCAATACCAGTGGGTTTAGCCACAGGCATGAGTCTGCATTGATACTGATATCTGAAAATAGTTACTGGAATCTGAATAGAAATATGAAAGAATTTAAATTGTGGTAAAATAAATACATTTTCATTCAAAATAACAAGCACCACTGTGCACACTCCACTGACACAGTAGTTTTAAAGAATGCTCAGTTCATCTTTATCATACTGGAAATGATGATGTCTGTATCCTGCACTGGCAGAAGAAAAGTGTGTGTGTGTGTGTGTGATGTGTCTGTGTGTTCGTGTGTGTGAGAGAGAGAGGAAAATAAACATGTTACAATGATCTTCTCAATAATCAACCTGAAATTTACTCCCTTGATATTTCAACTAGATGCTCTAGTGTTCATCAGGAATAAACGTGTTACCTGGTGTTAATAATAATGCCATAACTTGCCTTGAATATTGATAATGCTGATGCAATAGTGAATCCATAGGATATGTTTTTGGCTATAATTTTGATTACCAATCCCATCAAACTTTACCGGATTTGTTTAGCGAACTACCAACTCCAACAAACCCACATAGAACATCAATTAGACCATCAACCCAAATCAGCGTATAAAACTTGCCTATATCAGTTCAAGGATTCCCTTATTACCATACCTTAGATCTATGATCTATCTATAAAAATAAGCTAGCTGGCTATTATAACTACATTTAAAAATATTCCTGTTCAAAATCTAGTTACCTTTATTTCTAGCTCTTGGCAATCATCCACAATCAAGAAGCTTCCTTAGGCTTAGGTAGAGCTTCTACACTCCATCTGTCCATGTTAATAGTAATAATAATAATAATAATAATAGTAGTAGTAGTATTAATAATATATAATAATGTTTTTATTGTTGTTGTATTATTATTATTATTATTATTATTATTATTATTATTATTATTATTATTATTATTATTATTATTATTATTATTATTATTGTTATTATTATTATTATTTATTATTATTATTGTGCTATTATTATTGTGCTATTATTATTGTGCTATTATTATTGTGCTATTATTATTGTGTGGCAAAGGAGAAAAGGAACTGTTGAATGGCAAGCTGAGGAATGATCTTTGGTCCCCTCCCCTCCACCCTTGAGCATGGGACACTCATAACTATTAGTATTATGGATACTATTATTACTTTGATAATTCTTGGTGTCACACTATATACTGTGCTGTCGGTAGCTCAGGCTCAGCAGTATCAAGATTAATTTGAAATTGTATTCTCTCGACATTTCTACTATATAGATGATCTAGCCTTCATCAAGAAAGGCTAGAGCATCTAGTCAAAACATCGAGAATACAATTCCAAGTTGAAATGTTATTTCGTCAACTGAGAGTAACCATGTTCCAAGACATCATTCAGAGCCAGAGATGAATGTGTCAGGAACAAAGACAGAGAACTTCTGACTTAATGGCAACCCTCTCTATGTTAGCAAACTGTTTGGGCTATATTTTCAAAATCCAACTCCTGACCCCTGCCAAGCACCATTTTAGTAATCTGCGCATGATGTTATGCTCCACTTTAACTATTAAGGTGGGTTTCTTCTTTTTTAGCCCCCCTCACAGTTGGATCCTCACAAACACAAACAAAAAAGCTCTCTGTACATCTCTATATGGTGTAGGCGTGTGTGTGTTTAGGAGGACACTGAATGCGCTTGAAAGCATTCCCTTACACAGTAGGAGAGCTCGCTATATAATAATCAGTAGGCATTTATATAGTTTTCTGTAAAGGGGAAATTCTATGCGTTTGTCAGATTGCTTTGGTACTCTAGTTCGATCGCAAACGAAATCATTGACATTCACTTTATTCTCCCCCCTGGCCCCCCTTTCTTTCTTCCCCCTTAAGGCCTAGCACCCACATGGGAGGATCTGGTGACCCATAGATTGTAGTTAACCCTCTGTAACAAATCTCTCTAGAGACTTGTGAAAGCTTCTGGCTCCACCAGCTCTTGGTGTCTGTCTTTCAACTTACATAATTTTCTAAACCAACCTATATATCACTATTTCTCATTGTCATAAGTTTATAATAATAAATGTAAAAGAAGTTCCATCCAATTCACTGGAAGTTTACAAGTAGCTAGGATTCCCCATCTACACACTTCATTATGAAAATGCTTATTATTGCTAGCTAGGTTGGTTTTCATCTTACTGGAGTAATAACTGAGAGAGTAACTTCTCAAAGAACTCTCAGTTGACAAATGTAAATATCATGACTTTCTCAATGACCAACTTGAATTTTTTCACTTGATGTTTCGGCTAGATGAAGGCAGACCATCTAGCTGAAACGTTGAGTGAGAAAACGATTATCAAGAAGAGTATTGCATGTTAGGGAAATGGCCATAAGCTCAAACAAACCAAGCAATTGTGGATTAATATCACTGTGATAACTAAAGCTGGTTACCTAGATTCACGAAGCAGAAGCTACTAACTGCTTTTTGCATCTGATATGATATGATGTAGTTACCAAGTCTGCAGATAATTTATGGATATTAACATTTATTAAAGCAACAAAAATTAATATTAACATATTTTCCTTGCTCTTTCTACCCAGAGTATTATTTGTCCAATGTCGATCAATATATATATATATATATATATATATATATATATAATTATGATGGCAGTTTTCCCTCCTGTATAAACAGCGAGTAAATATCGAGGTTTCTATTGATGTTTATTGGTCATTTGATGAGTGTTGCTTATAAAAGTGTAAAAAGTGTACATGCCCATTCAGATATTCACAATGCCATGAACATTTGGATCACCTTATATAGAATTACTGTTTCTTATTCCAAAGAAAGTTTACAGAAAGAATGAAGGAGCTGGAAACTGAAAAATTGCCAACTTATGAGCACATGACTTTGGCACAAGAACTTATTTAAAATGAATATACAAATATTTCTGGGTTGCAGTACCAACTTTTTGATCAAAATAACGTGTACAAAGTCATTCAGAAGAAACAATCCAAATCTATAACATCAATGGCAACCTCTGGGTTATGTCCGGCAGTAAGGATAAAGAAGTAACTCTTTGACAGCAAGTGGATGGAGAGTGGCATGAGCCCATCATTGACTCATCAGCTAGCAATGATCTACCATTTGTCCGGGAAGGTACGGTGGCACTGTTAATTGTCCATGTCCCAGAGGTGCAACAGCAAAAGGGTGCAAGTGACTATGGTGTCTTTGCTATTGCATATGCATGCCATATGGCCAGAGGTGCTGCCGTTGAAGATAAGAAAATTCAACCCCAAAAAATGGGAAGTCATTTATTTCAGCAGTGGCAAGTTTCTTTAATTCCCTCTACACAAAGTAAAGCATTTTCAATGGGGAAAAAATGCTACCCATATACCTCTATTGATATCTATTGCTCTTGTAAGATACCAGAGACATTTGGGAACATGATTGAGTGTGACAATTGTGAGGAGCTATCACTTAAAGTGAGTAGGACTCGAGACCTCACCAACAACAGAGCATTGGTTTTGCATAAATTACAATGCTTAGTTATCTTCCCAAAGATGTACTTTAATAATACACATTTGTCACTATTGTAGGGTACAGTGGTAGGGTACAGTGAAAGGGGGGAGGGGATCAAAGGTGTCTCCAGAATACTGGTGGTTTACTAGATACTGCATTTTAGAAGGGCCAAGAAAACAATTCAATTCCACATTCCATACATACAGCGTCTGAAATACAGGGTGTCTTTTATCCTGGCCAAGCCACTAGAAATAGGATCCACTCAACCCTCAGCAGTGGCAATTGTTTGCAGCATTAAATAATGCTTCAACATGCGGCATCCTTGCATGACTGTGAGTGGCAACTCAAGTGTTTGCAGCATTAAATAATGTTTCAACACACACACGGCCTTGTAATCAAAGGGCGGGGCGAGTGCTGTGTTCACATCTTTAATGATACCTTTCCAAGTTTAAGTACGAGAGAAGCTCCCTGTAGTGCGCTGAAGCGTCTAGGATGGATGAACACGGCTTGCCGATTGTAGGAGCTGGCGTGGATTATAGGAAGGTACAGATATAGCTTTTTTTAGCATGATTTAGATGCGAATGAAAATAGGTATGGGGTCTTTATGATGTCCACTCATTTAGTAGCGAAGTGTATTTCCAAGTGTGTGTGTGTCTGTATTTATGGCAACCTTACTTCACAGGCACTTTAATTTGGAAATATGTCTTCAAGGAGACGGTTGAGGCGGAATAGGAATATAGTTGAGAATACTTTTCTTCTGGGTGCCTTACATAGCAAATCTTAAACACTGTTCACACTACATATGCAATAGCACAAACAGTAATAATTAAAGAAGGTTTGTCTTGTTATTGTCTTGCAGCTATCCAGAGCCTTCATTTTGCTTTAAACTAGTTTGCTTTAAACTAGTTTGCAGACATGCCTTATGAGAAGTACTAGCACGTTCCTGGCATTAATTAATGTACCATTATCACAGCCTCAAGAACTAATAATGTAAATTAAAAGACAATTATCTTGCTTGTTTATGCAGTTGTCTGTAGTTGTCCGTCACATTAAAAGTGGACCCGGGGGACTATTATATAATTGAGCAGAACTGTTTGCGCGAAAACTCAAGTTAAGCTTCTAGGTGCTGTTAGGTGGCTAGTAGGTGCCATTCTCTTGCCACAGCAGGGCCTAGGCACTCACAACTACTGTAGGTGCCTAATGTTTCAGCTTGGCTTCACTTTGAAGAGGGCCTGGGCACCCACCAGCCATAGTCATCTCACAGCTAAGGTTGGGTCAGGGGAAGGCAAGAGGTGCTAGAATCATAGCTAGAGCCAGGACTAGATTTTGTGACAAAAAGGTCTGGGACCAATTTTGATCCCTGAACCATCTTATGTGTGACAGTTGCCTGCATGCCTGAGGGCTAATGACAAACATCATTTACATATTATTTGCACGTGAGAGTTCCAGTAATGACTGATGCCCTAAACTACCACTAATTTAGTGCACTAACACCTCCAACTATTAACTCAGTAAAATCGCTCCTCAAGCTACTAATTGCCACAGAACAAGCAGGATGCATGTTTGTGTGTGTGTGTGTGTGTGTATATATATATAATCGTGTCAAAATCGCGAAAATTTCCACTTTTGACCGAGCTACTAATTACTAATGCCTGAAGGTCGCCACAAAGAGACTCCTGGGATGTCTCTGGAATTCAGCAGCTGCCACAATAGCTGAGATGTCATTTAGCCCTCTCAATCCGACAGACTAGATCTGGGGATAAAGAACTTTAGAACGAAAGAGAGTTGGCTCTAGTTATTGGCACTCCTTACTTAGCCTCCTTCAGGCACCAGTGTGGGTGACCAGCACGCTGACTCAGCACATGCAGTGCAAGGTGCATGCCTTCTACGAGCCTGCTCTAATAAGTTAACTACGTAGCACCTTAGCTATAATTTTCCGCATATTAACACCCAAGGAGCTAAGTGCATGTGCTTGAATAGAGCATACCAGGAACACCGCAGACTCCGACATGCTTGAATGACTGGCAGCTTTGTTATCTCTCTGTTCTGTTCTGTGTCGTGTTTGGAAGCACAAGACACAGTTGCTGTATTGAGAGCAAGAACAATGGGCCATTGTCACAGCATGCATCTTGTACCAGCACCCATTCATTGGGGTGGGCACGCTTTGGAGCTGGATCACTGATCGTGCTAAACATCGGAGGAGGAGCTGTTCCAACGAACCTTTTATTTGTGTTATTTACATTGGCAGTCTTCTTCACCACTGCATACGGTTGTGTGTGTGTGTTCTTTGAAGCTGCAGTGTCATGTCCAGGCAGAGTTTCATACTTTGGGGGGGGGGGATAGCGTGAAGAACCCCATTCCGGGGTCGTCCATGGACGTACATACAAAGTTGTTACCCAACCTAGCTCTACCCCTCTTCCCGCTTAGGTGGTAATGAACTTTGAACTTTGAATATCCATGGACGTGATGGAAAAATAACGGTTGCTTATTCGTGGCATGACCCTGGTGTTACATCATCATGATGTCATCCATCGATGCTGTTCAAAGTGGTACTAGACTAGGGCTTCACCTAGGGCCAGCCCAGGACAGTAGCTAGGGCTAGGTCAGGGCAGTAGCTAGGGCAGTAGCTATGGCTAGGTCAGGGCAGTAGCTAGGGCTAGGTCAGGACAGTAGCTAGGGCTAGGTCAGGGCAGTAGCTAGGGCTAGGTCAGGGCAGTAGCTAGGGCTAGATCAGGACAGTAGCTATGGCTAGGTCAGGGCAGTAGCTAGGGCTAGGTCAGGGCAGTAGCTAGGGCTAGGTCAGGGCAGTAGCTAGGGCTAGGTCAGGGCAGTAGCTAGGGCTAGGTCAGGACAGTAGCTAGGTCAGGGCAGTAGCTAGGGCTAGGTCAGGGCAGTAGCTAGGGCTAGGTCAGGACAGTAGCTAGGGCTATGTCAGGACAGTAGCTAGGGCTAGGTCAGGGCAGTAGCTAGGGCTACATAGGTCAGGGCAGTAGCTAGGGCTAGGTCAGGACAGTAGCTAGGGCTAGGTCAGGGTAGTAGCTAGGGCTAGGTCAGGACAGTAGCTAGGTCAGGACAGTAGCTAGGGCTAGGTCAGGACAGTAGCTAGGGCTAGGTCAGGGCAGTAGCTAGGGCAATGGCTGGAGCAATGCATCTTAACAGTGCTCATAATGTCATGATGACGAGATATTAATTTTTTTTAAATTCCTTTGCTGTGGGGAACCAACCAAATTAAATTTAGGGGGGGGGGGGGGAGCGGGTGTGCCACAGTCATTCCTACTCCTGCAGAGATGCTCTAGGATAATAGCCGTCCCTTTCCTTAAGCCAACTAATATATAATATATACATGTAGTTTCCATATATAGTTCCACATTTCACTGCCTATAATGAATTAGAATGGTAATTGAAAGGCCAACCCAGAGATCCAGCTGCAGCCTAAATGCGACTGATGCGAATTAGACATTAATGTTTCCTGCCCAATTAGAGTGAGATTGACAGAGCACTTGCCCCTCCCCCCTACCTCACTCCCCCCCCCACACACACACACCAGTAGACAGCACAGCGGTGTGAAAGACTGATGTGTCCCCTTGTTGCTTGGTCTTGCTGTATTTTGTTCCCCAGGTTCCTGCCCTCGAGCACAAGACAACGCTGGCCTTCCTCAACAAGTACATCATCCATACCACACAGTTCCTCAACAAGTTCTCCAACGTCTGCGAAGAGGTGAGGCTGCTCAGTAATCTAAACAAACAGTGCCAGGCTGATCAGTAATCTAAACAAACAGTGCCAGGCTGATCAGTAACCTAAACAAACAGTGCCAGGCTGATCAGTAATCTAAACAAACAGTGCCAGGCTGATCAGTAATCTAAACAAACAGTGCCAGGCTGATCAGTAATCTAAACAAACAGTGCCAGGCTGATCAGTAATCTAAACAAACAGTGCCAGGCTGATCAGTAATCTAAACAAACAGTGCCAAGCTGATCAGTAATCTAAACAAACAGTGCCTGGCTGATCAGTAATCTAAACAAACAGTGCCAGGCTGATCAGTAATCTAAACAAACAGTGCCAGGCTGATCAGTAATCTAAACAAACAGTGCCAGGCTGATCAGTAATCTAAACAAACAGTGCCAGGCTGATCAGTAATCTAGACAAACAGTGCCATCTGTGGGACTGAAGGGAAGCTACTGGTGGGAATGTACCAGTAGCTTCCCTTCACTTGGCATGCATGCATCCACTGCTCTCTGACTTTGAGAATACCGGTGGTCATGTGATATGGTGGGCAACCCTGGGGTTATCCGTGGACGTCCAAAGTTGTTTCCCACCTAATCCTAGCCCTAGGCCTGTGTTGCTAGCCCTAGGACTGTGTTGCTAGCCCTAGGCTTGTGTTGCTAGCCCTAGGCCTGTGTTGCTAGCCCTAGCCCTGTGTTGCTAGCCCTAGCCCTATGTTGCTAGCCCTAGGCCTGTGTTGCTAGCCCTAGGCCTGTGTTGCTAGCCCTAGGCCTGTGTTGCTAGCCCTAGCCCTGTGTTGCTAGCCCTAGGCCTGTGTTGCTAGCCCTAGGCCTGTGTTGCTAGCCCTAGCCCTGTGTTGCTAGCCCTAGGCCTGTGTTGCTAGCCCTAGGACTGTGTTGCTAGCCCTAGGCTTGTGTTGCTAGCCCTAGGCCTGTGTTGCTAGCCCTAGCCCTGTGTTGCTAGCCCTAGCCCTATGTTGCTAGCCCTAGGCCTGTGTTGCTAGCCCTAGGCCTGTGTTGCTAGCCCTAGGCCTGTGTTGCTAGCCCTAGCCCTGTGTTGCTAGCCCTAGGCCTGTGTTGCTAGCCCTAGGCCTGTGTTGCTAGCCCTAGCCCTGTGTTGCTAGCCCTAGGCCTGTGTTGCTAGCCCTAGCCCTGTGTTGCTAGCCCTAGGCCTGTGTTGCTAGCCCTAGGCTTGTGTTGCTAGCCCTAGGCCTGTGTTGCTAGCCCTAGCCCTGTGTTGCTAGCCCTAGGCCTGTGTTGCTAGCCCTAGTGTGTTGCTAGCCCTAGGCCTGTGTTGCTAGCCCTAGGCCTGTGTTGCTAGCCCTAGGCCTGTGTTGCTAGCCCTAGGCTTGTGTTGCTGGCCCTAGGCCTGTGTTGCTAGCCCTAGGCCTGTGTTGGGCACTTGCTAGCCCTAGACTTATATTGGTAGTCCTACGTATGCGGATGTTGATAGCCCTAGCCCTAGCCAGTATTGAGTATGCAAGCACTTGACCTTAGACACTCGTATGACCTCAGGATTGTCTGCACCATCACTGGGCTAGGAAGACAAGCAGGCACCTCATGAGGTGCATGTCTCGATCATCCCCGACATGAGATTGGTAGTAGTGATCCGCCATCATGCAGTCCAGGAAAAATTTAGCTCCTCCCCCTCCCCCTCCCCTTAGCTGAGAATAACATGGAAGGCGGTTATTTTGGAGATGTCTGCCAACTCAAGTGACATGATCTGCATATAGTGTAGCCAACCGTGCCCACCCCCCCACCCCCCACCCCCCACCCACACACACAAACACTTTCTGCCTAATTATTGCATTCTGATAGGCAGGTCAACAGCTCCTTGGTCATGTGACTCATGTCACGATTATTTGAGCAGACCACACCTCTGCATACCTCCTGGAACACTGCAATACTGAGGGTGTCCAGAATTTCCCTTCTGAGTCTCCGGCCCATGAGAAGACCCTGATGGACCCCTCCTTCTTCCAGCATCCCTCACTTCTCCATCTCCACAGGTGTCTTTCGGAGCTCTGCCTGTGTGTTTTATCCACTTTCAGGATCCTCCCCACTAACTTTGCTGCTGTAACTGGCAGCAGTGTCCCACCTTAAATGAATGATGCTCCCAGCTTCCTTGGTCTGTTTCCCTGTGGGCATCCTAGCTGTTGCTGTCCCAGTCCTCTCTACCCCTGTCTGGGGCTGTTCAGTCTGGAATCATTGGTAGGTGTAGCTCCATCACTGCCTCTTGTGACACTGCCCCTACACCAAGACTCCCTCCTTACGACTCTTTCCTATAGGACTCCCTTCCTCCTGTAGGAGGACACACTCCTGTAGGACTCACTCCTGTAGGACTCACTCCTGTAGGACTCACTCCTGTAGAACACACTCCTGTAGGACTCACTCCTGTAGGACTCACTCCTGTAGGACTCACTCCAGTAGGACTCACTCCTGTAGGACACACTCCTGTAGGACTCACTCCAGTAGGACTCCATTCTGTAGGACTCACTCTTGTAGGACTCACTCCTGTGGGACTCACTCCTGCAGGACACACTCCTGTAGGACTCACTCCTGTAGAACACACTCCAGTAGGACTCTCTCCTGTAGGACTCTCTCCTGTAGGACTCACTCCAGTGGGATTCACTCCTGTGGGACTCACTCCTGTAGGACTCACTCCAGTAGGACTCTCTCCTGTGGGATTCACTCCTGTAGGACACACTCCTGTGGGACTCACTCCTGTGGGACTCACTCCTGTAGAACACACTCCAGTAGGACTCACTCCTGTAGGACTCACTCCTGTAGGACTCACTCCTGTAGGACTCACTCCTGTAGGACTCTCTCCTGTAGGACTCTCTCCAGTAGGACTCACTCCAGTAGGACTCACTCCTGTAGGACACACTCCTGTAGGACTCACTCCTGTAGAACACACTCCAGTAGGACTCTCTCCTGTAGGACTCTCTCCTGTAGGACTCACTCCAGTGGGATTCACTCCTGTGGGACTCACTCCTGTAGGACTCACTCCAGTAGGACTCTCTCCTGTGGGATTCACTCCTGTAGGACACACTCCTGTGGGACTCACTCCTGTGGGACTCACTCCTGTAGAACACACTCCAGTAGGACTCACTCCTGTAGGACTCACTCCTGTAGGACTCACTCCTGTAGGACTCACTCCTGTAGGACTCTCTCCTGTAGGACTCTCTCCAGTAGGACTCACTCCAGTAGGACTCACTCCTGTAGGACACACTCCTGTAGGACACACTCCTGTAGGACTCACTCCAGTAGGACTCACTCCTGTAGGACTCACTCCAGTAGGACTCACTCCAGTAGGACTCACTCCTGTAGGACTCACTCCTGTAGGACTCACTCCAGTAGGACTCACTCCTGTGGGACTCACTCCTGTAGGACTCTCTCCTGTTGGACTCACTCCAGTAGGACTCACTCCTGTAGGACTCACTCCTGTAGGACTCACTCCTGTAGGACTCACTCCTGTAGGACTCACTCCTGTAGGACTCACTCCTGTAGGACTCACTCCTGCAGGACACACTCCTGTAGGACTCACTCCTGTAGAACACACTCCAGTAGGACTCTCTCCTGTAGGACTCTCTCCTGTAGGACTCACTCCAGTGGGATTCACTCCTGTGGGACTCACTCCTGTAGGACTCACTCCAGTAGGACTCTCTCCTGTGGGATTCACTCCTGTAGGACACACTCCTGTGGGACTCACTCCTGTGGGACTCACTCCTGTAGAACACACTCCAGTAGGACTCACTCCTGTAGGACTCACTCCTGTAGGACTCACTCCTGTAGGACTCACTCCTGTAGGACTCTCTCCTGTAGGACTCTCTCCAGTAGGACTCACTCCAGTAGGACTCACTCCTGTAGGACACACTCCTGTAGGACACACTCCTGTAGGACTCACTCCAGTAGGACTCACTCCTGTAGGACTCACTCCAGTAGGACTCACTCCAGTAGGACTCACTCCTGTAGGACTCACTCCTGTAGGACTCACTCCAGTAGGACTCACTCCTGTGGGACTCACTCCTGTAGGACTCTCTCCTGTTGGACACACTCCAGTAGGACTCACTCCTGTAGGACTCACTCCTGTAGGACTCACTCCTGTAGGACTCACTCCTGTAGGACTCACTCCTGTAGGACTCACTCCTGTAGGACTCACTCCTGTAGGACACACTCCTGTAGGACACACTCCTGTAGGACACACTCCTGTAGGACTCACTCCTGTAGGACACACTCCAGTAGGACTCTCTCCTGTAGGACTCCCTCCTGTAGGACTCACTCCTGTGGGACTCACTCCTGTAGGACTCTCTCCTGTAGGACTCTCTCCAGTAGGACTCCCTCCTGTAGGACTCACTCCTGCAGGACTCACTCCTGTAGGACTCACTCCTGTAGGACTCACTCCTGTAGGACTCACTCCTGTAGGACTCTCTCCTGTAGGACTCACTCCAGTAGGACTCACTCCTGTAGGACTCTCTCCTGTAGGACTCACTCCAGTAGGACTCACTCCTGTAGGACTCAGACTCACTCCTGTAGGACTCACTCCTGTAGGACTCACTCCTGTAGGACTCACTCCTGTAGGACTCTCTCCTGTAGGACTCTCTCCTGTGGGACTCACTCCTGTAGGACTCACTCCTGTAGGACTCACTCCTGTAGGACTCTCTCCTGTAGGACTCACTCCTGTAGGACTCTCTCCTGTGGGACTCACTCCTGTAGGACTCACTCCTGTAGGACTCACTCCTGTGGGACTCACTCCTGTAGGACACACTCCTGTAGGACTCTCTCCTGTGGGACTCACTCCTGTAGGACTCACTCCTGTAGGACTCACTCCTGTAGGACTCACTCCTGTGGGACTCACTCCTGAAGGACTCTCTCCTGTAGGACTCACTCCTGTAGGACTCTCTCCTGTGGGACTCACTCCTGTAGAACTCCCTCCTGTAGGACTCACTCCTGTAGGACTCACTCCTGTGGGACTCACTCCTGAAGGACTCTCTCCTGTAGGACTCACTCCAGTAGGACTCACTCCAGTAGGACTCACTCCTGTTGGACTCACTCCTGAAGGACTCTCTCCTGTAGGACTCACTCCTGTAGGACTCACTCCTGTAGGACTCACTCCTGTGGGACTCACTCCTGAAGGACTCTCTCCTGTAGGACTCACTCCAGTAGGACTCACTCCAGTAGGACTCACTCCTGTAGGACACACTCCTGTAGGACTCTCTCCTGTGGGACTCACTCCTGTAGGACTCACTCCTGTAGGACTCTCTCCTGTAGGAACTCACTCCTGTAGGACTCACTCCTGTAGGACTCACTCCAGTAGGACTCACTCCTGTGGGACTCACTCCTGTAGGACTCTCTCCAGTAGGACTCACTTCACTCCTGTAGGACTCTATCCTGTAGACTCACTCCTATAAGATTCACTCCTGTGGGACTCACTCCTGTAGGACTCCTCCTGTTGTTGCTGGCAGGGACTTAAATGAATCATCCGTGGATGGCAGAGTTACTAGGGATATCCAGGGTTCATCTTTGGATTAACCTGGATATCTCTTCCATCCATGGATGAACCGTGGTTGTCCCTAGTAACTTCGTGGAAACTCTGAGTGGGCATGGGGTTATGTGGACATGCACGGGTGAACCCTGGATATCTCTAGTAACTTGGACATCCATGGATGACACAGGATTAACGAGACAATACTGGACATGTACAGCCCAATTTTCCAACTCTCCTGGTCTCCTAGACCTCCACCCGTGGTCTGACCCAACCACCAGCACCCTGCCTAACCTCATCACCCTCTCCTGGTTGGGACCCCTGCACTTATTTAACACTACAATACCCCCCTCCCCCCCTTTCCCCCTTAAAATTAGCGACCTCCATGACCCTAATTTCTTTTGATGTTGCTGTTGTTGATGGTTGTTCTTCTATTATACGTCTTCAACCAGTTACCGGGTGCTTCTCTGTCATATCCTGGCGTTCCTCCCTGCATAAGACAGCAGGTGGAGGTGTACCCACTTCTCTTGGTTAGGTTACCTGGGCATCCTCTCACAAAGGGGTGTGGCTATTGGTAGACATCTTCACTGCTGGGCGAGGCTTGTACTGCTTGCGCTGTCCACAGGTCAGTTGCTCCTAGGCATGTCCCTGGATGCCCCTCCCCATTTGACCACCTTTGGTGTAGTCCTCATTATTAACTCGATCTAATGCTAATTAAACAACGGGCTAATGTGTAGTCCTCATTATTAACTCGATCTAATTTAACTCGATCTAATGCTAATTAAACACGGGCTAACATTTCATTGTGGCAAGAATGGTTTGATATTTAGTGGCAAAAACTTGATGATTTACAATACCGAAAAGTGTGAGTTGGAAGTCAATTTTGGAGAACTTGTTTTCTGTGCAGTTGGCCTGTTTCTCAAATCCTATTACTTACTGTGTGTGTTAATTGATATATTTTCAGCCACTCTTTATGATTTCATTCATTGCAGAGATTATCTGAACTGTTGGGAAGAATTCAGCGACTTGATATCTCTCTGAACATTCTGGAAGCCAAGGTTGGTGCACATGTGCAGGGGAACGATACAAACTCTTATAAAAACGTGTGGTTATGACTTTGGAGCTCCATAGGTTCTGCACACTTCACTGTATGGGCTTGATATATAGCTCAAAAGATAGCTGTCCCTGTGCGCTCTCTTTTGACATCAAAAAAAAATGCATAGGTATAGCCATCCAAAGTTACATGCAGGCAAAGTGGAGGCACCTCAAAACCTGCTTGCCTAAAATCTCTGCAGTTTGGGCACCTTATTTGGAAAGTGCTAGACAGTTGAAATTACTATCAGTGGCAAGAGGAAGCTATCCTCTACAAAATGAGTGTAAACGTGAGTACGCAGTCTAGCGTGGGTGTTAAAAATTATTTTTCGAGCTCACAGATTTTTCGATCTATATTCAAGTGAAGTGTGCAGAATCTATGCAACTCCAAAGTTGTAACCACAAGTTTTTGCAAGCATTTATATTTCATAGTTTCATGGTGTCCGTCTCCCCCCCCCCCTCCCTTAAATTGCTGTGAATAGCACTGAGATCTTATTAGAAGTCTTACACTGTAACCAAGGACTACAACACTTGCCATTAATGTATTAATGTGCTATCAGAGTACCCGCAGATACACTAATGAAGGAACACTTTCCAATTGATTTCCTCTATTTTCCCAATTTTCTTTACTGGCAGGTGAGGTGAGCACAGACTGGAGTCTAGCTCATGGGAAGTAAAAACAGCATAAAGAAGGGACGTTCAGATGATATAAATTATATAGGGAAGGACAAAAATTGGCTTGAGTATCCAATCTCTATGAGACCTGTTTGGATACCTGGATACCCGAAAATTACTGGATGTGTGACGTAATTGCTGCATGCAGAATTAAACATGATGTGTTCAGGACAGGAGTGTAGAGGCATCTAATCTCTTTACAACTGCTCGAGTGTGCACACACTCAGTGTGAGTGTTAGCTGTGAGAGCAGGTCAGGAATGGAGGAGAAGGTTAGGCAAGGTCTTGATAAGTAGCAGATATCACTTGCCTGCACTAACTGACGATGTTTTAGCGCTAATGAAATGAAATGAGTACATTCATTAGCAGTTTGCTGCAAGTCAGGTACTGGTAAACTCTGTAGTAATTGACTTGAATTAATGAGAGGGGATCTACCAATCAAGAAGCCCAAGGGTGGGGTTATGCAGAGGGTCTACTGTATATATGTACGTGTCGTCAATACACTTTTATGGGAGACCTTGTTTATTCTGGGCTGGCTTCTTGCTCATTTCTAAACCAGAGATTACAGCATGGAAAGTATCCTAACTCAAGAATGGTTGACTTCAGTGAGCTGAAACTTGAAACGCTGGTAGTGTATCAGTGAAAATACAGTCTGCTCCTCCTCCCACTAGATTACTGACAACCACCTTGCTCCTCCCACTAGATTACCAACTTACAAGTTCACAAAACTCAAATTTTATTTAACACTTGACATTTTCTTATAAACACGATTCACACCTGGTGAGGCTTTATTTCAAAATTCCTGGTTGGATCCCCCTCAATCCCTCCTTGTAAGAATCTAAATACAAACCAAGCCCCTGCTATCACCTCAATGCCTGACCTGCTAATATCACAGCTAACACTCACTGTGTGTACACATGCATGTACTCAGCTCTCCTCCATGCCTGACCTGCTATCACTGCTAACACTCACTGTGTGCACACATGCATGTACTCAGCTCTCCGCCATGCCTGACCTGCAATCACTGCTAACACTCACTGTGTGCACACATGCATGTACTCAGCTCTCCTCCATGCCTGACCTGCTATCACAGCTAACACTCACTGTGTGCACACATGCATGTACTCAGCTCTCCTCCATGCCTGACCTGCTATCACAGCTAACACTCACTGTGTGCACACATGCATGTACTCAGCTCTCCTCCATCCCTGACCTGGAAGATGTTGTGGCCACTAAACAGTACGAGCCTCCTCCCAACGTTGTGTCAGCAGGAGGTGCCTCCACGGGCAGTGGCGCTGGTTCGGCTGCTAACCTTCATCAGAGCAGCATCGTCTCGTCGTTGGCATCCCCTCCCGTCCCGGCTGGCCTCGAATCCAGCACCGAGCCCATTCTTCCCCCTCAACCACAGACACGTGAGTTTGCACTTCCATGGGAACATATGACACCGCTCATTTTGTAACGGGAGCATGTTGTCTGATGTGGGTGTGGTTTAAACATACCGTAAATCATGAAAGTGGTGCGAGCATTTATACATGCTAAATTGTGCGACTCACTTGGAATCAGCTCAAACTTTTAAAAAACACAGTTTATATTTGTTGTCCATGTGCATAAATTAGCACATATATAATATCACGCAGGAGAAAGCTTTTTCTAAATGTGTCAAATGTGCATGTATTTAGTGGAGGGGGGAGGGGCAATGAATACTTCAAGAGGAAAGGCAGGCTGAAGAAGCTAACAGACTTATGGAGGCAATTCTAGATGGCATCATTGGTTCTATATTTAGCTAATCCTCTCATACGTGAAATGTCTCTATCCAATGAGGAGGACCCTTTTGACGACTCTTATTATATGTATCAGGTTCTGATTAGCATTAATTAATTGATTGATACTCGACTTGATCATGTGACATCCAATCCCAGAATTATGATGGGACCTCATAATATGCATATATATATTAGTAATTGTCTTTATTATAGCTGGTCATTCTGGCATTGCCTTGCAGCCTACTGTACATGGTGCCTGCCTGTGTGTATGTAAAAGCACACAATTATTCATGACTGACAAAAAGCAATGGAGATATTTTAAACTAACCCTTGAGTCAGTGTTCCAAGATTTGTATTTTGGATCCAAAATGCATGAATTTAGTGTAATGTGAATGTCGTGATTTACTGTTGAGGCTCACCTTCCCTTTGGTCAGCTTAAAAATCAAATATAGAAGCCAATGTTTTCATGAACTTAATTAGTCCACCTCAGGGTGATAATAAAGCACCCTAGGCATGGAGGATAATTACGAAGCAAGTTGTGGAAACAGTTTTTTGTTTTCTTTTTCCAATTTTATATTAATTATATATTTAGTAATATTTAGTACACCATACAAACTGTATCTTCTATTGTTGCTTGCACTCCATACAAACTGTATCTTCTATTGTTGCTTGCACTCCATACAAACTGTATCTTCTATTGTTGCTTGCACTCCATACAAACAAACTGTATCTTCTATTGTTGCTTGCACTCCATACAAACTGTATTTTCTATTGTTGCTTGCACTCCATACAAACTGTATCTTCTATTGTTGCTTGCACTCCATACAAACTGTATCTTCTATTGTTGTTTGCACCCCATACAAACTGTATCTTCTATTGTTGCTTGCACTCCATACAAACTGTATCTTCTATTGTTGCTTGCACTCCATACAAACTGTATCTTCTATTGTTGCTTGCACTCCATACAAACTGTATCTTCTATTGTTGCTTGCACTCCATACAAACTGCATCTTCTATTGTTGCTTGCACTCCATACAAACTGTATCTTCTATTGTTGCTTGCACTCCATACAACCTGTATCTTCTATTGTTGCTTGCACTCCATACAAACTGTATCTTCTATTGTTGCTTGCACTCCATACAAACTGCATCTTCTATTGTTGCTTGCACTCCATACAAACGGTATCTTCTATTGTTGCTTGCACTGCATACAAACTGTATCTTCTATTGTTGCTTGCACTCCATACAAACTGTATCTTCTATTGTTGCTTGCACTCCATACAAACTGTATCTTCTATTGTTGCTTGCACTCCATACAAACCACATTGGTACTCTATGCAAATCTGCACATACCATAATTGCTTCTATTGTTTGCTGCACTCACTGATTCTATAATGCCATCCAGACTCGACTCGTGTATATGGTGAGCTACAATCCTTCAAGGACTTACATGTACATGTACATGTAGTAACAGACACTAACCCAACAGTGCTCAGATGTTTTGGTAGATGGTTAGCTACAGCCTCCTGGACTTCGTAAACAGTCTTGCAGGAGCGACAACTCCACAAACCCAACGGCTGAACTGAGCGCGTGTTCTTTGTTCTGCTTATATAGCATATGTACGAGTGTGTTTATTGTTTTGATGACCTTTCCCAACTTGTACGATCGAGAAAGCAATTGGTCGTTGCACGTCACTTAGAAGACTTGGAGTCTTCTAATAAATTGTTATGACTGGACTCGTAGTACTCAAGGGGGGGGGGAAGAGAGGATAGATCTGTATAATGGATTCTAATTTCATGATTTTAACATTTTGGCACTGATGCTGATTAACTGCCTTCGTAAGGATTCAAGGCCAATTAGAAGTGCTTTTGGAGCTAAATTATACTGAAACTACTCGGATGCTTTCAAAGTGTCCGGTGTAAGCTTTGTGTTTTTATGTGCATACATGTGCGTGCATGCACGCTGTGTATATGTGCACCGCATGTGTGTGTGTATATATATATGTGCATGCATGTGTGTGTGTGTGTGTGTGTGTGTGTGGCATGTGCCATTTCAAACTAGGAATGAAACTAATGTAGACAATGGTGTTGCTATCATCTTGGTGATGACTAGGAATGTTACCCACACCTTCTTAATGCCTTCCAGCGCTGTGTAGTTATGTGTATCTCTTCTCTCTTACACATGTATCTTCCTCTCTCTCACTGCACATGTGATGGATCCCCTGCAGAAGGTGGAGGTACGTATGTAGTCTTGCTGTCATATGTGGTCCAACTCTTCCACGATGTATGTACACGCACACGTGTAGTCACTCGCTGTTTAAACTTTGACCTTGTGTAGGACAAAAGGCCAAGGACGACCCACGTTATCAGAAGTACTACAAGATGAAGAGAATGGTATGTTGGAAACTGACCATATGTACGCACACACACACCATGCACATACACCACACATACACACACACAGTACACACACACCACATCAAACAACCATGTGCACCACATCACACACACATCACCATGCACATACCACACATACACACACACAGTATACACACACCACATCAAACAACCATGCGCACCACATCACACACATCAAACACATGCGGACCACATCACACACATCAAACACACACATGCACCACATCACACACAGTATATACACACACACACACACACATATTTGCATGCAGTGTGCAGTCTCTACCAGCCAGCATCTCTGTGTGTTTGTGGGAACTGCATGTGGTGTTCTGACGTTCTTTTGAGTCAAGTTTGAATCTTAGAATTTATATTTACTCATTTCCAAAACATCAAGCGCCATTTTAGTTCCCTCGTCTCTAGCACGCGCCCATATCTCTAGCACGCGCCCATACGTGTCCATTTTGTTGGCGCTGCTCAGATCATTCGTGCTCTCTCCTTACATGCTTTCATCTCTCCTCGGCGGGACCCTTCAGGGGGTTCCTGATCTCCTTCTCCTCTGCGCAAGTCTTGCTTTGTAGTTTCTGTCGTGGATGTTGTGTTACTGTGTAGTGCATGCAATAAGAACTCTCTCAACACCTTCAGCCATTCCCCTAGAAGCAGAGAGCGTGCTCAAACTACAGACTCTAACATACCGATGGAAACCACAGCATCCAGGTTGTCTGCATACAGTACATGTATGTTTTAGTTGCAAACGTTGGGAGTATTTGCCAATTCTGAAATGTGAAGCCTTCCCTCAATGGGAGAGTATGTCATGAGTATAGTGTGTGTATATACAGTACAAGCCCCAAAAAATTACTTACTGTTTGCGTCGGACATTTGGGGTACGTTTGAGTCGCAGCATTGCTGAACCGTTCGCCAAACGTTCAACAAATGTGGCAGGGATCGTTAAGCGTTGTAAAATTGAATTTCACTTGCGTATGTCCAGCGATCGACGAAGGCGGGAGAAAGGCTAACTGTCGTTGCTCTAGCGGTTATTCTTTTTCAGCTTATCGGAATCAAGATACCTTACTCTATTATAAGAAACAGAATTCTATTCTTTAGGATCTAGAGGATTCAAGGCTGCAGCTATCGTCTGTATTTTGAAGGAGGGCGTGACAGCAACAAGGCAAAGCGTCCAGTTTTGCCAAGCACCGCGAGACTGGTATCACGTTACAGCCGTGGAGCAGGAGATCTTCGTTTTTTTACTGCTGGCCCGAAAGTCGTGGTGGAAAAGATGCTGGAAGATGACGAGAAGACAGCATACCAACTGCAGTTCTCCTTCACAGCAAAGGGAACCCAATCTTGCTTTGCAGGACATTGCTTGTGTTGATATTTTGAGGCAGTGGTAATGCCAACTGATAAGAGAAGCCAACAAGGTTTGTGTTGAACTAGTTTTTGGATTAATTAAGCTACGTGAAAGTTAATATCTAGTGTAGAAGCTTTCTGTGTCACACTGAAGCTATGTTGGTTGCTAGTGGCTAATGATAATCTAGGCCTGGGTCTTGATGGCATTTTGGCTAGAGCCAATGTGCCGATTGGGATAAGCCATTGGATTTAAATATATATATATAGTGTAGGCATTTTGTAGATGTTACGGCTTAAGACTAGGGCAAGATATTGATATAGAACACTGGTGAATTGGTATAGTGACTCATGTAATAGCCTCTGAGCAATAGCGGTATCATTTATCCCTACTAGGTTAAGAGATTGGAGTGAGACAGGCAGAACCTTGAAGAGGCAGCCAATGGGTAGACGAATACACAGTTCAATTGGAAACACATAGGCTTTTTTGTATAAGGCAGGCACGAAAGAACAAGCCAAGATATGATTCATGTTATATTATGGTTGTGTAATAAGGTGTAGATTTATGGTATACTACTAGTAAGGTAAGGTGTTTTAAACCTCTGTTTATTTTATTATAGCGCGAAACATTTGGTGAAGGTGCATGTGTGGGCCAGTATTATGAGAGCCCTACTTTTTGTTCAAATTCTTAACCAGACCCTTTTAGGGGAGACAGTTGCATTTTTTGGAGGGGAATGACCCACATGGTTTTTGGGGTTTTTTTTTTGGTGTGGTTACACTTTATAACTCCATAGATTCCGTAAACTTCATGTTATTGACTTGATATATACCTCAAAAGATAGGTCACTCTTTGTGCTCTCCAGATGTTGATACTAAAATATTTTTCATAAGTATAACTATATGCCAAGTTACGGGAGCTACAAGTGGAGGGACCCTCAAAAACCTGAATGCCTGAAACCTCCACATAAATATCTCCAGATTGCAAAGTGCTAATTAGAACCAGTGGCTAGAGGAAGCCCTACTCTATGCAATGAGTGTTTTCATTAGGCGTTAAAATGGTCAAGCGCGCGGCGCGGGTGGAAAATGAATTAATTTTCGTTAATAATCCATAAAACTCATTTTCCACCCTTGCGCTTGACCACGTACTTAAATGTTAACGCATAATGAAAACACTCATTGCATAGAGTAGGGCTTCCTCAAGCCACGCGTGCTAATTTCAAATCTTTAGCACTTTGCAATCTGGAGATATTTATGTGGAGGTTTCAGGCATACAGGTTTTTGAGGTCCCTCCACTTTGTAACTTGCCTATACAGTAGTTATACTCATGAAAAATATTTTGTTATCAAAAGAGAGCACACAGAGAGACCTATCTTTTGAGCTATATATCATGTCCATACCATGAAGTTTGCAGAATCTACGGAGCTCTAAAGTGGTAACCATAAGTTGTTGTTTTTAAATTAAAAAATACAACTATCCCCCCCTTAACCCTTCGTAAAGGATGTTTGCCCCCATCACTGCTTCATGCAAGACACCGACCCCAAACATACCTCCAGGCTGGCTAAGGAGTTGATGCCAGCATTCCCTTGTTGTCCACGGCGTCCCCCTGTTTGGCCACGGTGCCCACCCGTTAGCCACTGCAGCCCCCTGTTGCCCACGGCATCCCCCTATTTGGCCACGGCCCCTGTTGGCCACAGCCGCCCCCTGTTGGCAAGAGTAACGAATACATGACTTGCAGGCTCCTCCACACCAAATAAACCAGATTGACTCAAGTCTCATCACCAGTGCTTGCGTCACTTTCAGCAGCAGCGGCACACCATTAAGACTTGGCAATCCTCCACGGCTGCCGCCATCTTTACGGAAAATAGCACAACCGTCCCAGGATCTGCAATGCCGGCATAACCAATCCTTCGAGGCTTTGAGCATGGACCTGTAGACGGGAGACAGGGAGGAGTGAGTGCAGCCACCGGGAGACAGGGAGGAGTGAGTGTGAGACAGGGAGGAGTTAGTGGGAGACAGGGAGGAGTGAGTGTGAGACAGGGAGGAGTGAGTGTGAGACAGGGAGGAGTGAGTGTGAGACAGGGAGGAGGGAGTGTGAGACAGGGAGGAGTGAGTGTGAGACAGGGAGGAGTGAGTGTGGGACAGGGAGGAGTGAGTGTGAGACAGGGAGGAGTGAGTGTGAGACAGGGAGGAGTGAGTGTGAGACAGGGAGGAGTGAGTGTGAGACAGGGAGGAGTGAGTGTGAGACAGGGAGGAGTGAGTGTGGGACAGGGAGGAGTGAGTGCGAGACAGGGAGGAGTGAGTGTGGGACAGGGAGGAGTGAGTGTGAGACAGGGAGGAGTGAGTGTGAGACAGGGAGGAGTGAGTGTGAGATGGGGAGGAGTGAGTGCGAGACAGGGAGGAGTGAGTGTGAGACAGGGAGGAGTGAGTGTGAGACAGGGAGGAGTGAGTGTGAGACAGGGAGGAGTGAGTGTGAGACAGGGAGGAGTGAGTGTGAGACAGGGAGGAGTGAGTGTGAGACAGGGAGGAGTGAGTGTGAGACAGGGAGGAGTGAGTGTGGGACAGGGAGGAGTGAGTGTGAGACAGGGAGGAGTGAGTGTGGGACAGGGAGGAGTGAGTGTGGGACAGGGAGGTGTGAGTGCAGCCATGCAACTAACCCATTTCTTAAGGCTGAAAGTCGGCAGTGGGTGGGGAAGAGAAAGATACACTTGAATTGTTTGTGGTGACAAATTCTAGAGACAAACCAGCACAGCGATGGTGAGCCCATCCCTGATGGGCAGACAATGGATTCCTGGGACCTCTGCTCTGGTGCTTTCCTCTAATGGTGTCCCATTACCCTTCGCAGACAAGGCAGCAATTAAAGTCAGTTCTCACGAGATAAGAGGCCCGGCAAGTCTGCTTCAGAGTCAAGTACGAGCTGCTTCAGAGTCAAGTACGAGCTGATATTTAGGATGGAGGCCTTTCTAGGGATGCAAGAGAAAATAACTAGTGGGCAGAGGAAATCTGCCGAGGATCAGGGGAGCAATGAGAAGTGGAGCGATGAGAAAGGTGTAAATCACGAGTTTGTAAGAACTATTTAGATCAAGAACATTTTGGTTGGCATGGCAATGAGTTGTTGAAGATTCTGGTTAAACACCAATTCATAACAAGGCTACTTGAGGAGGCAGATGGTCGGACCACCGGAATTCTACGCAAGGACTCTACTTTTCCAGCAGCTATGGCCACAAGAGCGTAAGCGGTGAAGGTTCTTGGACAGAAGTAATGCCAATGAATTATGTAATTCTTTACATGGACCTTAATCGGGAACCTTCATATATCTAACATTATCTCAAGCCCTTCGGACCTCACACCTCCTCATCACACTTTCAGTTATTGTGACCCAACGACTGTCAAAAATGTGCTTTTCATGTCTCCTGTTAAATTCTAGCTTGCCTTATCACTCTTCAGTTTTGCCAACTCACTTGAAGGAAGATTCCATTCCTCGTCAACAAATGCAAGGAATAGCAAGTCACTTCAGACCCAAGGATTACTATTCTGACTGGAAGTCTCCCCTACTGTGTGGCTTGATTCCCGTCATGATGTCTCTGGAACTGAATGATACGTTTTTTTCCTAGTCAAAAGTGCCAGTAGGTGACTTCGTTACCTAAACTATGTAACTGTCATCAGCGTGCACAGAGTTGGGAGGTCACCAGTCTACCACAATCAGATCAGCACTTCTTCAACCACACCCCTAAGCAATGGAACTCGGTCTTGTATTGATGTATACAAGTCTGTGTCAACAATTAAACGTCTCTAAAAGCATTTTAATAATAGTTTATTTGCAAACTTTGATTGCATTAACTTGTGCACATTTCACTTTCAATTTCCATTTGTAGAATGTTGTATTACTCCCTCCCCTTGTAATTTCAAGTCATATGATTGGCTGAAGGTTGACTTCTAGTAGACCACGAGTACAGAGCTGCATCCTCATTCACATACCACTCAACTCATCTCTAATACAAGTGTACTGTAATAATAAATGTACGTGCCTATTATATCTGTTCTTTGGCGTGCTTCTTGTGAGCACAGGGTGTGAGTCCTTTGCAGATTGCTATGAATATGAAGAGGGAAGGCCTCAACCCAGATGTCATTGAGTAAGACCCTGTCATTATACTGTACTATTGTGTTTGTATGCACACTTGTTTGTCTGTTAGTGTGTTTATTTCTATTCAGGAGGTGGGGGAAGTGAGTAACTAAACTCCTCCCACAGGAATGTGTTATTTTTCTGCAACACTTTCAATTGGTACACAGCAATTGCTCTGTGTTGGACCCTTTAGATTTATTATTATTACTACATACTAACTAGTTTATGAATGTAGGTAGACTTATACTACATCACATGATCTGTGGCTAATCTGATTGGTTAATAACTATAGGTTACATAGGCGCGTAACCTACACTTTTAACTGCATGTAGTTTAGCGCGTGCGCAATGTAAAAAGTAAGATAGCCTATACAAAAGAGTCGGTTATGCGCCAGTGTAACCTACTCGTTTGCTGTTACATTCCTCGGCTTCGCCTCGGGGTAACCGCAAACTCGGAGGTTACATAGGCGCATAACCGACTCTTTTGTATAGGCTATCCTATACATATACAAATATGGATATAGTTATTTCTATATAGATGTATATAGCAAGAGGCACATTAAATGGAGGTTACCTAGGTGACCTATGTGTAGCAGCTGTGTTTAGCAGCAGGTGGAGATGCACTGCCATATCTGTTCCAGACATTCAAAAGGAACTGTCTGGCGAGTGTTACCTGGTTTTCAGGAATGACATCACAGTTATGAGAATTTTATTGTGGGTAAGGTGTTGTGTTTTTAGGTATATCTACTGTATATATCTATATATAATTATATATATCTATAATTATATCTCTCTCTCTATATATATATACACACACACTTGGAACTGAACTCGGATGTGCGACTTTCTTTATACATGGTGTTGGTTGTTTTTGCTTAGGAACAAGCCCCCCAGACCTACTTGTAATGAACAAGCCCCCCCAGACCTACTAGTAACAAGCCCCCCAGACCTACTTGTAATGAACAAGCCCCCCCAGACCTACTAGTAATGAACAAGCCCCCCAGACCTACTTGTAATGAACATGCCCCCCAGACCTACTAGTAATGAACAAGCCCCCCCAGACCTACTTGTAATGAACAAGCCCCCCAGACCTACTTGTAATGAACAGCCCCCCAGACCTACTAGTAATGAACAAGCCCCCCCAGACCTACTTGTAATGAACAAGCCCCCCAGACCTACTTGTAATGAACAGCCCCCCCAGACCTACTAGTAATGAACAAGCCCCCCCAGACCTACTTGTAATGAACAAGCCCCCCACACCTACTTTTAATGAACAAGCCCCCCAAACCTAATTGTAATGAACAAGCCCCCCAGACCTACTTGTAATGACCAAGCCCCCCAGACCTACTTGTAATGAACATGCCCCCCAGACCTACTAGTAATGAACAAGCCCCCCCAGACCTACTTGTAATGAACAAGCCCCCCAGACCTACTAGTAATGAACAAGCCCCCCAGACCTACTTGTAATGAACATGCCCCCCAGACCTACTAGTAATGAACAAGCCCCCCCAGACCTACTTGTAATGAACAAGCCCCCCAGACCTACTAGTAATGAACAAGCCCCCCCAGACCTACTTGTAATGAACAAGCCCCCCAGACCTACTTGTAATGAACAGCCCCCCCAGACCTACTAGTAATGAACAAGCCCCCCCAGACCTACTTGTAATGAACAAGCCCCCCAGACCTACTTGTAATGAACAAGCCCCCCACACCTACTTTTAATGAACAAGCCCCCCAAACCTAATTGTAATGAACAAGCCCCCCAGACCTACTTGTAATGAACATGCCCCCCAGACCTACTTGTAATGACCAAGCCCCCCAGACCTACTTGTAATGAACAAGCCCCCCAGACCTACTTGTAATGAACAAGCCCCCCAAACCTAATTGTAATGAACAAGCCCCCCAGACCTACTTGTAATGACCAAGCCCCCCCAGACCTACTTGTAATGAACAAGCCCCCCAGACCTACTAGTAATGAACAAGCCCCCCCAGACCTACTTGTAATGAACAAGCCCCCCACACCTACTTTTAATGAACAAGCCCCCCAAACCTAATTGTAATGAACAAGCCCCCCAGACCTACTTGTAATGACCAAGCCCCCCAGACCTACTTGTAATGACCAAGCCCCCCAGACCTACTTGTAATGAACAAGCCCCCCAGACCTACTTGTAATGAACAAGCCCCCCATACTTACTTGTAGTGAACAAGCCCCCCAGACCTACTTGTAATGAACAAGCCCCCCCAGACCTACTAGTAATGAACAAGCCCCCCCAGACCTACTTTTAATGAACAAGCCCCCCAAACCTACTTTTAATGAACAAGCCCCCCAAACCTAATTGTAATGAACAAGCCCCCCAGACCTACTTGTAATGAACAAGCCCCCCATACTTACTTGTAGTGAACAAGCCCCCCCAGACCTACTTGTAATGAACAAGCCCCCCATACTTACTTGTAGTGAACAAGCCCCCCCAGACCTACTTGTAGTGAACAAGCCCCCCCAGACCTAATTGTAATGAACAAGCCCCCCAGACCTACTTGTAGTGAACAAGCCCCCCATACTTACTTGTAGTGAACAAGCCCCCAGATCTATATACTTGTAATGAACACCTACTTGTAATGAACAAGCCCCCCCCCCCCCCCCAGACCCACTTGTAGTAGTGAACAGGCCCCCACATGAACTATAACAAGATGATATAGCAATCCCTTGAGTGACATATTATATTGCAGGGATGAAGATGCTGTGCTGCCTGGTGAAGACGTCGGTGTTGCTCGAGTAGTAAAGAAGACTGATAATAATCGTGACTCCAGTGAAGACGAGGACAGTGACGACGAGAAAAGTGAAAGCAACAGTTCTTCAGAGGCCAGCGAGCAAGACTCAGATGATAGCTTTGGCTACGACTAGGACAATAACTTTGATACTCTTGTTCTATGTATGTATAATGTTATTTTAATCCAACTCTTGTTGATCTGTGCTCAGATTTATTGATGCATATCCAGATTATTAATGATATTATGTGCTTTATAACAGGTACAGAGTAAATTTGTGTCCCGTGCCTGGGAATCTGGAAACTTATAAGCCAAATCTATGAACTAGTGTGCAGTTGTAGTCCAGTAAACTCATGCAACGATCTTGCAAAATGTCCTTCATGTATATATACCAAAGTCTCATTTGGCATGGAGCGAGTTATATTGAGACAGACCCAAGCTGACCAAGTTATTTGGCTGTATAACATCATAGTCGAAGATGACTGCCAGGCTTAGGCATTCATACAGCTATATTGTTGCTTATGAATAAGTCTTTAATATTAAAAATATGCATACTTTTTACAAAATGGTGTTTACGAATAAATGATGCTTACGAATAAATGAAGAAACAAAGTGATTCTGCTCATTATATTCTGTCAAGGAAGAGAGAGGCCTTAATGGCACCTCACTCTTGTATACCACCAGACTTGGCAGTTGCAATACTGAGATGAGGCTTCAGCTCGGCACGTCCAATTAGGTGCAAATTCATAGACCTCTTTCTTCCAGCCCCACTCATTGAGGTTGGGTATCATAATATGTCTCTCTGCTTAGATTCATCATATTTATTTCTGCAGGAGTTGTGACACACTGTTTTTAGAAAATGTTTGCTCGAGGCCTTCACTGTCATTTAGGGGTTCAGTTTGGAAGTACTCCTATTTCCTCAGCCTTTGAAGATCCTCTGCAAGGGTCTTGTATGTTTGGTCCCTTGGACCTCATTGGACTCAAAAGCAGCTCTGCAGTGTCTTCTCGACACATGCAACATGTTCCCAGCAAATTGGTATTTCTTGAATGCTTCATGCATTGCTGGTGTAGCTATTATCAGTTTTAGAAGACAAATTCTCAGATTCCAGTTTACCAACCAAGTCATGATTTTAACGGATGTGTATATATTACCAATCACTTTCCACTTATAGGCTCATAACTGGTTTCAGGGAGCTCTGGACCCACTCAACATAATGGACCGGGTAATTTTGTTAATGCCACACAAACTCAATTAATGGTTTATATAAAATATTATAATTATATCCTGAAATTGTGAGAATCACAGTTTATTTTTTAGTCACTTGTTAATTAAACCACATGTGTAATTGATATTGTGGCCATAATTATAGCCATTAACACCAAACCAAGCTTGTGGGCTTTAAAATCAAAGTAGATATGTAGACCTTGCTTTATATGCCGAGTGGCATGTTGGTATTTTGCATGATTGACCCTATCTTTGTCATAGGTGTACCCAACCATTATGGCTGAGCCTAATCCAGGTATATACATATATACTAAGCCTCCGGTCAGCACCAGTCACTTCTTAGTCAAGACAGGTTATCAAAGCTCTCAAGTACCACTAAGCCTTGGGCAGCCAGGTGGCTGGTAAGTTGATCTCACACAGCATGGGATGCATGCATCTATGAATGCATTCTTATTGAAGTATTTATAGAAAAAATTATATTTTTTAAAAAATCATGAATCTTGTTTATGCCTGGACTTGCTCTTTGCCTCACTGAGAGTGAGGACCTTGGGCTTATGGATCCTTATGAAATGCTTTGTGTCTTGCAGAGTGGTGTAGTGGTAGTCTTGCCTCAGGCTGGAGGTGAGGCTTGTCAGGAGGGACCTGTGGGTCGTTAGCAGCTGTCGTGTGAGCCTCAATTGAGATCGAAGCATGTCATTAAGAGCCAGCATATTGGGAGTGTAAGTCGTCAGCTCTGTAATAATAATCATGACAAGGTCAAAATCATAGGGTATTTATAACTAGACATGGAATGGCATGTACAACATTGCATAGCAAGAGATTTTCAAGGGGTTTATTATTAGAATGGATATATTATATTTATATATATTATATATATATATACACAGAGCGATACACCATGGTGTTCCTATACTGGTATATATACAATCCACAAATATTTCTCCGCAAATCATGATTGTTACCATTTGCGAACATTAACTACTCGAAGACATCCCGCTATACATACAGATAAGGTAGTGCATGTAAATCTTGTCAGAACATGCACCAGTGCTCTTATGTAGTTGGTAGGCCGAAGTGTAAAGTGAATATATATACAGATCAACAACGTTTTATCCGGAATACCAAATAACCGAAACCCCCCCCCCCCCCCTCGTAGAGCACAAGTCATCTGCGGCAGACTCTGACACAACCCAAGGTGCACAGGTGTAAGGCATCAGTTGTCTCTCAGTGTTCCAATTAGTCAGTGCTTGCTAATATATCCCCCCCCCCCCCCCCTGTTTTGTGAGTTTGTGATTTTGAGATCTGTTAAAATGCCTGCAGATCCCCCTATTGATGCCAGTGAAAAGCAGAAGAGGAAACACTCGTCATTATCAATAGCGCACCAACTCACTCGCTGCCCTAGACCCCTTGCAAGGGTGTTACCATAATAGTTGGCTATGTTTTACCCTCCTCCTTTGTTAATAATATACTGAAGAACAAAGCATATACAAAGGAAATCACACAACAAGCCTTCTCTATTCCACACATTTGCAATGGCATATAAATCATCATCAGATATTTGTGGTGATTGTATAGCGAACTGAAAGAACTGGAAATGTTACCTTTCAGATTGGAAATGAAGGGTTTTCCCATTTGGAAGGATTTAATATCAGCCATGATCTCATGATGATCTTTGTATCAGTGACTTCCTCCAGTCTTGCTTCAATGTCCTGCAACTGCAGTGTTAGATACACTCCTAGATTGCACCGAATTGCCCTTTTTAGGGTCCAAAAAAAATAAATCCCTGCGGACCCCATAGATGGAGCGTGCTATGCACTCTCTTCCCTATCCCCATTCTATGTCTAAACCTTCATTTCACACCCACCGACCCCCTTGGATAAATTCCTGAAAGAAATCCTGCATAACATATGGTATATATACACACTTACCATTCCGAAATCCCAAAAATTCTGAAAACCTAAATATGTCTGGTAATATGAAGATCTATCTGGGCCTGACTATTAGAGAGCAAACTTGTCTCTACGGTATATGATCTGGTTCAACAGGTCCCAGTTACATGATCACACATGTAGGCACGTCATTATACCTTACCAAACTAGAAAAACTAGCCATCGCATGTTTCTATAGTCCAAAGCTTTTGTGAGTGTACTCCGATTGTCAGCAAGAAGCTTGCTTGTGCCAGTAGGCATCAAACCAACACATGTTTGTTTATATATACCTTACTCAATATCATACTAGCACGCAGTAATTACTCAAGGAGGAAACGGGTGAAGCTATGTACCTTTCAGGGATGGGTATTATTTTAAAATTTGGCAAATCAATGCGTGGTAAAATTTTCACTATCAACTTGCATTTTCTCTTTAATTAATTAATGAGGAATGCATTAATTTTATTCATTATTCATGTATTTTGTGGTGAATGAGAGGACCAGCATCTTTTTTGCCACATTATTCTTCCAGTATGTGCAATACCTAGGTCAGCAGGGGCGGATCCAGGATTTAAGGGAGGGTGTGTGTGCTAGAGTGAATAAAAAATTGAAGTCGATTATTGAGAAGGTGATTTTAATGTTATTATGTCAACTGAGAGTTCATTGAGAGATAATTATTGTCAAATTCATTAGATACCACAAGAATACTTAATAACAAGTTCATCCTGATTGGCAATGATCTAAAATGTGATAATGATATAAATGCATACATATATATTATGTTGTATACACTTGTATGGTGATTCATTAAAGATTTATCTGTCAAACAATTTTTTTTGTTATTTGGCCGTTTCAACATCTCAACCAGTGACCTGATGAAGATCCGAAGCATTCGGCCAAAATGTTGGCCCAAACACCACAAAGCAGATTATCCTTTATATATTATGTATGTACCTAGGTCAGCAGGGGCGGATCCAGGATTTAAAAGGGGTGGGGGGGGAGGCTAATACGCAACACATTGTCCGGAAAGTCACCACATGTGCCTAATAATGGTTGCAAAATAAGATGCTTGCCAAAGCTTGACAGGTTTTAGAAGTGCAATGAAGTATTATATATTATAGACACAAAATACTATGACGGTAAAGTACAAAAATTATTGAGTTACAGCAACATCCGTCAGGGATAACATCGGGCAAATTCCTCGACAACTTCTTCAGGAGTAAGGTCTATATCCTGATGATGTTAGAGCATTGCTAACCAATTCAGTCTTTCTTGCCCCATGGTGCTACGGAGTGGTGTTTTTATCAATCTTAGCATGCTAATAGATCGTTCACATTCGCAGCTGGTAACAGGAAGTGAGGCCATGATGTGCAGAAGTATGTAAATGTTAGGGGGGAAATACTTGTTTGTATATTGTAGGGCTTTTTGGGGGGTATCTAGCTGACTTTCCCACTTTTGTTTCCACATGTCAACCTCAAAATCAAAAGCCGATGGAAGTGGTAAACCATCTTCATAGAACTCCCAAAGAGAATCAAATGAGTGTGTCATTGTGGATGCTCCACTAGTGTTTGCTGAAAGAAATAATAGCATGAACTGAAATGAAGCTTCATCAAACCTGGTGTCAAGCTCAGTGATCAGGTGGTCCAGCAAGGGAATTGTGAGATTTAGAGAGACTGCAATTCAGTGTCTGGATATTTGGACGATGTTGCTGTCTATTAACTAGAAATGGTCTGGACTTCTCTACACCTATACTTCCAGCCAATTTAAGAGCTCTTGTGTAGATTCAACTATGAAATGAATTCACATTAATTTGACCTTGACCCATGAAGAACACCCTTTACATTCTTTACTTCACGATAGGCATATGCTACACCCACATAGGGCCCCTGAAGCTTCACACTCAGTCCTCGAGTATAAGCTAAAACGTTATGTGTAGCTTCCAAAGCCACAATAAAAGAAACCTGAGACAGAGCCAGTTGGAGTGATTGAGCATCAGATTGGGAATCTCGATTCCACTCGGTTGCTAAACAGTTAGCTACTTTGTCAGCAGTTTGCATCATATTATTTACTTCTCGAACACTGCAACATTTTACTACACAAAGATTCAATCTGTGTGCAGCACAATGGGAATATACTGCCTTTGGATATTGTTTGGTGATATGTGCAGCTGCTCCTTTTGACTTCCCTGCCACAGCACCTGCTCCATCATAAACTTGGCCTCGAAGAAATTGTGGCTCCAACTTCCATGTAGTCAGCTGCTTCAGCAGGTCATTCGCTATAGCCTCACCTGTGATACCAGACATACACTCATAAAAACCAAGGAACCTTTCTTGTGGAGTGTATCCAGCAACAAGAATACTTATGGAGAGCTACTCATCATTGGCTGAATCATCAGCTATAACAGAACAGAACTTAGCTTCTCTGATTTTTTATAAAATTTTATTGCGAATATTATTCGCACAACACATTTGATTTTGTATTTCTGTACTGGTGTACATTGCATTACGATCACATGAACACAGATGTTCTCTGAGAACTTCATCACCAGCATCGATGCATAAAATCAACAAGGATTGGAGGAAGTTGCCTCGTCTCAGTGAACTTTCAGATTATATTTGAAACCCATCTTCATAATGTCCTCTAAAAGCAAATGCTTGTCTCCCACACAAAATGACAGTTGGAGCAATAGAACGGAGCTTTAAACAATTTCCTAGCAATAATTTCAGCTCAGCTTGAACTAATTTGTTGACCAAAAAGCCACTCTGTTCTCCTTCACAGCAGCAAATGCCATTGCTTTCTCCGTAGCTAGCTGATGGTACTTTCTACTCTTGGAAAGAAAATGATCATTTAATTTCTCAATCGTATTCTTAAAATTTGTCAGGGGCCTATTAACCAGAACCCCTAACTCTTTTACGGATGCTTCACATTGCCCAAATAGTACACAAAACAAGCAAAATCCACCATCTTGTGACCGAGAATATGTTAGGCCTTTGTACTTGTCCAGCCAACTCTTTTGAAACTGCCATTTCTGAGCTTTGAAGGTACGTGTGGGGAATTGAAATCCTTTGGTTGGAATAAAATGGTTTTTGAGGCATTGTTTCTCAGGAATTTTAGTTGTACTAAGTCTCCCGAATGTACATCAGGATGAATTTCACTTGAATCTGAAGCCAAAACACCACTGCTTCCTCCTATACCACTCACTTCAACATCAACAACTGAAGCAAAACACCACTGCTTCCTCCTGTACCACTCTCTTCAACAATAGAATTGGTACATGTGTCATCACTATCCTTGCTGCCACTCACAACTGCACTGTTTTTAGCACAAGCTACGAGAGAGTTAGACTGGTCATCTTCTAATAAAGAATCAGCACTACACCAGACTGAAAGGGATGTATGAAGCAGAGAGGCACTGCTGGAACTGCCACCAGGTAGTACTGAGGTTCCAGAACTGAAGTAAACAATAAATCAATCTGGTCATGTCACACCACTCTGTCTCATAGGTAATAGACTTAGCTGCTTATTGCTAGAAAAATATTGGCATAGATCCATGGTCTTCGCCATTCGCTTTACAGAAGGTTCTCTTGAGATAGAGGCCCTTTTAGACATGATCTGACTCAACTGGTGCAAGACTCACTGACACTGCTCAGATAGAAAGGCACACTGTATGCTTGCTGTTGCAGCTGACACAGTAGTTTGAAGGTTAGAAGCAGAAGGTCTGGCCTATAATAATTACCTCAAACACATATACTCCTCATTTTCTCATTTTGTGCTAAGTGTTGATCAGGTGTTGATTACAGTTGCTAATGCCTGTTGTATTTTACCTGTGTTGCCTCATAAATATTATTATTGAAGGGTTGGGCCCTGAGTGTGCGTACAAAGGGGCAAGAATTATGTACACACACAGCTGGAAGGGAAATATAATGAAAATAAACCTACAAAAAGATAATAAAAACTGATTGATTTGAAATTTAGAAATGCAGGGAATTCTACTTCTCCTGCAATCACCATTAGCTATATACATAGTTAAATCTTCGTGGACACACATGATCGTCAAACGTTTCTCTAACCATGATGGACCTCAAACATGTACTTTATTCGGCCAAAAAGGAATGCTCACAGCAGCATTGGTGGCACAAGCAGGAGGCAAACAACTTTGATAATCTGTGAATATAAACCTCCCTCTGTCTCTGACATGCCTTTAGACATCTTCATACAAACCAATGAAGGTTCCAGTAACTAACTAAACTTCTCCAACGTGCGTAAAGCACGCAGGCAATATCAAGTGCTCATTCTCAGATGAATCCACAAAGAACTACATTCTTGTTAGTCCCGTGAGGACCACTTTTCTAAACATAAATATCATTATACTAGCTACAATAAGGTTCTTAGCTGGTAAAGGTCAGAGATACTCTCCAGACCAGTCATAATGATGTAGATGGCTGATGCCAGTCGAACACTGTGCGAGATTTTTTCATTTAAATTGGTGAGGTGATGTACCATCCTACAATAAAACTTGGTTATTAAGTGATCCTCGTTGATCAATAACTATCCTGCTGTTAGGGACTGTTCTCTTTGTTGGTATACAATCCCTGCTTGCACCTGCATAATTTTACTTCGCATATCGATATACCACCAAGGAGTGCATTCAGACCCGTCCATTATGGGCACAACCAGGTCGCAGCGAGCATAAATTGAACACTTTGTGAGGAAGGAGCTTTTCTGTTTTTGGTTACTACTCGGAAAACTCGAGAAAACTTTCTTGGCACGTAGTCAATGATGATATCCAGCTCCATCATAATGCTTGCAGCATGCCTGTTGTAAGGATTGCCTTCTTGCTTGGAGACATGAATCCGACAAAGGCGACCGGACAGTTTTATAATGTGATGCCCTTAAACAACACATGGCAGAGTATGGCCGACAATAGCCAATGTTAGAGATGCCATGGCTAGCTTCAGCTGCTTTCTTTGTTATCATGATGATGCAACAACTAAGGTTCAGTCAATATAACAATTTGTGAATTTAAACCTGCATAAGCCATGTGTGTGGATTCCCCCTTTTGTTAAGCATTCACGTGTTAATAGGTGCTTGTTTTCTTACCAGATTGTGATATTGGCAGAGACCATTTATGGGCTCACTTCACTGTGTGCATATTAATGCGTAGTAGAACTAATGGGTCAATTAATTCCTATAAAATTAGTACACCTGCAAAATCTAATGGACCTAAAAAGCTCAAATTAAAACGAGCGAATATTACAAGTCTTAAAGGTAAGGTACGCATGAATGTCATTACACATGACGAGTAATAGCAACCTTCACCTTCCGCAGGAGGTGGATCCAAGTATTGTCCTCCGAATCGGTAAGGTCCATCCCAAATTGAAAGGTGGGCCCAAGGGTGAAAATTCGAAATTTTTGCGGTGTCATCTGTGAGAGTTTGGGTGCCAGTGTTAGCCATAGAGGTCTGTTTATGTTGCTCCTGTTTCCTACCAGCAGAAGAAGTCGCAGTTTCTAAGTGGAAGTTTTTGCAGTTATAACGACTTATATCGCCCGGACCGTGCAAAAGACCATAAAACAATAGAAAGCATATCTGACCTGTTGTAGGGTATGCAGGGGGTATTTTGGTTGGTTTGGGTTTGGGGGGACGAGAGATTTTGTTTAGGGATGAGGCAGCTCCACTTCTACTCCTCCCCTTTGTATGAGACCCTGTGGTGTGGACACAGGAAAAAAAACACCAGATCAAAGATTCTTTAGTTGCATATCATTTAGTATGTTTTCTAGCATCATCACAACAGTATGAACTACAGACCAAATCTTCTATATAATATATATTGTGTATTACCTGTGTAGTCATCTCCATTGCTGAAGTCGAGTGTGTAAGAAGGTGTACCTTCAGAACTCATGCCACTACCAGACATTTTTGCAATGATGCAAATTGACAGTGTCTGGTCACTTTCACTCTCAAAGCTTGACTCTCCATGCAGAGTGTAAGCACTGCTTTCTCCCAAAATGCCTGCATGTTGATATTCCATATTATCTTCTGTAGTAACCATACTTACTTCCTTGTCTCTATTCTCTTCTGTAATAATCAATGAAGATTCCCCAAAAATTTCTTCCAAGATACTTTCTTGGATGTCTTTATTACCTTCTGTATCCTCTGAAATTATACTCTCTTGGATGTCTTTACTATCTTCTGTATCCTCCAAAACTTCCTCCAAGATGCTTTCTTGGATACCTGTACTATCCTCCTCAGGATCTCGTGCACTAGCTGGACTTGAAGTACTGGGAGAGGCAAGATCATCATTGTCATCAAATTGACTCTTGGCACTGAATTGAAATGGCTTCTCTGATGCAGTCATCCTAGAGGGTCCTGCAGCGTCAAATTTGGAGTGAACAAGTGTAACACCAGTAGACAGTAAAGATAAGGAACGGCCATCTCCATTACTAGACTTCAGGTTTTGATCATCTGATAATAGTTTTTCAACGACCATTTCCTCACGGATGCTGAGTTTAGGCGTTAAACTTAAATCCGTGTCCAAATCACTTATTGTATAAAAATGTTGTCTGATTTTAGGACCACTGAATGAAGAATCCAATTCCGAGGACTCGACTTTAGATATTTCTGTACTGGTTTGACTAAACTCATCTTTTCTCTCTTTGGTGCTGGCAGGAGCTGTAGTAGTACGACCAGTAGTCTTGTTCGTGTGAGTAGGGCTAATTGAAGTCATCTCTTTGGTGTCTGCACGGTCATCTTGAATCAGCTTTTGCGTCTTTGTTGTCCCATCTCCATCGCTAGTGCCACCCTTCTCCTCTGGTTTGTGGAGCACTGTTGTAACTCCAGATGTGTTAGAGTGTGTTGGCTTCAAGAAGTAGTTTGCATCATCATTTTCAACAGACTTAATATCCAAATCTTCTTCATTCTCCATCAGCTTTTCCCAATCAATGGGTTTATTAGAATCCCTTTGCTGCCTTCCCTCATTCTGTTGCCCTGAGATACTCTTTAATCCTGACAAATAAGATTTAAATTCGTGTTGATCAAAGCCCTTTAGTGATCTTGATACAGTCTTCCCTGGTGTTCTTAACCTCCTACTCTGATCAGATTCTCCTGTACTGCTTGCTTTCCTACTGCCTAGCACAGGACTTCTCATATCCTTTATTTTTAGTAATTCTTTTGGAAACAAACTGGCAGAGCTATGGTTGGTTTGGAATAGAAATTGAGAAGAGGCTGACGCCATATTTCACTTGGGCTGTCCAAGGGAAGTGGTGGCGTCCCCAGGTTTTGCCTTTACGATGAACTAGCGCCTCCCCCGATTTGCCAGCCTGTTTTTTATATTTTTTAATAAAGGTAGCTATAGCAATCATAATTTGTTTACGTTCGTCCGACAACAACAAAATCAATAATAGGGCGTGTCCAACTGACGACCGTCTGGACATTCCTATACATACCCCTTAGGTTGTGGGTGCGCACTCAGTTTGGTCTCTACCGCTTCTCAGCGCGACAATCGTCTAGGCTGCTCAACTTCGCCTCCATTACGGGTTCTACTGTGCCTATCTGCGTGGCAATTTGCAGGGCTATCGCATAACATTTCCTTAGTCGCAGTGTGCGAGATCTCCCCAGACTCGACGATGGGAGGAGGATTTCTCTGTGGCTGCTGTACTGAGGATTACAAGGAGGAGGCGAACGACCAGACAGACGGCAAGAAAGGTGAGCTAAAAGCGCCCACAGCGGCTCAAAATGTTGAACTGTGAGGTATAAAGTGTTTGAAGTTGTAAGGTGGATTAAAACATTGTTTATGAAGATTCTCCATGTACCTCTGACCTGCACCATCGTACACACACACACAGGAAAGAAGTTGAAATATGATGAAAATTTCAAAGGGCCTGTTCGAGGGAAAGCAAGGTAATTTTATTACTTGATTGTAAGGCATACTTGATTGTAAGATGATGATGCAGTTTTTGCATTTTGCAGGAGACCCAAGGATATTCTATGTCTTCTTCTTTTTGGAGTTTTCATCGTTGTCTTGCTAGGAATTGGCCTATACTGTAAGTGGAGTACTTAAATTACACAGTGCATATATACTAAAGCACGTTAGCTGACGAGGGATGACTATTCTCCATCAGGGTTTCTTTCAGGATTTGGGCCAAGGGGGGGGGCAAAACGGCAATATGTAATTTGGTGGGAGTCTGGGGGCATCCTCAACCCCCCCCCCCCCCCCCAATTTTAAATCCTTTCTTTTCAGAGCATCTTGTGTAATTTCGGGCTTAAAAATGCATTCTGTAATTTGGTTTTTATTTCATCATACTCTGGTTTAAATTAAAGTGTGTTAGACTAACAAGTGCTTTGTCAGCGCATAGTCAGGAATAGGGTCTTTTCAAGTGCTTTGTCAACTGAGTAACCACTAAGGACCATGTTCTTGTTCTCCCTCCCTCCCTTCCTTCCTTTTTTTTTTGACTACAATTATTAACTTCGTGTTTTCTAATAGCTTGTATGGGTTTTGACAGGTCAGCTTTTTGACAGCTCATGTTGTTGACATGTCAGGTCATGGACAAGTCAGAATTTTGACAGGTCCGGTTGTGGACAGGTCAGGAATTTGACAAGTCGGCAGGTTGTGGGCAAGTTAGGTTGTGGACAGTTCAGTTGTGGACAGTTCAGGTTGTGGACAGTTCAGGTTGTGGACAGGTCAGTTGTGGACAGGTCAGTTGTGGACAGTTCAGTTTGTGGACAGTTCAGTTGTGGACAGTTCAGTTGTGGACAGTTCAGGTTGTGGACAGTTCAGTTGTGGACAGTTCAGTTGTGGACAGTTCAGTTTGTGGACAGTTCAGGTTGTGGACAGTTCAGTTGTGGACAGTTCAGTTGTGGACAGTTCAGTTGTGGACAGTTCAGTTTGTGGACAGTTCAGGTTGTGGACAGTTCAGTTGTGGACAGTTCAGTTTGTACAGTTCAGTTGTGGAAAGTTCAGTTGTGGACAGTTCAGTTGTGGACAGTTTAGTTGTGGACAGTTCAGGTTGTGGACAGTTCAGTTGTGGACAGTTCAGTTGTGGACAGTTTAGTTTGTGGACAGTTTAGTTGTGGACAGTTCAGGTTGTGGACAGTTCAGTTGTGGACAGTTCAGGTTGTGGACAGTTCAGTTTGTGGACAGTTCAGTTTGTGGACAGTTCAGATTGTGGGCAGTTCAGTTGTGGACAGTTCAGGTTGTGGACAGTTCAGTTTGTGGACAGTTCAGTTGTGGACAGTTCAGTTGTGGACAGTTCAGTTGTGGGCAGTTCAGTTGTGGACAGTTCAGTTTGTGGACAGTTCAGTTGTGGACAGTTCAGTTGTGGACAGTTCAGTTGTGGACAGTTCAGTTTGTGGACAGTTCAGTTGTGGACAGTTAAGGTTGTGGACAGTTCAGTTGTGGACAGTTCAGTTGTGGACAGTTCAGTTGTGGACAGTTCAGTTGTGGACAGTTCAGTTTGTGGACAGTTCAGGTTGTGGACAGTTCAGTTGTGGACAGTTCAGTTGTGGACAGTTCAGTTTGTGGGCAGTTCAGTTGTGGACAGTTCAGTTGTGGACAGTTTAGTTTGTGGACAGTTCAGTTGTGGACAGTTAAGTTTGTGGACAGTTCTGTTGTGGACAGGTCAGGTTGTGGACAGGTCAGGTTGTGGACAGTTCAGGTTGTGGACAGTTCAGTTGTGAACAGGTGGTCAGGTTGTGGACAGTTCAGGTTGTGGACAGGTCAGGTTGTGGACAGGTCAGGCTGTGGACAGGTCAGGTTGTGGACAGGTCAGGCTGTGAACCGGTCAGGTTGTGGACAGCTCAGGTTGTGGACAGGTCAGGTTGTGGACAGGTCAGGCTGTGGACAGGTCAGGTTGTGGACAGCTCAGGTTGTGGACAGGTCAGGTTGTGGACAGGTCAGGCTGTGGACAGGTCAGGTTGTGGACAGCTCAGGTTGTGGACAGGTCAGGTTGTGGACAGGTCAGGCTGTGGACAGGTCAGGCTGTGGACAGGTCAGGTTGTGGACAGCTCAGGTTGTGGACAGGTCAGGTTGTGGACAGTTCAGTTGTGGACAGTTCAGATTGTGGACAGTTCAGATTGTGGACAGTTCAGTTTGTGGACAGTTCAGTTGTGGACAGTTCAGATTGTGGACAGTTCAGTTTGTGGACAGTTCAGTTGTGGACAGTTCAGTTGTGGACAGTTCAGTTTGTGGACAGTTCAGTTTGTGGGCAGTTCAGTTGTGGACAGTTTAGTTTGTGGACAGTTCAGTTGTGGACAGTTCAGTTTGTGGACAGTTCAGTTGTGGACAGTTCAGTTGTGAACAGTTCAGGTTGTGAGCAGTTCAGTTTGTGGACAGTTCAGTTGTGGACAGTTCAGTTTGTGGACAGTTCAGTTGTGGACAGTTCAGGTTGTGGACAGTTCAGGTTTCAGGTTGTGAACAGGTCAGGTTGTGGACAGTTCAGTTTGTGGACAGTTCAGTTTGTGGACAGTTCAGGTTGTGGACAGTTCAGGTTGTGGACAGTTCAGGTTTCAGGTTGTGATCAGGTCAGGTTGTGGACAGGTCAGGTTGTGGACAGTTCAGGTTGTGGACAGGTCAGGTTGTGGACAGGTCAGGCTGTGGACAGGTCAGGCTGTGAACCGGTCAGGTTGTGGACAGCTCAGGTTGTGGACAGGTCAGGCTGTGGACAGCTCAGGCTGTGAACCGGTCAGGTTGTGGACAGCTCAGGTTGTGGACAGGTCAGGTTGTGGACAGGTCAGTATAGTCTGTTTTAAGTGCTACTATCATCTAAAAATTTGTTACAATGCGACAACTTTTGAATTGTGAATTGGTTAGTCCACAGCAATGTACGTATGTACATGAAGCAATGTTGTTTATTTTACACTTTAAAAAAACCCTCAGTGAAAGTTCTTTAAACTTCATGTCAAAGATGTCTGTCTGATCCCCCCCCCCCCCCAACCCTTGCACAAGTTGCATATGTATATATAATAGGTCCATTCATAAAGTTAAAGTTAGTTCTACAGGACTGCAAATGATATGTCCACCGCCACTCTGTTTCTCGATTTCTCGATTTCCCATAAAAAGGCTGACTACATGTGTACAGTCAACAGCAGTCACGACATGACACATGCTGATATGTGTCGTGTGCAACAACCACAAATACAGTTAGAAAGAAAGTGTTTAGAAGTTGTGGAGACGCTGAAGTACATGGAGCTCAACTATTATATACGGAATTAAAATTAAAACAAATAAACTGAAAAACAAAAACTTGAAATCTGAACAATTTTATGGCTGCTTTAAAAAAGGAAAGGAAAAACCCCCAAGTTGAACACAAATGACGATCCTTTACCATTTCGTCATGTATACACTATTGTATTGAAGTTGGTACAGTGACTGGTATATAAAAGGACATGTACACGGTTGTGGTCTATATGAGTACAGGATCGTTAAAAGGTCAATCCATGTTGTTTTAAAATGCCGCATTTCCTCAAATGGTTACCACGGCAGGGTTCAGGCGTCCTAACCGAGCCAACACTAAACGAGGGCGAATACAAATTTAGTGAGTATATATACCATTAATCCCAGGCCATAGGCACATGTAAGCTGATTTAGCCTCACACGATGGCTTCTCCCCGTCACTGTGGAGCTTGAGCCAAGAAAAGCTAGCACAAAGAAATTGAATCTAGTGAGAGAAAATGGCGGCCAGGGTCTGAAGAAAGTTGTAAACAGAGTTTGCCAGTCCTCAGTCACGAGTGTTTACTTTGTTTCCAGTTCTTCCTTGTCAAGATCCAAGAAAAGGTCGCTAGAATCTTGACATTCTTGACTTTCCAGCTTGAAGTTGGGCTCGGCAATTTGTGGTGCAGCTTAATCTGCCAGCTCTCCCTGCTTTAGACGGAGAATCTCTCCATCTTCGCTGCCTTCATCCTGACGTTGTCGACTTTGGAATTAAATTATGCACATGCGTTAGACGTGAGCATGATAGGGTGAATACTATTTGAGGGAGAACACTATCAGAGGGCAAATGCCAGTCGAGGAAATATGGCAAAGCCTTTTTTTTTACCTGACCTGCATGTCTGCCGCAGAATTTACACAGATTTCAGATGAGGTGCATCCTAAATGGAAGAATTTGTATGGAAGTGTAGTATGATCAGTTTGCAATGAATACACATTGACTTAATACACATCAAGTTGTATCAAGTTTTATCAAGTTGTGTCTCTTCTTTTTAGCATGGATTAACGGTTCACCACGGAGGATCATTTACCCTACGGACTCCAGGGGAAGATTGTGTGGTGTGGATGCAGCTGTCAAGTATGTTTGTGATGACCAAATACATACAATGAGACACTCCTTGGGCTGGGACTCTCTCTCTCTCTGGAGAAAACCTTCATTTTGTATTCAAACATGTACATGACATTTACAAATAGTTGGAAGCCTGTGAGTGTGTGAGTGAGTGAGTGTGTGTGTGTGTGTGCCTGTGTGTGCCTGTACACTGCTACACAATACATCCTGCACTGACACACAGATTAAGATGAAGGTTCAGGCTAGCATACAAGTGATACTCTACGATTAAGAAAAGGTTCATGTGTATGACTAACTAGTGATCTAGTGACCCCACTATACAACAACACCGGGCCAACTAAGTGGAGCCGGTCTAGAATATCTCTCTCTCAGGGTAGCTGCCTACAGCATGGAAATTAATGAGGACCAGTTTGTTCCTGTGGCAATCTTACAAATATGTACATGTATATATGTGCAGTCTGCATAAGGTAGGGTTGAAAAAGTTGTTAGCTCTAGAGAAGAGGACAGCTGTTCATTTATGAGCTACTGAGTAATTTCTGAGTTATGTGGAGATTTTCAGTATAAACATGTTATTTTCGGGGGAGGAGGTGAATTTGACTTTTCCACCAAAGATGACAAGCATATTTGTTTTTTGGGGGGATTTGTAAGGAAGGTCAAGTTTCTTAAAATTCCAGGGTGAGTGGGGGTAGATGTCTGGAGATTTAGCTATCATCTCAGCAACTTTACCCCCCCCCCCCCCCCGTCTCCAAGGTGGGTATCTTCCTTAGAACCTTAGAAGGAACCCTGACCTGTACAGCTCGTGTCCAGTTGTCCAATGGGTTGTCCAATGGTGATAGGATGTCCGTAGCTTAGATTTCCTGCCCACCTATGGGCTGGACCTATGTACCAGGGGAGGAGAGAACATTTGTAGCACCTGACCCATTAGCCCACAGGGCAATACATATTACACATGTAGGATGTTGGGGCTGTCAAATCTCGAGTCCTACATATGTGGTAACTCATACTGAAACATATAATTGCCCAATGATTGTAGGGTCCAACTCATGAACAAAATAAGCCATGGAGAGTGATTGATATCACAAGTCTGAAGTTCCAAGAATATTGGATCACTTTACATATATAATCCTGCAAGTCACTCTTTAGGGTAAATAACCTCACAAGAATTGGTACAGGCTTTACATACATGTACATAGTTTAGGGGTAGGGCTATGGACATACATAGAGATAGGACTAGATGCTGAACTATTGGTATGTATTTAGGGCTAGGGCTAGGCATATAGGTTGGCTATTGCAGGGCTAGGGCTATATGGCTAGTGCTAGGGCTAGGGTTGTAGTTTTGGTTGGCTAAGCTGGTAACAAGATGGCCTCAGGTAAAGTCAGGATGAGACTTGTATAGGGCTACAAGGTATAGGGGTCCAGTTGTAGGGCTATGGCCTATGGATGTAGAGCTAGGGATATTGGATAGGGATACAGGACTAGGCTAGGGATATTGGGCTAAAGCTAGGAATATTTATAGGGCTATGGATATAGGGCTAAGCTAGGGATATTAGGCTAGGCATATGGCTAGGGATATAGGGCTAGAGCTAGGGATATACATGTACATGCAGGGCTAGGAATATAGGGCTAGGGATATAGGGCCATGGATATAGGGCTAGGGATATAAGGCTGGGATGTAGGGCTAGGGATGTAGGGCTAGGAAAATAGGGCTAGGGATGTAGGGCTAGGGATATAGGGATAGGGATATAGGGCTAGGGATATAGAGCTAGGGGTATAGGGCTAGGAAAATAGGGCTAGGGATGTAGGGCTAGGGATGTAGGGCTAGGGATATAGGGCTAGGGATAGGGATATAGGGCTAGGGATATAGGGCTAGGGATATAGAGCTAGGGATCTAGGGCTAGGGATATAGGGCTAGGGAGGGCTAGGGATATAGGGCTAGGGGTATAGGGCTAGGGATATAGGGCTAAGGATATAGGGCTAGGCTAGGGATATAGGGCTAGGGATATAGGGCTAGGGATATACATGTAGGGCTAGGGATATAGGGTTAGGGATATAGGGCTAGGGATATAGGGCTAGGGATATAGGGCTAGGGATATAGGGCTAGGGATATAGGCCTAGGGATATAGGCCTAGGGATATAGGCCTAGGGATATAGGCCTAGGGATATAGGGCTAGGGATATAGGCCTAGGGCTAGGAATGTACTGTATGTAGGGCCAGTGTGTATGGTGCAAAATCAGCATTTTGGCATACCTGTAACTTATCCTGCATCACCCGAACTGGCAATGATGACCTGGGCGCCTTGGGTGCTAACAACAAATTAGCACCTTGTCCTGCAGCAATAGCATGGAATGTGAGGACACATGTTTCATAGCTTGTTTTGTAGTTGTCAGTGCTGGCAACAACCTCCTAGTTAGGTTGGGTGTGGCAGGTTCATTGTTTTAGCCCAATAGAAGGCGTTCCTAATCCAAGGGGCCTGCCTCCCTGAAGGAATTACACAATTATTATGGGTGCTAAGAATAACAGTGTTACATGTGGGAACCTCTCCTGGTGTGTCAATCATTATCACTTTGAAGATGGCAAAACATGTCGTCTCGAATGTGGGCTCAGAAATTGTTATTTAAGGGGGGACATCTGCACTTTTTTTTCTTCTTTTTTTTAACCTGTGGTTACAACTTTAGAGCTCAGTAGATTCTGCAAACTTCATGGTATGGACTTGATATATAGCTCAAAAGATAGGTCTCTCTGTGTGCTCTCTTTTGATACTAAAATATGTTTCATAGGTATAACTATAGGCAAGTTACTAGACCCTAAAGCGGAGGGACCACAAAAACCTGAATCACTCCAACCTCCATAGAAACCACTCTGAGTTGCGAAGTGCAAAAAAATTAAAAATGGTACAAGTGGCTAGAGGAAGCTCTAGAGTACGCAATGACTATATTGAGTAGGCGTGAAAAATTTATTACCTGGTCAAGCGCGCGGTTGGAAAATTGAAGGCGTTGACAAAGCGTCGCCTTGTCAACGCCTTCAATTTTCCAACCGCGCGCTTGACCAGGTAATAAATTTTTCACGCCTACTCAATATAGTCATTGCGTACTCTAGAGCTTCCTCTAGCCACTTGTACCATTTTTAATTTTTTTGCACTTCGCAACTCAGAGTGGTTTCTATGGAGGTTGGAGCGATTCAGGTTTTTGTGGTCCCTCCGCTTTAGGGTCTAGTAACTTGCCTATAGTTATACCTATGAAACATATTTTAGTATCAAAAGAGAGCACACAGAGAGACCTATCTTTTGAGCTATATATCAAGTCCATACCATGAAGTTTGCAGAATCTACTGAGCTCTAAAGTTGTAACCACAGGTTAAAAAAAAAATTTAAAAAATGCACAGACGGTCCCCCTTAAGAAGTCAGAACTGGTTTAATGTGTCATCTCCTGGTGGTCTTCCCTCTAGTTGAGGCAGCTTCGGAAGCTACGAGGTGGTGTCGTTTGACTTTGTGGTGGGTATCTTGTTGCAGATTGGGCGTTTCCGCATATCTTTAATATCTAACAAAAATGACTTCATTTTGTGGACTCTTCTTAACGTTGTGGAGTTGTCGATCCAATCATTTAGTTTGTCGATGCAAGGGATGTCATTACTGCCACACCCCTGCCTAAGATATCCCGGGGGTTCCTGGGGTATTTGGGAGTATCCCGCGATGTCACTGGTGAGGGTGACTGACTATTCAGCAATATCCTGGAATACTAGCATCCTGGTTGGGAGTATCCTGGAATGTCCAAAGCCCTAGCCTTAGAATACCACTACACGTAGACTTAGAAGACCAAATCCATGATTCGAGCCACGGAACAACCTTTGCCCTCGAACCCCCTAACCTCTAGGGCTCTAGAATATCCCTAGCCCTAGAACCCCCTAACCTCTAGGGCTCTAGAATATCCCTAGCCCTAGAACCCCCTAACCCAGGCTCTAGAATATCCCTAGCCCTAGAACCCCCTAACCCAGGCTCTAGAATATCCCTAGCCCTAGAACCCCCTAACCCAGGCTCCAGAATATCCCTAGCCCTAGAACCCCCTAACCCAGGCTCTAGAATATCCCTAGCCCTAGAACCCCCTAACCCAGGCTCCAGAATATCCCTAGCCCTAGAACCCCCTAACCCAGGCTCTAGAATATCCCTAGCCCTAGAACCCCCTAACCCAGGCTCTAGAATATCCCTAGCCCTAGAACCCCCTAACCCAGGCTCTAGAATATCCCTAGCCCTAGAACCACCTAACCCAGGCTCTAGAATATCCCTAGCCATAGAACCCCCTAACCCAGGCTCTAGAATATCCCTATCCCTAGCCCTAGAACCCCCTAACCCAGGCTCTAGAATATCCCTAGCCCTAGAACCCCCTAACCCAGGCTTCAGAATATCCCTAGCCCTAGAACCCCCTAACCCAGGCTCTAGAATATCCCTAGCCCTAGAACCCCCTAACCCAGGCTCTGGAATATCCCTAGCCCTAGAACCCCCTAACCCAGGCTCTAGAATGCCTTAGCCCTAGAATGCTCTAGCCTTAGATTGCCCTAGCCCTAGACCTCTAGTAACCCTAGTCCTAACCCTAGAATGCTCCTGGTCCTAGAAAATTCCAAGGCCTTAGAATATATATCCCATACATATCGTAAGCTTTAGGCCTAGCACTGATTGATTCCATGATTGATTATGACAGTCACCCTCACTAGGGACAACCCCTAGGGACAACCCCGGGAGGATCCCAAATACATGTAGAGCCCCAGGAATCCCTTAATGTCCTAGGAATGGGCGTGGCACCACTGGTCATATAAGTAGTATGACTACAATGTTCCGTAACACTGGAGCCGAGTAACGATGTACTCCTTGCTTGATAACATAATCGACAACAAGCACGACATCAGCTGCCTCACCCTCAGCAGCTCTGGCAGAGACACAGTTAGCAGATTTCAGTGCTGTGTGTGTGGTGGTTGTATGACTGGTGCAGACATTGACTTCCTGCTGCCTTTGCCCAGGTCCAAGCCTTACCTGCAGTTCTTTGACCTCACCAAGTGTGCGTCGGTAGTCTCCATTTCAACCATCTTGGCCGGAGAGTTTGACACGTCTACAATATTCACTTGCCCCACCCCTCAAGTAAGTATATCTGGGTCCCATATAAAGGGTGACGGTGCTAATGAATTAACCCCTTCCTCCTTTCTTCTCCCCCTCTGCATGTGCTCACAAACACAGACTAACAGGTTTCTCACATGTTTCGTGTGTGTGGACGGGGGGGGGGGGGGGTTATTTTTGAACACAGACATGTTATGCTAATAATGATTGATTACTTGTCTAGTCGTGGGGTGTGTGCAAGTGCACTGGTTGAGATGTGTAGGTGGAGTGACAATACAAGGTGGTAAATAGGTACATGCCTCATGTAGAGAGGTCAAAGAAGAAGAGCAGTACTTGTCGTCAGCTTGTAGTCATCGCCATAACCCCAAGTGTGGCTTGAAGAGTGTCTCAGCGTGATGGGTAGGGCAGCCTTTTTGGTGTTGCTGTCGGCAACCAGAAGTCAGAGCGATCATATTGCATGGGTGTGGTCAACAACAGTTAACAGGTGCATGTATGCAAACAACTTAAGGGGGAGTAGACCATAGTAGACCATTTCCCCCCTTTTTTTCTTCCCCCCCCCCCCCCCCCCCCCCATCATTCTATACCTTCACTATTAAATTAACTGAATTTCAAGTTTCAGCATTTTATTGTCAACCATTCTTGAGTTATGATACTTTTTATCCTCCCATTTCATTGCACAACTCTGCGCGATGAACAAGAAGAAGCCTGAATAAATGCAGTAAGTTGGATCGCTCATAATATAATAACCGTTCATGGCCAAGACTTGAAACTTGGCTAAAATATCGCTCAGTGCTATTCCGTTATTTCCGCGCTATCTGTGCAAAGGGGGGTATAAAAGTCTGCTCCTGCACATGCCACGTTGTTCTTTCTCAGTTCCCAACTTTGATCGAACCTGTGTGTGATTCTAGTGCGATTCTAAAGCTACTATCATGCAGTGTTCCAGTTGTCGTCGGAAGAAGAGATCCAAAGTCTTCCGTGGGTATGGCCGGTGAAGAAGATGAGAATAGAAGCTGAAGACACGAATGATGCTGGCTCTTCTTCGCCCATGTCAAACCCTCTGGTTCGGACTAGTAGCGAGTCCGTAGTAGGTCCTCCCCGAGTACCAACTAGAACAGGTCAGTCTGTTGGTGAGGCTGGCATTTTGCATGCGAGCGCTGAACCTGTTGATTTGGGGCAGGTTGCTGGGGAGTCTGCTTCAAGCGTGGGGCAGATTACTGGAGAGTCTGCTTCAACCTTGGGACAGATTGCTGGGGAATCTGCTTCAAGAGTGGGGCAGATTGCTGGAGAGTCTGCTTCTATCTTGGGACAGATTGTTGGGGAGTGCATCAAGACTGGGGCAGATTGGTAGGGAATCTGCTTCAATTTTGAGGAAGACTGCTGTGGAGTCTGTTTCAACCTCTGTGGAATCTGTTCCTGTTATCATGCACTCTCAGGATCTTTGGTGGTTTGGGGTGAAGATGATGCTTGTACTTACAGTGCTGAACCCCAAACTGAAATTCATATACTCAATTTATCATAAAATAACTCTTTCTTCAATATTTTAATGTTATTTTAGTGTTGTACTTTTCAAACTGATTTATTATGAAATGTAATTTTCATGTAGTGACATCACATGATACTGTGTAACTCATTCAATTTTTGTCTGTAGTAAATAATTTTTATATATTATGAAAGCTCTTGCATTGCTCCGTGTTTTGAATACATTTCTCACCAACCCAGTCATTTTCTGATGAGATATAGTCAAGTCTGACAGCATAAAAATGAAATTGGGATATTGGAATTGGGATATTGGGAGGAATTTAAAAAATAAATTCAAGAAAACTATTTAAAACATGCACCTGTGATCACTCTAATATCACCATAAATAGCAAGTGTTGAAGACCTGTGGTTGGGGTACAGGAGCTCATCTAAACATTTTAATGACCTTTGTGATTTTGCCCATATTTCAGTCCTAGTTTATTGCAACACCATTATTCAATGTCATTGGAAAGCACCCAGAATGGGCTACATTTTGAGACCTTAATCTTTGGAAATGGATTAAGCATTAAATAGTTATGACACGTTTTTTAAACATTTTTTAAAAAACCACAAAATGGTCTACCCCCCTTAATTAAGCCTTGTCCTAACTCATCTCAGGACTTAGCAACTGGACGCTGGTGCCCACTGGTGGAATAAATGAATCTGCAACTGACCTATCAAATTGCCCCATTCAAATCCCACGTGTCTAAGGAATACTACATTCTACATAAGTTAAGCCGAGATATAACAGGTGGCTAAGTCGAGTTAACTGACCAATCAATTCTGACTCAGCTATTGTCTTTTGCTAGGCCAGGGGGTAAAACTACACCCTAGTATTTAGTGAATATTAGCATTCTAGACACAGCGGGCAAGGTCCACACTTCGACCTGCAAGGTCTGTGCCATTTATAAACTCTCATGCCACGGGTAGTGTCTTTGCTGTACTCGGGTCACTTTAATCACACACTTCTGGTTCCAAGGGCTGTATGGATAACCTCGGTCTCGGTAACTGACTATTATGTAGATGCTGGCATGCATTTTGCTGGTGTTTGGTACCACTGTCTGAAAAATCCGAATAACTGCTAGAAACGAGCACAAGAAGTCTGAGGGATGTGGCTTGATGAGATGCCAAGCACGATACCCAACTTCTAAATGTCGTGGCAAACAGTGTAAGCTTGTCTCTGCCACAACACTTGGGTACTCAAACCCTCATTGCAGGAATCAATACAGAAGGTATTTGGGGTACTCAAACCCTCATTGCAGGAATCAATACAGAAGGTATTTGGGGTACTCAAACCCTCATTGCAGGTATCAATACAGAAGGTATTTGTTTGGAACTCAACAGTAGCTGGATCCTTACTCCAGCTGGTGGTTGTTGAAGTAGGAGGACCTTTGTCTCTCCAGCTTTCCCCTCTACTTCTGCACAGAGGAAGTTATCAGGGGGGATGTCCACAACTGGGCTCTGGCCTGGTGATGTTGGTCTCTTGCACATGGGTGTGTCTTCCTTCTTCCTGGTCTGCACTGTCTCTGCATCCAGTGCATCAGGTCAGCATGTCTGCATGCAGTGCATCAGGTCAGCATGTCTGCATCCAGTGCATCAGGTCAGCATGTCTGCATGCAGATGTGTATGGTACAGTAGCAATGTAGGAATGGAAACTTCACAGCTTCAGTAGCAATGTATAGGAATGGAAACTTCACAGCTACAGTAGCAATGTATAGGAATGGAATGTATAGGAATGGAAACTTCACAGCTTCAGTAGCAATGTATAGGAATGGAATGTATAGGAATGGAAACTTCACAGCTTCTGTAGGAATGGAAACTTCACAGCTACAGTAGCAATGTAGGAATGGAAACTTCAGCGCATTCTTCAGACTGGTCTTGCACCCTCCCTTCCCCCCCCCCCCCCCCCCCCCCCCCTCCCCTCCATGATACAAGTGCCACATAATTGACATGATGTGGCTCTTGTGCGGGTGAATGCTGTTTGTGCACAAGTTAGGAGTGGCTGTGTACCTTGCACTAAGTTGGCAAGCTGACATGTGTCTGTCTAGTCCTACTTAGCTCTGTTGCATGCACAGTGATGGGCTTGTGTGTGTATGTGTGTGTGTGTGTGTGTGTGCATTCTGCATATTCTGACCTCTCCTTCATTAAGTAAACTGTGTTGACGAGGGGAAAGTTAAACCAGTCATGATAGGGGTGTCTAGTTTACTACAGGAAGTATCTACATACATGTACATGTACTACAGGAAGTATCTAGTGTACTACAGGAAGTGGTATAATTAGATTCATAACTACCACCATGGAGCATGCTGGTGAGAGTGTAGTGCAGCTTTCTATTGGTGCAGAGATGGAAGCTCATGGTGGTCAAGCAGCAGCTGCAAGTCTAGGGAGGAGCCGAGCAGGACAACTGGCAAGGTCAGATAGAGGTCATTAGTTACTTGTCAAGATTTGACTCCAGGCCGGCTCACAATACGGTACAAGGTCACCACGCACCACTGCTTCAGGACGCACCACTGCTTCAGGACGCACCACTGCTTCAGGTCACGCCACTGCTTCAGGACGTACCACTGCTTCAGGACACACCACTGCTTCAGGACGCACCTGCTTCAGGTCACGCCAGTGCTTCAGGACGCACCACTGCTTCAGATCACACCACTGCTTCAGCACGCACCACTGCTTCAGATCACACCACTGCTTCAGGACGCACCACTGCTTCAGGTCGCACCACTGCTTCAGGTCGCACCACTGCTTCAGGATGCACCACTGCTTCAGGACACACCACTGGTTCAGGACACACCACTGCTTCAGGTCACACCACTGCTTCAGGTCGCACCACTGCTTCAGGACGCACCACTGCTTCAGGACGCACCACTGCTTCAGGTCACATCACTGCTTCAGGTCGCGCCACTGCTTCAGGACACACCACTGCTTCAGGTCACACCACTGCTTCAGGTCACATCACTGCTTCAGGTCGCGCCACTGCTTCAGGACACACCACTGCTTCAGGATGCACCACTGCTTCAGGACGCACCACTGCTTCAGGATGCACCACTGCTTCAGGACGCACCACTGCTTCAGGATGCACCACTGCTTCAGGACGCACCACTGCTTCAGGACGCACCACTGCTTCAGGATGCACCACTGCTTCAGGACGCACCACTGCTTCAGGATGCACCACTGCTTCAGGATGCACCACTGCTTCAGGTCACATGCTTCAGGTCGCACCACTGCTTCAGGTCACACCACTGCTTCAGGACACACCACTGCTTCAGGTCACATCACTGCTTCAGGTCGCGCCACTGCTTCAGGACACACTACTGCTTCAGGTCACATGCTTCAGGTCGCATCACTGCTTCAGGTCGCACCACTGCTTCAGGACGCACCACTGCTTCAGGTCGCACCACTGCTTCAGATCACACCACTGCTTCAGCACGCACCACTGCTTCAGATCACACCACTGCTTCAGGACGCACCACTGCTTCAGGTCGCACCACTGCTTCAGGTCGCACCACTGCTTCAGGATGCACCACTGCTTCAGGACACACCACTGGTTCAGGACACACCACTGCTTCAGGTCACACCACTGCTTCAGGTCGCACCACTGCTTCAGGACGCACCACTGCTTCAGGACGCACCACTGCTTCAGGTCACATCACTGCTTCAGGTCGCGCCACTGCTTCAGGACACACCACTGCTTCAGGTCACACCACTGCTTCAGGTCACATCACTGCTTCAGGTCGCGCCACTGCTTCAGGACACACCACTGCTTCAGGATGCACCACTGCTTCAGGACGCACCACTGCTTCAGGATGCACCACTGCTTCAGGACGCACCACTGCTTCAGGACGCACCACTGCTTCAGGACGCACCACTGCTTCAGGATGCACCACTGCTTCAGGACGCACCACTGCTTCAGGATGCACCACTGCTTCAGGATGCACCACTGCTTCAGGTCGCGCCACTGCTTCAGGACACACCACTGCTTCAGGTCACACCACTGCTTCAGGACACACCACTGCTTCAGGTCACATGCTTCAGGTCGCACCACTGCTTCAGGTCACACCACTGCTTCAGGACACACCACTGCTTCAGGTCACATCACTGCTTCAGGTCGCGCCACTGCTTCAGGACACACTACTGCTTCAGGTCACATGCTTCAGGTCGCATCACTGCTTCAGGTCGCACCACTGCTTCAGGACGCACCACTGCTTCAGGTCGCACCACTGCTTCAGGACGCACCACTGCTTCAGGATGCACCACTGCTTCAGGATGCACCACTGCTTCAGGTCGCGCCACTGCTTCAGGACACACCACTGCTTCAGGACGCACCACTGCTTCAGGATGCACCACTGCTTCAGGACGCACCACTGCTTCAGGATGCACCACTGCTTCAGGATGCACCACTGCTTCAGGTCGCGCCACTGCTTCAGGACACACCACTGCTTCAGGTCACACCACTGCTTCAGGACACACCACTGCTTCAGGTCACATGCTTCAGGTCGCACCACTGCTTCAGGTCACACCACTGCTTCAGGACACACCACTGCTTCAGGTCGCGCCACTGCTTCAGGACACACTACTGCTTCAGGTCACATGCTTCAGGTCGCACCACTGCTTTAGGACGCACCACTGCTTCAGGACGTACCACTGCTTCAGGTCATACCACTGCTTCAGGACGCACCACTGCTTCAGGACGCACCACTGCTTCAGGTCACACCACTGCTTCAGATCACACCACTGCTTCAGGTCGCATCACTGCTTCAGGTCGCACCACTGCTTCAGGTCGCACCACTGCTTCAGGATGCACCACTGCTTCAGGACACACTACTGCTTCAGGTCACATGCTTCAGGACGTACCACTGCTTCAGGACGCACCACTGCTTCAGGATGCACCACTGCTTCAGGACGCACCACTGCTTCAGGTCGCACCACTGCTTCAGGACGCACCACTGCTTCAGGACACACCACTGGTTCAGGACACACCACTGCTTCAGGATGCACCACTGCTTCAGGACACACCACTGCTTCAGGATGCACCACTGCTTCAGGACGCACCACTGCTTCAGGACACACTACTGCTTCAGGTCTCATTCTTCAGGTCGCACCACTGCTTTAGGACGCACCACTGCTTCAGGACGTACCACTGCTTCAGGTCACACCACTGCTTCAGGACGCACCACTGCTTCAGGACACACCACTGCTTCAGCCACACCACTGTTTCAGGACACACCACTGCTTCAGGTCGCACCACTGCTTCAGGACTGCTTCAGGTCGCACCACTGCTTCAGGACACACCACTGCTTCAGGACTGCTTCAGGATGCACCACTGCTTCAGGACTGCTTCAGGACATACCACTGCTTCAGGACGCACCACTGCTTCAGGTCGCATCACATCACTTTGAGCCATTCACAATGTCTTCCTGGTCCCTTCGCTTCGAACTATTGTGATTGAATATTCACCCCACCCACTCAATTATGAACTTCACCCATTAATTATCCATTAATCTCTAAACCACTTGTAGAATACAGTCATACACTAGGCAAGTTCTCACTGCCTCTATCGACCTTCCTCACTGCCTCTATCAGCCTTTCCTCTCTGCCTCTATCAGCCTTTCCTCACTGCCTCTATCAATCTTTCCTCACTGCCTCTATCAACCTTTCCTCACTGCCTCTATCAACCTTTCCTCACTGCCTCTATCAACCTTTCCTCACTGCCTCTATCAATCTTTCCTCGCTGCCTCTAGCAATATTTCCTCACTGCCTCTATCAACCTTTCCTCGTTCATATCTTCCTTAAGGAGAAACTTTTTTGTGGAAACAGCAAATAAAGCACACCAACACGTGTTGACCGCCGCATGGCGATCAGAACTAGAATAGAAATTGAGTCTATTCAATGGAAGTGAAGCGATGTGACATGATACAACTTCATGTTCATAATATCAGACCTGTTGCTAGTGTGAGTCGATGGCATGCCCTTATTTGTGGTTTGTTGTAATAGTTGCTTAGCTACAACTTATAAACTTCTAAAACTGTTCACATCATTAGATGATAAATACAATAAGTTGCAGTTTTTGTGTGTAAGAATCATCTTCACTGAAGTAAGCAACAAAAGCTGGCGCTATATATCCACAACAAAACTTATAGCAAAGAGGAGTGTCTCTTTGCTCAAGAGCGAAGAAATTTAGAGTGACTCCTGGTAAGCCCAGGTGCCTCTGCAGCTTTCCACCGAAGAAGAACTTCCATAAACAGTAGCAAAAACCAGAAAGAAACCTTTCACAAAGGCAGTTGCGATTGTCAATCATTACAAAATAACCCTTTAACCCTTTAATTTTGCTAGCTCACCCCTTCCAACCAGAAATAGTTGTATAAATGTTTTTTAATCAGTCTATTGGGCTGTGCATATGAAGAATGGATGTGTAGTTCATTAAAAAAAAAATCCCGACATTTTCCGAGTTTGTGCCATTTGGCGATTATGACATTTAATTGGTTAAGTGTACGGAAAATGACAATAGCACCTTCCGTAGAACTTGGAGGAGGAAATGCCATTAGTACCCCTCCCTTCCTTGAGATCAGTGTCCCCCTGATCAGTGCCCCCCCTGAATAGTCCCCCCCCCTGAATAGTGCCACCCTGATCAGTGCCTCACTTGATTACCAGATCATTGTTTTCTACCCCCCAAAATTTCCCTCGGCCTTCACTGATAAACTAACCATGTTTCAAGTTTCAGCTCATGATTGTCCATTCTTAAGTTGTGATACTTTTTATGCTGCAGTTTCGTTATATACAGCGGTTGAGAAGTGGATGAGAAGAAGCATGAATAAAAATGGCTTCTTATAGAAGTGCATTGACAACATACAACAGTCTTCCTACATACTTTTTAGAGCTCTTTATCGTATGAACGATCATTTTTTCCTTTTCTTCCGAGATGGAGTCCCGTCTCTGAGCTCACCTCACCTGTCAGTGATGGGCTAATAATAGCATTCCTGCAAGTATCCACGGATACTCTGGCAGCACCATAAATGGCAAGTGTTGATGACCCAAGGTTTGGTTATCAAGTGGTTTGTAAGTTGTGTTTTTAATGACCTCATTCAGTGCTCCGGTAAGTAGTTAGACTGCTATTGATTGCAACATCACTATGCATACATTACTGCAGAGCACACTGAAGAAGCATCTATTGAAAGTGGAAGAATCACTAAAAAGTTATCATTTAGAGAAAACCCCAAAAAATTGTCGGGTCCTCCCTTAAACAATTAATTACGATCAATTGGTGTCATGAGCATGCAGGCTTTGAATGGCGGTAGACACCAATTAGTATCAATAGCAATTTTAGTGGAGACATGCTTTGAGAACAGCTAGTTGGAAGTATTGCATTTCTAGACAAGAGGGCACTGCTTATAAGAAGCCATTACTAGCACGCCTAAGCCCTGCAGCTCTATCTAACTAGCTAGCTACATAATGAAAAATATTTACGTACAAAATTATAGTTGGGTTTTTCTTACCTTCATTGCTAGCGTCTGGCCTCACCCACCATCCAGGAGATTCCGAAAACTCCGGTAAAGCTTCTACACTCCATAGACAAGGTACATAGACAAGGAGTGTCACAAAAGTCGATTGTTAGCTAAACATTGCCTTAACATTGAAAATAGCATTTGAGATTGAGAAGCATGAGCTTCAAATGGCCACTGAAGCATGGCAGACTAGATTATATTCATAATCTGGTAGCCAAGACAACACTTTGCCTTAGGGGAGATGATACATAGTCCAAGCTCTTCAAACTCTAGTCCAAGGTTCACACTTTTTTCCTCTCTCTCTCTCTTATACTGAATATGGCATGGCGGTCACTTGAAAATGACTCCCCCCACGCGTTATTACTGAATTCTTATGACAAGTGGTGATCTCCTTTGGTGAACTAAAAGAAACTTGTGGATGACTTTGGAGCTCCATAGAATTCTGCACACTTAACTGTATGAACTTGATATATAGCTCAAAAGATAGGTCTCTCTCTGTACTCTCTTATGATTCTAAAATAATGTTGCATAGGTAACCATGCCAACATTACCTGCAGCCAAAGTGGGGCACTAAAATCTGAGTGGTTGCAAGATTGTAAAGTGCTAGGCAACTGTAATTACTGTGTGGCAAGAGCATTAAGTGCAATGAGTGTTCTCATTAGGCTCTGATTGGTTGCCAAGGAAAACAATTGATACTCAGGAGGCCACTACAGGCCAGCTACCAGCTCACAATATATATGTCATGAGGCCTTCGCATCACCTTGCTTTCGAGTAGTTCACAATATCTGCCTGGTTGCATCACCAATTACAAAACTCCACCCATTAATTAGCGAGCTTTCAATCTCTAAATGACTTCCCAGATACAGCCACAGATACAGCCATATATACAGCCATATATATACTAAGCAAGTTCCTCACTGCCTCTGGAGAAACTTTTTTCTTCCTGAAACACAAATGAAGCACACCAACATATGTTGACCGACACATCGCGACCAGAACTAGAATAGAAATTGAGTCTCTTCAAGCGAAGAGATGCGACTTCATGTTCACAGCGTCACTAAACTGATGGGTCGCTGGTACGAGCAGTGTATTGTGAGTCGGTCATTAATCATGCTGCTAATGAAGACACTCCCTGCATCAGGAGTATAGCTTCCTGTAACCAACCACACACAAATGCCTGTCTGCAGTGCACAATTGAACCAGTTCAATCTCGTTCAGAACACATTTCAATCGTGTTCCAGGGCTGCATAAAGGGGGCTGGTGGGGGGGGGGCATTAGCATTCCCCCCCCCTTGCTGATCCTTTGCCCCCTTGAGATCTATGAATATTGTATAGTGTTGTTAAATATATGCGCCCCCCTCTCTGTTTACAAAATACTACTCTTGCCCCACCCCCGACCTCACCCCTCCTTCAACTCAATCCTAAATGCAGCCCTGGCATTCAGAACACATTTTGATCACATTTCGCCCATCCCCACTGCATTCAAGTGAAATGCGTTCAACTTCACATGTGTTCGGTCTTGAACCACAGAAATAGGTGGTTTGGGACTGACGGGACATGTTCCAGTAACTATCACGTGCTAGTTGTGTGGACACGACAGCTATAAGCAGTAGAGGTGGGTGGGCACACAACAGACTCAAGTTCTAGTTAGTGTCTGTGAGGTGAGTCAGAACATCCGTGGAAATGCCGGATTATGTTGCCTGGAAGAAGTCAATCGGCGACTCCATTCCCAAGAAGATGTTGGTAATGGGTTGTAAGAGTAGCTGGCAATATTGCAAAACCAAACTCAGGAACTTGTTGCACAGATACACAGAAAGACAGATACAGAAAGGTTAGTATATTGGATTAGTATATCAGCGCTGGACAAGCTTGTATATTTTTGTAAGTATGCAAAGATGCTAGTTAGCTGACTAGCTCTGTAGGAACTAACCTTTGAAGATTGATAGCATTGTTACATGGGTACCTTGTGATGAAGGATTGGAACAAGCAAGAGGTGACAATATTTACAGAAAATATTCATATCATTCTATAGGGAAACAGGGGTGAACAAGATGTCTCCGTGGACTTAGTCACCATCATGGTTTCGATGAGTGAGCAATATTAAAGTTTGATGGAGGAGAATGAGCGAAAGAGGTTGATGTTGGAGACTGAGCTATATGGAATAGAAGATAGGGGTGAGTGCAAGAGAAGAGATGACTGGAGAATGCCAACATGAAGAGGGAATGATCCAGAGTGTTCAAGTTACTGCAACAAGTGATGGCTTCCTCTGTTCAAGCTTCATCCTCTCTGCATTCATCCTCTCCACCTGCCCACGACAGCCATTCAACTTGAGAGCACATCATCACGCCTCACAACATCCCATTCCCAGAGACTATTTCCTAATTTGAATTATTCATGAGCAGGAACAGTTCGACGAATAGTGAACGAGAATTATTGTGTCTGTTATTAGGGCTAGGGCTAGGGCTTAAAGGAAGTACACATGGTATATAAGTTACACGTCAAGCTACGCGAGTCTTAGCGTCTCATTGTTCCTGATGAAGGCTAGAGCATCTCTAGAGAGAGTAAAATTTCAAGTTGATTATTGAAATGGACATTGTTTGTTTCATCTGTTCTGCGTTCTCCTCCTCCTCTCAAAGCCCCGAGTCCTATGAAGGTGGGTACACATGGAAGAAGGAGAGCAACAACAGCAATAA